>LR738711.1:17992824-18035878 GCA_902687465.1 Secale cereale
CTAGTGTCAAAGTATTGAAGAAATCCATGACTTCATCATTTGCCAGAAGTAACCGGGGCATGTTGGTACGAAGTTATGCAAAGTTATTTTGGAATGGAGTTCCTGATAGGATAATACGTCTTTTGTTACGAATTATCCTATCTGGGACTCCGTTCCAAAATAACTTTGGAGAGCTTCGTACCATCATGCGAATGTTACTTTCGCCTAATGATGAAGTATTGGTTTTGTTGAATCCTTTGACACTAGACAAAATGTGACATGAGGGGGTCTAGGGTTGTGGATCGCCGAGCAGTCGGGGGTCGAGGGGTCGAGAGGTTGCCTAGCTAGTGTCAAAGTATTGAAGAAATCCATGACTTCATCATTTGCCAGAAGTAACCGGGGATGTTGGTACGAAGTTATGCAAAGTTGTTTTGGAACGGAGTTCCTGATAGGATAATCCGTCTTTTGTTACGAATTATCCTTTCTGGGACTCCGTTCCAAAACCACTTTGGAGAGCTTCGTACCATCATGCGACTGTTACTTTCGCCTAATGATGAAGTATTGGTTTTGTTGAATCCTTTGACACTAGACAAAATGTGACATGAGGGGGTCTAGGGTTGTGGATCGCCGAGCAGTCGAGGGTCGTCCAGGGGTCGAGGGTCGAAGCTAGTTCTACGTTTGCCATTAATATATCCATCTGTCATGTTTGAATAATAATTGGCATGTTGTAAATATTTGTAGAAACTATGGACGACAACACCCGAGACCTAGCACAAGAAGCGATGTTGATGGACATAATTGCAGACGGACAAAAATGCCGTCTTGTCGTTTCTCAACGACACCGATGAGCAGGTGGAAAGAGAGCTGCAGCTGGAAGATCTAGGCTATGATATTGATGGCTCCGGTGACCCAATGCACATGGAAGAAGTAGACCGTGAGGACGGCTCCGGTGACCCAATGCCGGTGAAAGATCTCTATCAACGAATATGCGAAGATTGCATGATTGGTACTTGAAAATCTCCAGAGAGTCTGGGGTGAGGGATAGCTTGTATTTGAGAGTTAAACCGGAGCATGACCTCGTTGGAATTGAACTGTTGCCTGTTCCATTTGAGGAGTTCTATCCATTTTTCAATCAATTGGCCCTCGATAAAACAACGGTCACCTGCTACTGTCTGTAAGTAGTACTACTTCTGTCATTAAGTCTCTCTATATAGCTGATCTTCATTGCATGTATTTATAATTATCCTCACTATATTATGCAGATTGAAGATCGTCGAATTGAAGAAAAGACAAGTAGGTGATATTGGGTTCATTAACACATACCTCATAGATGCAACCGAGGTTAAATTGTGTCCCTTAGATACCGAGACCAACTTGCTACGATCGTTGGTGGTAAATGAAGACAAAGATATAATACTCTTTCCTTACAACTTCAAGTGAGTGTTACTGTCTTGTGCATATTTGGTTTCCCTTATATATCAGTCAATGTTATAGTAATGTAATTGATGAGTTCATGCATGCGTGCGCAGCATCCACTATATTCTCAGCTTGAGAAGGGAGTAGTAACTATCTTGGACTCTAAACGTAAAGATCCCGAGGAGTATGCGGACATGACTCAAATGCTCGACAGGTAAGTTAAATCGATCAATATTATCCACCATGCATATCAGCAACTTCATTTCTGATATCAAGTAATTGTTTTCTTTGTCTGGCAGGGTTTGGAGAAAATTCACCAAAAAAGCTCCGGGACTGCCGAAGAAGCTTGAATTTAGATACCCGAAAGTAAGTACTATATAGTAGCATGTTCCACGCGCGCATCTCCTATATCTTGATTCAAGCGCTAGTTTCATCAATACCATTTGGCATTCTTGCTTATCAGTTTGATTGACCTCTATTTCTTGTAAAGTGGTTGTGGCAGGAACCCGGGAATGATTACTGTGGATACTACATTTGCGAGTCCATCCGCCACACGACCTGTGAGCGCGGCTACTCTGAAGCACAATTTGAAGTGCGTAAGCAATTAATAATATTCACAATTTTATAACATCATTTCATGTATTGACCCCCTACTTCAAATTAGATGTTTCGGATGCGGGATGAACTCCTAACACCAGATCGTCTGCAAGCAATTCAAGAGGAATTGGCGGCATTCTTCCTTGAACACGTGATCGCGCCAGACGGAGAATACTATGTGGACCATGCGTCCATCCTATAGGAGATTATATTTGTAAGAGATAATTATTGTATATATGTACCCGGTAGTGTCAGATAGATATACGAGAACTTGTTGTTCGACCAATCTCTCGGAGAAGAAGAGGTGGTCGATATTACTTCTCTCTGTATGCATATATATATATATATGTTGATTATACGATCTTCTGTTTCCTTCGTTTGCTTTACTAGCTAGCTAGCTAGCTAGCGTGTCTAGTCCTCTCTATACGTATGTGTAGTACGTAGCATCGACCAAGCACGGACATAAGAGAGAACACTTCTCTCTATTAATTAGCTAGGTAACACAATATGAAACACCTAAATTAACCCCCCAAAACCTCCAACCCCCCTCCCCTTTCAAAAAAAAAACAAAAACCACAGCCACAGAAATGCTGACGCGTGGATGCCTTTTGGTCCCGGTTGGTGCCACCAACCGGGACCAAAGCCCCTCCTGCCTGGGCTCGGCGCACAGGCCACGTGGACACCCATCTACCCCGGTTCTGGATTGAACCGGGACTAAAGGGTCAGAGTTCTTGTGATTGGAATGTATTTTCTTAAACCGCCCATAAAGAACCATATTTTGACTTTTATCTGGTGAATATCCAACAAGAGGTTCCATTGAATGAATAATGGATCCGGATCCCAAGAACAATAAAGCTTTTGAATAAGCATGAGTGATCAAATGGAATAAAGCAGCTTGATAAGAACCTATACCTAGAGCTAACATCATATAACCCAATTGAGACATTGTAGAATAGGCTAAGCTTCTTTTAATATCTCTCTGAGCAAGAGCTAAAGTAGCTCCTAAGAATAGTGTTATTGTACCTACTAAAGAAATAAAACTCATTATCAAAGGTAAAGATATGAAAAGAGGAAGAAGTCGAGCTAGAAGAAAAATTCCCGCAGCAACCATAGTTGCTGCGCGTATAAGAGCCGAAATAGGAGTGGTCCCTCCATAGCATCGGGTAACCATACGTGAAGAGGGAATTGTGCGGATTTCGCAACTGCACCAAGGAATAATAAAAAAGCACACAAAGTAGTAAGAAAAGAGTTAATTCCATTATTAGGAATCCAGTTATTAGCTATTTTGAACAAATCCCTAAACTCTAAACTACCTGTTATCCAAAAAAAACCTAAAATTCCTAATAATAGACCAAAATCCCCTACACGATTAGTTACAAAAGCTTTTTGACAAGCACTCGCTGCGATTGGTCGTGTAAACCAAAAGCCTATCAATAAATAAGAACACATTCCCACGAGTTCCCAAAAAAAAAAAAATTGTATCAAATTGGAGCTAGTAACCAATCCCAACATGGAAGTATTGAAAAAACTTATATAAACAAAAAATCTCAAATATCCTTCATCGTGAGACATATAACCATCACTATAAATAAGAACCAGGATTCCTACAGTAGTAATTAGTATTAACATAATAGAAGTAAGTGGGTCAATCAATTATCCAAATTCTAAAGAAAAATCATTATTGACGGTCCAAGACCATAGATATTGATAGATCGAACTTCCATTTATTTGTTGAATAGACAGTTGAACTGAGAATACCATAGCTATACTTAAGAGTAAAACACTAGGAAAAGCCCATATGCGACGAAGATTTTTTGTTGCTGTAGGAATAAGAAAAAGGCCAAATCCCATTGACATAATAACTGGAAGTGGGAGAAGAGGGATTACCCATGCATATTGATATGTATGTTCCATAAGAAAAGAAATTGCAATTTTTACTTCAATTTTTCTATAAAATTGTTTCCGATTCACCAAACCAATTATTATCTCTTTCTGAAAGAATAAATAAAAAGAATAAGAAAAAATACTGAAATTCTTAATTTTTCCAAAATTTATCTCATAGTCGATCTACTCCTTATCTCTATCTTTAAACCCATATTCTAACAATAATCGCAGGTTGATTACACAAGTCGGCTCTCAGGACTCACGACAAGAGTTTGGATATCGTGAGTGCAGACTACCAACATTAACCACTGGAACAAGGATGGTAATATTCAGTTCCAGAAACTAGCTACTACGTTGACGGCGAGGCAGCCTTGTAATCTGTCCGCCAGCTCCCAGCCATCAAGCAGCTGCTGAACTGAATGAAGTCTGCACGATCACTGCGTCCACACGTCCGCGCTGTATCTGGAGCTGGCCTTCCTGGCGCGCTTCGACGCCATGGCGCCGCACGTACCCGCCTGCTGCAGAGCGGCCGCCATGCGGGAGCAGCTCGCCGCACCTGCGTCGACGACGTAGTAATCCATCCGTCTCTTCATCGGACAAACCAGCAGAAGAGACGAGGAGTAGGAGGAGGCGCTGTTGGCGGCGCTCGTCGACCTCTTCTTGGGCGGCAACAGCGACTCCTGGATCTGGTTGGTGGTGGGGAAGCTGCACCCGGCGGCTAGCTGGAGCTGCAAGCCCGTCGTCGTCGTCGTCGTGGGAGATGGAGATGCCGCCGCGGCCCTCTTCTTGGGCGGCAACATCGATGGATCGATGATGGTGCGGAACCTGTGCTCGGCCGGCAGGAGCTGGACGCCCGTCGTGGTCGTCATCGGAGAAAGATGGCGCTGCCTCAAGAATTCTCTTCTTCGGCGGATACACCGTCGGAAGGACGCCGGGGAAGGCATATAAAGGCCGGTCAACGCGTCATCCAGTTGCATGCGGACCGGAGCAGAGTCGAAGACGGTCCACCGCAATTTCCTTCCGAGTCCACGTCCGGAATCGGACCGGAAATGTTTTTTTTTTTACATTTTTCAGTAATTTTAAAAACTAGTTTCAAATCTTCTTAATAAATTGATTTCATTAATTTCAAAAAAAGAAACAATTTCATCCATTCCAAAAGTTGTTTTAATTCTTCCAGAAAACAGATTTAAGTAGTTTTAAAAAGCTAATCTCACTCTTTTTCAGTAAACTGATTTCGATTCTTATGAAAGACAGATTTCACTCATTTTAACAAACTGGGCACACTCGTCCCAGTTCCAGAACATGCATTTCACAACTCATATTAATGTGAAACACAAATCAAAAACTGCATTTCAATTTTGCAGAATTAAATTTAGAGATAAGCAATTTCACATATTAGAATTAATCGATTTCACATATGAACACTACAGGATTTTTCGTATACGCCGGGTGTTGGCGTCTTCGCCGAGAGCCAAAACACGGGCACTCGGCAAACTAAACAACGCCGAGAGCCACTCTCGGCAAACCTGGCCTCACGGGAATTGCTTACTTTGCCGTACCGGCTCACGACGAACAAGCACCGAGCGGCAAACGACGCAGACGCCGAGAGCCGCGCACGGCAAAGAGGAGCCACCTGGCATGTCCGTTCGCACCCGGTGGCTCCGTCAGTTACTACCTAAATTACCGAGAGTTGTTTCCCGACGCTTGGCAAAGTATATGCCACATCCAATTTTCTTTTTTTTGTGTGTGTTCTTTTGCCATCTATGTTTTCGTCTGATATTTCATATCTTTTAAAGTTTGTGTTAGATTTTCGCAAAAATAATGACTAAAGTTTAAAAATGCCATGACTTGTGTGTTTGTGTTAGATTTTTTCATAGACCGTCCGGGCCTCCGTAAGGGCTGTCAAGTATTCTAAAAATGGATGCTGGCGTTTTTTTCTAATTTATGGTCCACACTGTTACCGAGAGGAGCTCTCGGTAGGACAGCAGTTTCCTAGAGGTGCTCTCGGTAATGATAAGGCCACCATCAATGTTTAGTCCCACCTCGCCTAGAGACAAGCAACAAAACATGTTCAAATAGCGGGATAGTCCACATACAGTAAGCTTCAGTATTCATTACACTCTAGTTAAGGAGATGGACTATCACTAGTACATCTTCTTCATTAATGGTGGATGCCGGCGTTTTTTTCTTGCAAATCACACCTTTACCGAGAGTACCTCTCGGGAGAGCAAGATCTACCCGAGAGTCGCCCTCGATAAACTAACGTTGCCGAGAGCTTCTCTCGGTAATGATAAGGCCACCATCTAAGTTTAGTCCTACCTCGCCTAGAGACAACCAACAAAACCTGTTTAAATAGTGGTTTACTTTGGTCACATAACTTTTCTAGCACCATATAGATTATTTATCTCACTACAATTGTTTATCTCACTACAATTGTTTAAGATCTGGTAAGTAAGGGGTTAGTACAAACCTGTTATTAATTAGACTAGCATTACTAAAAAAAATCACGTGGAGAAAGAAATACTTATAATGAGTGTGATCCTAATCGAATAAACTGAGTTAAACCTAACATATATTGTTGTGATTTGTATCAATCATGATCCCTAGACAAGATATTAATTATTTGCAGAGATTGGTTCGTTGTAATCCTATAATCAATTGTAACCTTAGCGATCAAGTGTCATCCATGTATAAATACATGGCAAATCCCTCTGGGGTATCTCACAGCAAAACATTGTATTTGAGTTGGTAACAGAGGCAAGATGCTGCGGTCGTGGCAATGACAGAACCAACCTCAAGCCTAATGTTTGATCCCTATTCGTTCAGACATAGTGCCGCAACCACCTTAATCATGCGTACCAGTTCATGTCCATGGTGTACAATACAAACCAGTGTTGTGGCGTGGCCAGAACGCTCACGATGATTCTCGGGCTGGAGCACATGATTAAAGCGGTTGCGGCATTTGTAGCGCGTCATGCCTGAATTTGGAGCAAACTTGGCCCTTGAGATTGCTTCTGCCATTGCCGCGTATGCGCCCACCATGGCCGCGACCAGCAGGGTCGACGGTCAGGATTTGAGCTACGTAAAAATAAAATGCGCCTTGTTTGATCTTAGCCAGATCACGGCAAAATTCAGAAAAACAAAGACGGTTAGGTTTGTAACTGCTTTACTTTGTGGTGCAAATGTGTGCATGATTCGGTAGAGGTTCACTTGACACTTGATTGTTTAAGGATGGAGGCGACATGCTTTGTTTCTGCTTGAAGAACCATGATGCAGTAGCCCATTTCAAAACTTGGAGTAGCAAGCTCAAGCAATGTTTGCCCTCGGTTTCTGAGCTTGACGTGTGGAACATCATTTCTGGACTTGGCTTACCTTGTTCTGTAGCTCTGTGTTCTTCCTGAATGTTTGGATGATGATCTCAACTTTGCAGGCCAGAAGTCTGTGGGGGGTCGACACGGTGTCCACTTCGCCGGGCCACCGTGTCCTGCCGGGCAAAGGGTTGCCCGGCCCTGGCATAATGCGCGCTACCGGTTCTGTAGCTGCTCTCTATTATGTCAGAACACTTGAGAGGGACGAAAGCGAAACAACAGCAGCAGCAGCAGCAGCAGCGAAGATACTGCTGAACCTTCCTCACTCGTAACCTGCTCCCGCTGATCCTGACCCTTCTCGTGATGCTCGTCCTACTCCTCACCGGAGCTAACCACAACCGACGACCACAAATAGGGCAGATTATGATCTTTTCTGAACTAGCAACAAACAGCAGGACAACACTCTGTCTATATATCCCTCCCTGCCTCTGTGTCTGAACTTTTATTTGAAACAGAGTTCCTCAACTTCCTAATTAACATGTTCCCTTCTATGTGAATGTTTGAGAGGAAAATCAACCTTGCGGCGCAGGAGAGAAGAGAGAAGCCGATGGGCGACGCCACAGGTTGTGTGGGTGTGTAACTTATATACTCCCTCCGTCCCAAAATAAGTGACTCAAAGTACAAAGTTGAGTCACTTTTGAGTCACTTATTTTGGGATAGAGGGAGTATATAACAAGCAGAGATTTGGGTTTGTGACACAGAACATAAGAAGAATGGCAAAGCTTTCAGTAACCTCCAAATTGCAGCAGATGTTATGGGAAGGCCATCTCTCTCTATCAATAACTTCTGTTGTGAAATGATGGAAGTTTTGCACTTACATGTCTTGCAGGAATGATGATTGTTCCTGCAGAAAAACGTTTCAGGATATGAAACCCCGGGATGATCACCGCGCCATCTCTTCCTGCCAAGAACACCACAAATCCATGCAAATTTTGTGCAGTTACACCAATAAAAGAATACACTTTAGTGAAAAAATACTACAGCGGCAACTGGATTATTTTACTGAATGAGCTCGATATTGTACAGAAACAGTAACAACATCGCCAATTGGATTATTATACAGAAAGCAGTTCTCTCTAGGTTCACATTTACAATTAACATCATCATTTTCAATGTCTTCTCTTCGTATTAAGAAACAAGAGTATCTTCTTCACATTGCACACAACAGAACCTTGTGCCGCAGAATGTATCCCGCCTTGAAGATCGCCGGCGCTACAGCCGCCCGCATGCGCCCGGGGAAATGGGGAGATGGGGGAGCGGAGGCATCCAGACCGGCACACCCCTGTGCCGGTGACGGGGCCCGAGCACGTCGGCGCAATCCCTCCAGCCAAATCCCTCTCCCCGGACACACCCCTGTGCCGCCCCGCCTCGGCGCCCAGCGCAGAGCCGCGCAAGGCCACCAGGACCGCCGCCCACCCCGAGGAAGCTCACCGGGGAGTCCAACCGCGCCGGCGGGACGCCTGGAAATTGACCAACCTGCCCACCTGCCACCGCCGCTGCGCCTCCGCCGCTACCAGCCATGGCCACGGCAGAGGCGGACGCCCGCAGCCCACGCCGCTCCAGGCCCGCCCCGCCTGGGCCAGATCTGGCCGCACGCCGACAGGGTCAACGCCGCCGGAGCCCACCACGCCTCAGCCCCTTCACGCCCCCACCCGCAGCCCGCGTCTCCGCCACCTGCTGCTGCTGCCGTGCCGCCGTGCCCCGAGGAAAGCGCTGCGCCGCCACCCGAACTTGGATCCCGCGACAGTCGACCCGGGCGGGGGAAGGAGGAACACCCCGCCGCCGCCCGCGCTGGCAGGGCTTAGCCCACCAGCACGTCGGGGCGGCGGCGAGGGGAGGGAAGCGCGAGGAGGAGGGCCGCGGGCTGGAGTTAGGGTTCCCCCCTTCCCCCCGCGCTCGCGGGAGCGTCGCGGGAGGGGAGGGAGAGGATAAGTCTCGCGGAACACTTACATAAAAACTCTCTCAACCTACCTACAGGAGAGCTGGCCAAACGGGCCGGCCTACGGCACGGTCCATAAGGGCACGTTTACTTTTTTGAAATGCGATGCTTTAGCACCCGATTCATTAAACAAAATTGAGAAATGTTGCCCATTTAAATAATAGAAAATCAGATAAAAACCATCACATCACGTCGGCAAAAACAAAAACACGTTTACTAAACGGGTTGTGCTGTGGCGGCCCGCGTGCTGCGTACTATAGCCCACGCACTACCCCTTTACTAATTTGGCCGACACGACAGACACGTAGGTCCACATGCTAGCCACTGGGCCAGCATCGAGATCTTATTAAATTAGCAGGTCATGACCTAGTTAAAGAAAAGAAAGAAGTATAGTTTTCACCCTCAAATCCCTCTCAATGTCTCCATAACCCCCCAAACTCAATTCTGGTATGATTTCAACCCTGAAAATGTCAAAACCATTTTAATCAGACCCTGAGCGGTTTGGTGTCACAACACAAGCGGTTTCGCTCAGTGGGTCTGTGATTTGGCACATATGTGTTGGTGACGTGGCGTGGAAGAAATAATTGTAACTGTGTTCGTGGGCGGGGGATTTGATGATTTGCCACAGCTTACTTTGCCATTTGATGATTTGCCCCGGGTTGTCTCAATGACGGGTGGACCCGGGCCCCACCTGTCATTCTGGGGGGGGGGGGGCAAATCATCAAATGGCAAAGTTTGGCAAATCATCAAATTTGCCGTTCGTGGGCTCCCCTTTTCTGTTTCAATTCCCCTGTTCGCCCGAGCTGGAAGCGCCACAGCCAGCCGTCGTCGCCGCTTCCTCCTGACATTCGTTACTATCAGCCGCCGTCGACCGCAGCCGCCGACCGCCGCCTTCAAGCGTGTGGCCTCTGGGCGTCGACTTCTCATGGGATAAAGCAAGTGTGTGACACGTGCTCGCCACGGTTAGGGCTACGCCGCCGTCGAATACCCCAGCCAAGAATACCCCAGCCAAAGAAGGACATGGCAAGTCAGAAGTACGAGCAAGTCAAAATGCCAAGAAAACGATAGTACGTTTGATGTAATTATTTTATTATTGTTTTACCATGAGTTTCTCATATCTATAGCAGGACATCTTATATTTCACAATCTTGACATAGGAAACTCAAGCCAAAGTTACACATGCAAACAAAAGAATTGTTCAGAAGAAATCCACAGATGTTGGTGGTTCACAGCCAGCTACTAGCAACAGGAAGTCCACACAGGAGGGAACAACCAGCAGCTCACAACCTACTGTTCCCAAACATTGTGTGTTCAACCTGGCAGCATACAAGAAGGCCTCGGAGAGCAAAAAAGGACCATCCATTTAATGTTTTTGTGCTCTTTCATGTTGCTATCAAGTACTCCGAATTAGTTTATGTGGTCCAGATATTTATTTCAGCAAGATAGGAACATCTATTTGCTATAATGTACTCTCATTTATGGTGTATTGTGAAGTACGCGATCTTTTGGAACTGTTTACTGTCAATATCTTGTTATCTACACTAGACCATGAAAGCGCGCTTTGCCGCGCCCGCCCGTTCTCAAGAAAAAATATGTTAAAAAAACAATTGAAATTTTCGAATAATGAATAGTGTTGAAATAGTTCAAATTGTAGTTACTCAAGTCCAGGGCCACAGAGAAAGATTGATTCTACTTGAATACATAACATTGGTTCTATTCTAGCACAAATATATTACCGACGAAAATATGTAGTCCAATTCTAAAGCAGTAAAACACCAGTGCTCATGTATGTAATGGCTCTTGAACACCCAATGGAAAACTGCCCTTTGTTGAAAACTCAAGGTCTAGTTAGGGTTCATACCTATAATGAACAAGATGAAGAGTTTTCTGGTAAAAAAAACAAGATGAAGAGTTTTGAAATATAAAAGAATGCTCAGTTGTTTCTCTGTATGTTCATTCAGTATGCAAACGCTCGGTTTGTACATAAGTGGGTGACCGTGTGTCAAATAGTAAAACCTGCAGTTCCATAAGAATGCTAACCTTCAGTTCTAATGCATGGGAGGATAGGAATGTGTTGAGAAATTAAGCAATTGTTCGATTAATTTAATCCAAGAATAAATCATGAACATGATATAGACAGTGCTAATGACATACTGAAAATTCATGATGTACGCACATACTAGACATATAGTAGAAACATCTACGCAAACCACTAGTACTGCACACATGGAAATAATCAGGATAAGGGTAAGCATGTTATACCCTCCAGTAGGCCAGTTGGCCGGATCAGCAGCAGAGGCGGCGGCCTCGTCGGCGATGCGCTTGTCGGAGTCGGTGCTGGTGCTCATGGTGAAGACGAAGGCGACGCGGACGAAGATGTAGTAGACGTAGAGGAAGCAGTCGAACCGAGGCGAGCAGTCGCGTAGAAGACGCTCCCCAAAAACCTAATCGCCCCTCTCCCATACAGGATCTGGAGAGGCGGGGTTTCGGAGGCCTGCTCTCCCGTCGGCCGTGTATGCGGAAGACGGGATGGAGTCACCGGCGACAGCAGCAGCGAGAGGAACGGCAGAGGTGGTGGTGGCAGAGCAGATGTGATCTGTGTTGTTCTCTGGAGAGGAGCGACCTCTCTTATATAGGCGCAGAGGAGGAGACAAACGGTCCAGCATAAACGCACATAATGAATCACAATGAATTCTGGCAACGGCCGTACTTAAGACGAAACGTTTCAGCTCGTATTCATTTTCCATTGATCGTTTTCAGTTGACTGTTCAAATTCCAATCCTGCGTGACAAAAAGAACACATCGGCTCGGCGAGATTCACGCAACCCGCGGCGCGTCGTGACGAGACGGGCGGGCGGCGGAGGAGGAGGAGCGCGCGTGTGGAACACCTCTCCTTCCTTCACACCAACTCATACTAGTGGGAGAATGTCTCACCTTATAAGTTGGTGTACATCTCTCTCAACTAGCAATGTGGGACTAAACTCCCACCACTTGCTAGGCAGCATGGGCCCTTAGGGATTTTTCTGTAATTGCTAAATGGGCCCAAAGCCCATCTCATATTCAGCAATCCCCCACCAGATCCCAAAGGCCCATGGTGTTGTCCTCTGTTCCAAACTCTGTTTTGATATACCAGTATTTCAGTGGAGACCTGTTAAGATTGAACATCCACCTAGAGCAAATAGCTACACCCCTCCACAACTGAACAATGGACTAAGCCTTGAATTGTCAGTTTGACGTAAAGAAGTTTCACCACATGTCTTACTGATACTAGGCTGCCGAAGGCTGACCCCTCGGGTGGAGCATATAAGTCACACTCCTGGCCTGTTCATGAGCTTACTAGAGATCACCCCAATCTCATAGACTGTGACCAGCAGTCGGGCTCATATAGGTGTGTTCCTCCAAAGATCGCTCTGTAGGATAGCATCTTGCTTATACATATAAGCCTTGGAACACATTAAGACAGTAGTCATCCTCCCATACAGTATTGAGAGTATTGCATCTCCAGCGGAGTGGGTTAGTATAGTTACTCTCCTCAGTTCACCACTGGCTTGTTTTCCCAGGTCCTACTTCACGGGATCTCCGATCACATAGGTTGGGTTACCACCATGGCAACTCATGTGGGTCTCATGCCCATCTCCCTCGATGCATTATCTATCACAACACGTGATAGCCCTTTTGTAAAGGGATCTGCCAGATTCTTAGCCGTATGGACATATTCCAACGCTATCACCCCGGAGTTTCTCAATTTTTTGACAGCTTTTAATCTCATTCTTATGTGTTTGTTGGACTTCATGTTGTCCTTTGAACTCTTCACCTTGGTGATGACGGTCTGATTGTCACAGTTCATAAGGATAGCCGGAACCGGTTTATCAACCAATGGCAAGTCCATCAAGAGATCTCGAAGCCATCCCGCTTCGACACCAGATGTGTCTAATGCTGTTAATTCTGCTTCCATTGTCGATCTCGTTAAGATCGTTTGCTTGTAAGACTTCCAGGAAACAGCGCCACCTCCAAGAGTAAACATATACCCAGTTGTGGCCTTCATCTCATCAGCATCAGAGATCCAATTCGCATCACTATACCCTTCAAGTACCGACGGGTATCCGGTATAGTGAAGTCCATAGTTCATAGTACCCTTTAGATAACGCATAACTCTTTCAACAGCATGCCAATGTACATCACCCGGTTTTGATACAAACCGACTCAGTTTGCTCACAGCAAAAGCGATGTCAGGCCTCGTAGCGCTAGCTAGGTACATCAGTGAACCAATGATTTGAGAGTATCTCAATTGATCTATAGCCGTGCCTTTGGATTTTCGAATCAACACGCTAGGATCATATGGTGTTTGAGATGGTGTGTAGTCCGAGTATCCAAAATGACTCAACACCTTCTCAACATAATGGGATTGCAAAAGTGTAATCCCACCCTCATTATCTCTCAGTAGCTTGATGTTCAAGATAACATCAGCCACACCAAGGTCTTTCATCTCAAAGTTCTGAGATAGAAACGACTTGACCTCCTCAATTACTTTGAGGTTGGTTCCGAATATCAGTATGTCATCAACATACAAGCACAGTATAACTCCTTCGCCCCCACCATGGCGATAGTATACACATTTGTCAGCTTCATTAACAACGAAGCCAACAGATGTCAGTGTTGTATTAAACTTATCATGCCATTGCTTAGGTGCTTGTTTCAGGCCATATAAAGATTTTGTCAACCTACACACTTTTCCTTCCTGACCATCTATCACAAAGCCATCTGGCTGTTGCATGTAGATTTCCTCGTTTAGCTCTCCATTCAGGAAAGCTGTCTTAACATCCATCTGGTGGACGAGAAGACCATGCGAGGCCGCCAACGAGAGTAATACTCGAATGGTGGTCAGTCTGGCCACAGGTGAATAAGTATCGAAGAAATCCTCATCTTCTTTCTGGGAATAACCCTTGGCCACAAGCCTAGCCTTGTATTTTTCAATCGTACCATCAGGCCTAAGCTTCTTTTTGAACACCCACTTACATCCCAATGGTTTACAGCCATAGGGACGTTCTGTGATTTCCCATGTCCCATTAGCCAAGATGGAGTCCATCTCGCTACGGACCGCTTCTTTCCAGTAGTCAGCATCCGGAGACGCATAAGCTTCTGAAATAGAAGTGGGAGTATCATCCACAAGGTACACAAGGAAATCATCACCAAAGGACTTTGCAGTCCTCTGTCTCTTGCCCCTACCAAGGGTTTCCTTGTCCTCCTGCTCAGGATTTTCATCATGTGTTTGTTCATAATATTTCATCGGAATGGCAGGTTCAGGAGTCTCATCAGATTCCAGTCTAGAAGTGCTTTGCATATCTCTCATAGGAAAAATATCCTCAAAGAATGTAGCATCTTTAGACTCCATAATCGTACCGACTTTCATGTCAGGTACCTCAGATTTCACTACCAGAAATCTATAGCCGACGCTATTCTTAGCGTAGCCCAAATTAACGCAATCCACAGTCTTTGGTCCAAGCTTACACTTTTTGGGGATCGGCACATTGACTTTCGCCAAACAGCCCCAAGTACGTAAGTATGAGAGTGTTGTTCTTCTCTTTTCACATTGTTCATAGGGAGTGATCTCATTGTCTTTTGTCGGAACTTTATTCAGGACATGACATGATGTCAATATAGCCTCCCCCCACCATGCCTTGGATAAACCCGATGTATCTAACATGGCGTTAACCAAATCAGTTAGAGTACGGTTTTTCCGTTCGGCAACCCCATTTGACTGAGGTGAGTAGGGAGGCGTCCTCTCATGAATAATATCATGTTCCGCACAAAAGGAATCAAACTCATTAGAGAAATACTCTCCACCACGATCTGACCGGACTCGTTTTATTTTCTTTTCAAGTTGATTCTCAACTTCTGCCTTATAGATTTTAAAGTAGTGTAGAGCCTCATCTTTAGTGTTTAAAAGATATACATAGCAGTATCTAGTAGAATCATCTATCAGTGTCATGAAGTATCTCTTTCCACCTTTAGTCAACACACCATTCATCTCACAAAGATCAGAATGTATGAGTTCTAATGGCGCCAAGTGTCTCTCCTCCGCAGCCTTATGGGGCTTGCGAGGTTGCTTTGCTTGCACACACGAATGGCACTTAGAACCTTTGGCTAAAGTGAAACTTGGGATTAAATTTAACTTTGCTAACCGCGTCATACAACCAAAACCAATGTGACAAAGACGTGAAAGCCAAACTTCTGTTTCATTAACATTTGAATGAATATTGTTCACGACTTTATTACAAAAATCAGCGAGGGAAAAGCGGAATAGACCTCCACATTCATAACCTTTTCCAACAAACAGTCCATATTTCGTAACAACTACTTTATTAGACTCGAATACCAGCTTAAACCCTTCTCTACATAGAAGGGAACCACTAACGAGATTCTTCTTGATGGCGGGGACATGCTGCACGTTCTTCAGTTGCACGATCCTTCCCGAAGTAAACTTCAGATCGACCGTGCCAACACCATGAACAGAAGCACTCGCGCCATTCCCCATCAGTACGGACCCGTTTTCTGTGGCCTGATAAGAAGAAAACAATGAAATGTCAGCACACACATGAATATTTGCACCTGTGTCAATCCACCAATCGGTAGACTGGCAAACTGAAAATACAGTAAACAAATTACCGTACCCAGATGGCCCACTCTCATTGTTGCTCACAATCATGTTGACAGTCTTGGAGTCCTGTCCTGGCTTCTTGAACTTGTGTGGGCACTTGACAGCCCAATGTTCATCAGAACCACAAGTGAAACAGCCACCCTTCTTCTTATCCTTCTTGAAAGGCTTCTTGCCCTTCTTCTTAAACTCGGTATTCTGTTGGACACCAGTCTTTCCCTTGGGCTTTTGGGGGTTGAAGTTCTTCTGCACCATGTTGGCGACAGAGGTCCCTTCGTTCCCTTTTCCATTCGAGTCCTTTGCTCTTGAGTTCTGCTCAACACTCAGATGGCCAATGACATCCTCAACTGAGAATTCACGCCTCTGATGTTTCAGAGTGGTAGCAAAATTCCTCCAGGAATTGGGTAGCTTAGCGATGATGCATCCCGCGACAAATTTGCCCGGCAGCACACACTTCAGAACCTCAAGTTCCTTAGCGATGCACTGTATCTCATGAGCCTGTTCCAATACAGGACGGTTTTCAACCATCTTGTAATCGTGGAACTGCTCCATAATATACATCTCGCTTCCAGCATCGGTTGCGCCGAATTTAGATTCGAGCACCTCCCACAAGTCCTTGGCAACCCGCATATGTAAATATGCATCAACCAACTTATCTCCGATCACGCTCAGAACGCATCCAACAAAGACGACGGTGGCCTCCCTGAACGCCTTCTCCTGTTCAGGAGCAATCGTTCTCGTGGGAGTCACACCGGCGACCCAGAACACGTTCATCGCCGTGAGCCATAAGACGGTTTTGGTCTGCCAATGCTTAAAGTACGTCCCCGTAAACGGGGCAGGTTTCAGTGCAGCAGCAAAACCATGGATCGAAAATTGCCTACACAGTTTAGGTTTTTGGATTGTTGAGAAATTAAGCAATTGTTCGATTAATTTAATCCAAGAATAAATCATGAACATGATATAGACAGTGCTAATGACATACTGAAAATTCATGATGTACGCACATACTAGACATATAGTAGAAACATCTACGCAAACCACTAGTACTGCACACATGGAAATAATCAGGATAAGGGTAAGCATGTTATACCCTCCAGTAGGCCAGTTGGCCGGATCAGCAGCAGAGGCGGCGGCCTCGTCGGCGATGCGCTTGTCGGAGTCGGTGCTGGTGCTCATGGTGAAGACGAAGGCGACGCGGACGAAGATGTAGTAGACGTAGAGGAAGCAGTCGAACCGAGGCGAGCAGTCGCGTAGAAGACGCTCCCCAAAAACCTAATCGCCCCTCTCCCATACAGGATCTGGAGAGGCGGGGTTTCGGAGGCCTGCTCTCCCGTCGGCCGTGTACGCGGAAGACGGGATGGAGTCACCGGCGACAGCAGCAGCGAGAGGAACGACAGAGGTGGTGGTGGCAGAGCAGATGTGATCTGTGTTGTTCTCTGGAGAGGAGCGACCTCTCTTATATAGGCGCAAAGGAGGAGACAAATGGTCCAGCATAAACGCACATAATGAATCACAATGAATTCTGGCAACGGCCGTACTTAAGACGAAACGTTTCAGCTCGTATTCATTTTCCATTGATCGTTTTTAGTTGACTGTTCAAATTCCAATCCTGCGTGACAAAAAGAACACATCGGCTCGGCGAGATTCACGCAACCCGCGGCGCGTCGTGACGAGACGGGCGGGCGGCGGAGGAGGAGGAGCGCGCGTGTGGAACACCTCTCCTTCCTTCACACCAACTCATACTAGTGGGAGAATGTCTCACCTTATAAGTTGGTGTACATCTCTCTCAACTAGCAATGTGGGACTAAACTCCCACCACTTGCTAGGCAGCATGGGCCCTTAGGGATTTTTCTGTAATTGCTAAATGGGCCCAAAGCCCATCTCATATTCAGCAATCCCCCACCAGATCCCAAAGGCCCATGGTGTTGTCCTCTGTTCCAAACTCTGTTTTGATATACCAGTATTTCAGTGGAGACCTGTTAAGATTGAACATCCACCTAGAGCAAATAGCTACACCCCTCCACAACTGAACAATGGACTAAGCCTTGAATTGTCAGTTTGGCGTAAAGAAGTTTCACCACATGTCTTACTGATACTAGGCTGCCGAAGGCTGACCCCTCGGGTGGAGCATATAAGTCACACTCCTGGCCTGTTCATAAGCTTACTAGAGATCACCCCAATCTCATAGACTGTGACCAGCAGTCGGGCTCATATAGGTGTGTTCCTCCAAAGATCGCTCTGTAGGATAGCATCTTGCTTATACATATAAGCCTTGGAACACATTAAGACAGTAGTCATCCTCCCATACAGTATTGAGAGTATTGCATCTCCAGCGGAGTGGGTTAGTATAGTTACTCTCCTCAGTTCACCACTGGCTTGTTTTCCCAGGTCCTACTTCACGGGATCTCCGATCACATAGGTTGGGTTACCACCATGGCAACTCATGTGGGTCTCATGCCCATCTCCCTCGATGCATTATCTATCACAACACGTGATAGCCCTTTTGTAAAGGGATCTGCCAGATTCTTAGCCGTATGGACATATTCCAACGCTATCACCCCGGAGTTTCTCAATTTTCTGACAGCTTTTAATCTCATTCTTATGTGTTTGTTGGACTTCATGTTGTCCTTTGAACTCTTCACCTTGGTGATGACGGTCTGATTGTCACAGTTCATAAGGATAGCCGGAACCGGTTTATCAACCAATGGCAAGTCCATCAAGAGATATCGAAGCCATCCCGCTTCGACACCAGATGTGTCTAATGCTGTTAATTCTGCTTCCATTGTCGATCTCGTTAAGATCGTTTGCTTGCAAGACTTCCAGGAAACAGCGCCACCTCCAAGAGTAAACATATACCCAGTTGTGGCCTTCATCTCATCAGCATCAGAGATCCAATTCGCATCACTATACCCTTCAAGTACCGACGGGTATCCGGTATAGTGAAGTCCATAGTTCATAGTACCCTTTAGATAACGCATAACTCTTTCAACAGCATGCCAATGTACATCACCCGGTTTTGATACAAACCGACTCAGTTTGCTCACAGCAAAAGCGATGTCAGGCCTCGTAGCGCTAGCTAGGTACATCAGTGAACCAATGATTTGAGAGTATCTCAATTGATCTATAGCCGTGCCTTTGGATTTTCGAATCAACACGCTAGGATCATATGGTGTTTGAGATGGTGTGTAGTCCGAGTATCCAAAATGACTCAACACCTTCTCAACATAATGGGATTGCAAAAGTGTAATCCCGCCCTCATTATCTCTCAGTAGCTTGATGTTCAAGATAACATCAGCCACACCAAGGTCTTTCATCTCAAAGTTCTGAGATAGAAACGACTTGACCTCCTCAATTACTTTGAGGTTGGTTCCGAATATCAGTATGTCATCAACATACAAGCACAGTATAACTCCTTCGCCCCCACCATGGCGATAGTATACACATTTGTCAGCTTCATTAACAACGAAGCCAACAGATGTCAGTGTTGTATTAAACTTATCATGCCATTGCTTAGGTGCTTGTTTCAGGCCATATAAAGATTTTGTCAACCTACACACTTTTCCTTCCTGACCATCTATCACAAAGCCATCTGGCTGTTGCATGTAGATTTCCTCGTTTAGCTCTCCATTCAGGAAAGCTGTCTTAACATCCATCTGGTGGACGAGAAGACCATGCGAGGCCGCCAACGAGAGTAATACTCGAATGGTGGTCAGTCTGGCCACAGGTGAATAAGTATCGAAGAAATCCTCATCTTCTTTCTGGGAATAACCCTTGGCCACAAGCCTAGCCTTGTATTTTTCAATCGTACCATCAGGCCTAAGCTTCTTTTTGAACACCCACTTACATCCCAATGGTTTACAGCCATAGGGACGTTCTGTGATTTCCCATGTCCCATTAGCCAAGATGGAGTCCATCTCGCTACGGACCGCTTCTTTCCAGTAGTCAGCATCCGGAGACGCATAAGCTTCTGAAATAGAAGTGGGAGTATCATCCACAAGGTACACAAGGAAATCATCACCAAAGGACTTTGCAGTCCTCTGTCTCTTGCCCCTACCAAGGGTTTCCTTGTCCTCCTGCTCAGGATTTTCATCATGTGTTTGTTCATAATATTCCATCGGAATGGCAGGTTCAGGAGTCTCATCAGATTCCAGTCTAGAAGTGCTTTGCATATCTCTCATAGGAAAAATATCCTCAAAGAATGTAGCATCTTTAGACTCCATAATCGTACCGACTTTCATATCAGGTACCTCAGATTTCACTACCAGAAATCTATAGCCGACGCTATTCTTAGCGTAGCCCAAATTAACGCAATCCACAGTCTTTGGTCCAAGCTTACGCTTTTTGGGGATCGGCACATTGACTTTCGCCAAACAGCCCCAAGTACGTAAGTATGAGAGTGTTGTTCTTCTCTTTTCACATTGTTCATAGGGAGTGATCTCATTATCTTTTGTCGGAACTTTATTCAGGACATGACATGATGTCAATATAGCCTCCCCCCACCATGCCTTGGATAAACCCGATGTATCTAACATGGCGTTAACCAAATCAGTTAGAGTACGGTTTTTCCGTTCGGCAACCCCATTTGACTGAGGTGAGTAGGGAGGCGTCCTCTCATGAATAATATCATGTTCCGCACAAAAGGAATCAAACTCATTAGAGAAATACTCTCCACCACGATCTGACCGGACTCGTTTTATTTTCTTTTCAAGTTGATTCTCAACTTCTGCCTTATAGATTTTAAAGTAGTGTAGAGCCTCATCTTTAGTGTTTAAAAGATATACATAGCAGTATCTAGTAGAATCATCTATCAGTGTCATGAAGTATCTCTTTCCACCTTTAGTCAACACACCATTCATCTCACAAAGATCAGAATGTATGAGTTCTAATGGCGCCAAGTGTCTCTCCTCCGCAGCCTTATGGGGCTTGCGAGGTTGCTTTGCTTGCACACACGAATGGCACTTAGAACCTTTGGCTAAAGTGAAACTTGGGATTAAATTTAACTTTGCTAACCGCGTCATACAACCAAAACCAATGTGACAAAGACGTGAATGCCAAACTTCTGTTTCATTAACATTTGAATGAATATTGTTCACGACTTTATTACAAAAATCAGCGAGGGAAAAGCGGAATAGACCTCCACATTCATAACCTTTTCCAACAAACAGTCCATATTTAGTAACAACTACTTTATTAGACTCGAATACCAGCTTAAACCCTTCTCTACATAGAAGGGAACCACTAACGAGATTCTTCTTGATGGCGGGGACATGCTGCACGTTCTTTAGTTGCACGATCCTTCCCGAAGTAAACTTCAGATCGACCGTGCCAACACCATGAACAGAAGCACTCGCGCCATTCCCCATCAGTACGGACCCGTTTCCTGTGGCCTGATAAGAAGAAAACAATGAAATGTCAGCACACACATGAATATTTGCACCTGTGTCAATCCACCAATCGGTAGACTGGCAAACTGAAAATACAGTAAACAAATTACCGTACCCAGATGGCCCACTCTCATTGTTGCTCACAATCATGTTGACAGTCTTGGAGTCCTGTCCTGGCTTCTTGAACTTGTGTGGGCACTTGACAGCCCAATGTTCATCAGAACCACAAGTGAAACAGCCACCCTTCTTCTTATCCTTCTTGAAAGGCTTCTTGCCCTTCTTCTTAAACTCGGTATTCTGTTGGACACCAGTCTTTCCCTTGGGCTTGTGGGGGTTGAAGTTCTTCTGCACCATGTTGGCGACAGAGGTCCCTTCGTTCCCTTTTCCATTCGAGTCCTATGCTCTTGAGTTCTGCTCAACACTCAGATGGCCAATGACATCCTCAACTGAGAATTCACGCCTCTGATGTTTCAGAGTGGTAGCAAAATTCCTCCAGGAATTGGGTAGCTTAGCGATGATGCATCCCGCGACAAATTTGTCCGGCAGCACACACTTCAGAACCTCAAGTTCCTTAGCGATGCACTGTATCTCATGAGCCTGTTCCAATACAGGACGGTTTTCAACCATCTTGTAATCGTGGAACTGCTCCATAATATACATCTCGCTTCCAGCATCGGTTGCGCCGAATTTAGATTCGAGCGCCTCCCACAAGTCCTTGGCAACCCGCATATGTAAATATGCATCAACCAACTTATCTCCGATCACGCTCAGAACGCATCCAACAAAGACGACGGTGGCCTCCCTGAACGCCTTCTCCTGTTCAGGAGCAATCGTTCTCGTGGGAGTCACACCGGCGACCCAGAACACGTTCATCGCCGTGAGCCATAAGACGGTTTTGGTCTGCCAACGCTTAAAGTACGTCCCCGTAAACGGGGCAGGTTTCAGTGCAGCAGCAAAACCATGGATCGAAAATTGCCTACACAGTTTAGGTTTTTGGATTGTTGAGAAATTAAGCAATTGTTCGATTAATTTAATCCAAGAATAAATCATGAACATGATATAGACAGTGCTAATGACATACTGAAAATTCATGATGTACGCACATACTAGACATATAGTAGAAACATCTACGCAAACCACTAGTACTGCACACATGGAAATAATCAGGATAAGGGTAAGCATGTTATACCCTCCAGTAGGCCAGTTGGCCGGATCAGCAGCAGAGGCGGCGGCCTCGTCGGCGATGCGCTTGTCGGAGTCGGTGCTGGTGCTCATGGTGAAGACGAAAGCGACGCGGACGAAGATGTAGTAGACGTAGAGGAAGCAGTCGAACCGAGGCGAGCAGTCGCGTAGAAGACGCTCCCCAAAAACCTAATCGCCCCTCTCCCGTACAGGATCTGGAGAGGCGGGGTTTCGGAGGCCTGCTCTCCCGTCGGCCGTGTACGCGGAAGACGGGATGGAGTCACCAGCGACAGCAGCAGCGAGAGGAACGACAGAGGTGGTGGTGGCAGAGCAGATGTGATCTGTGTTGTTCTCTGGAGAGGAGCGACCTCTCTTATATAGGCGCAGAGGAGGAGACAAACGGTCCAGCATAAACGCACATAATGAATCACAATGAATTCGGTTGACTGTTTTCAGTTGACTGTTCAAATTCCAATCCTGCGTGACAAAAAGAACACATCGGCTCGGCGAGATTCCCGTAACCCGCGGCGCGGCGAGACGGGCGGGCGGCGGAGGAGGAGCGCGCGTGTGGAACACCTCTTCTTCCTTCACACCAACTCATACTAGTGGGAGAATGTCTCACCTTATAAGTTGGTGTACATCTCTCTCAACTAGCAATGTGGGACTAAACTCCCACCACTTGCTAGGCAGCATGGGCCCTTAGGGATTTTTCTGTAATTGCTAAATGGGCCCAAAGCCCATCTCATATTCAGCAGAATGTACGTCTCTGAACATGACACATTGCAAGTAGCGACATAGAATTAGAATTTAGGAACTAAAAATCATATTTTTCACGCGGTACGTCCACAATCCCAGCTATACAGGTACATGAAAATGATAACAAACTCAAACAGATCTGTGCGAATTAGTACAAAATACCTTCACCAAATCAAATGGAATAATCAAACCCGCACTATTCTCAGGTTGAAGTTGAGAAAAGGCAGAAGGAAAAGGGACTTGCACAGCTTCTATCTTCCTCGTAGCTCGTGGGCGTTTGCCTGCCAAAGTGCGCACACTGGGGAGAGAAATCCACGTCCGTCGCCAGAGATCGACTCCGAGCCACAGATGAAAGTGACGAAGGGGCTGAAGGCCAGAGGGCAAGGACGACCTTGGCACACCGTTTCTCCTTCACCGCCCCTTTCTCTTCCGCTGCTGCGGGATGCCGCTGTGCGAACGAGGGAGGAAGGATTGGAGGACAGGGAGGGCGTGTCGCATTGTAAAGGAAACCGCCACAGCTGTCGCATGTATTCTACATCGGTGAACGGGAGGCCGCCTAGATCGATCTTCGGAGCAGCAGCCCATTATCGTTTGGGCCGGCCGGGAATTCCGGGGTGGGAGCGGTAGAAAAGGCTGCAGGGGACGCTGTGTTACAACGGAATGATCCAGAACGTTGATTGAGCTGATCGGACGGTCTAAAGTGTCAAATCACTGTGTGAGCTCGTAGGTGGCTCAGTTATACTGTTTAGTAATAACTAGACCATGAAGGAGCGCGTTGCCGCGCCCGTTTATTTAAAAAATAGAAAAATATGAATAGTAGAAATCTTTCATAAAATTTGGACCATAGCAACGAAAAAAAAAACTTACCACGCCTGCATTTCAGCAGACTATACATAATGCCTGTGTACAAAATAGAGACATTATTTTTGGACATAAATAAGATGAGCAATCATCTAATATATTAAGAGAAGGTACCAAGGCAAACTGATCTAAGTAGCTGAAGTCAGGCCCTAGCATGCAAAATCGCATGATCTACTTAAGTAGTTGAAGTAATAGTAACTTATATGTGCTCCATTTCTGATGGAAAGGTAGTTGCTTTTTTTTGTAAAAGATATATATGTGGGTGCTATTGGCATAGTTGCACACGAGTTGAACACACACACACGAGTTGAACACCGTGCAAATTGCTAGGAGGGCTATTAAGGAGCTATTCGGCAGGCCTCTGCTCCCTGAAATCTGAGAATCTGTGTACCTCATTTTTCCCCACTCCGTTATTTTTAGCTACAGCTCCATCAACTCCTGGAGCGGGACTCGAGGAGCGGAGAGTCTCCGAACAGGCCCTAAGGGCCTGTTTGGGACTACTCCGCTTCTCAAAATTCAGCTCCGCTCTAGAAAACATAATCCAAACGGGATAGCTCCACAATATGCTGCTCCACAAAAAAACTAGAATCTGGGGTCCAACTCCTTGTTTTTTGTGAAGCTCTCTAGGGGTTGCTTCAAAAAAATCTAGAAGCTGGAGTTGGAGGAAAATTACCCAGCACTGCCACCAGTAAGTGGATACCCCTTCGTCAGCCAATCAAATAGATCCTTTCGACCAAATTCTTATTCTTGAAGCTGGAGTTAACTCGAAGCCAAACATTCTCTTTGGTGGAGCTGCAACTCCTCTGCGAAACTGCTCCAAAATGAATTTGATGGAGTAAAACTGAATTTCGTGGAGCGGAGCCGTTCCAAACAGGCCCTAAGTTGATAGACCCCCAGCTGAATGTTTGAGACAACTCTGAAAACTAATGCTAATATTTTTAAATTGCTAGAGTTGATAGTTGATATATAGTGCAACACGAAAATTGCAGAAGTCAACCACCAAAGAAAAAAAAACTGAACTCTAGCGCCAAGCTCACACAGTCATATGCCAAAGGAGTTTTTTTTAAGGGAATGCCAAAGGAGAATTACAAAGAACAACATGGCTCAAACATAACGGAAGATGAAAAGCAAGGGTCCCACGTACAAAAAATGAAAAAATGAAAGTCAACCCCGTCACCATTTCCCTTGCACCAGCGAGATGTGTTGCATCCTTTTATGTCGGCAGGCTATTGTTGCGAGTTGGTCTCTCTACGGGCAGAGAAAGAATTGAGGCCCACTTAGTAATTTCTTGGCCCGATTGATTAGAAGAAGCCCAGGTCAATCCCAGGAGCCGCAGCCCTTACACGTTCGGCAAAATCAGCCCGCACAGTCTGGCTGATGAAAACTGCATTGGGACACAATGTGGAACAACTTAACAATCCGGTCCGTTCGGATGCTAGATCCGACAGCTCACGAGGTCAAATCGTTGTGAGACGCTGTAGCCCGCTGAGTTATATTGTTTAGTAATTCTGTGAAGTACATGATTTTTCCTAATATAACGCTGTGAAGCACTCTGAATATGCACAAGATGTGCTGCCAGAACTAAACAAGATAGTACTTTAAGGCTTGTACTCACTCTGTAAACTAATATAAGAGCGTTTAGATCACTAAAGTAATGATTTAAACACTCTTATATTAGTTTACAGAGGGAGTACAACCCATTTTGAAAAATGTACTGTCATTTTCGTGCAAAGTCACTGAACAAGATAGGAAAATTTCCTTCAAGGCATCTACAGTCAGATAGCAAAATTGTACTGAACAAAGCACCTTCAGGACAAAGTACCTTCAGGACATAATTAATCCAATTTTTAAATAGCATACAAACATGTCTGGATAAATCTCAACGTTACAACATAGAAGAAAGAAACCACTACAACAGCAACTTCCTCAAGTCCATGGAGAGCACCACCAGGCCACCACGGCGAGGAAGCAGCAGCACGTTGGCTTCCCGAGGCTGTCCACCTCCGGCAAGGCGCTCGTTCTGCTGCCCCTCCTGCTCCTCTTCGTGTACCCAAGGAGTTCGAGCTTTAGTCGCTCATGAATTATGTTAATGGTCTCTGAGTTATGTTCATGCGGGACAGGCACGAAGGGGTTCGACTCTTGATTTGGCGGCGGCCTTCATTTGGGGACTCACCCGCGGGACTGCGGAGTGACGGCCAGTGTATGTGCACGGGCTGGAGCCGAGCGTGGGTGGGCGAGGAAGGCGAGAGCGGCGAGGACGAGGCGTCGCCGCCGGCGGCGGCGCGGGGCATCGGGTCCGGGAACAACGGTGCAGTGCTTAGGGCGGACATGCAGCTGCGCGAGCCGAACTCTCTCCCATGCCAAGGCGACGCGAGACAAACAGTGGTCAACGACGGGAGCGACGGCTACGACCGCGGCGGCCCTGCGTCCCGTGATCCCTTATCTGCATTATGAAGACGAAACAAGACCAACACGAATATAGGCGCAGTTATTTTAGAGACCTTCTGCCACATCATTATGCAAGTCAGCGACAAATTAGTTCATAATCAGGAAATCAGTTGCAAAATCATTCTTAATGTGACACAAAACCGCTCAGGGCTAGATTAAAACTGGTATTGACATTTTTGGAGTCTAAATTATACCAAATTTGACTTTGGGGGGTTATGGAGACATCAGAATGGATTTGGGGTGAAAACTATACTTCTTTCGACTAAAGAAAAAGAGCCGGTTTTCCATTAGGTTCTCGCTTTTTCACTGGTTTTTCTTTACTTCTTTTCTCCATTTTTACTGATTTTTTATTTTATTTTGTTTTCGTTGTTTTTGTTTTTCACTAGCCTTTTCCTTTTCTTTTTTTTTCTTTATTTTGTTCGTATTTTCAGGTTTTTCATTGGTTTTCTTTGTTTTCTCTCGGGTTATCATTGCTTTTCTATACAGATTTCGGGTATATATCTAATAAATTTTTCGAAACACATTTAATACTTTTCAAATACGAGATTAACAATTTGTCAATACATGGTCAACATTTTTCTATATACACTTAACATTTAACAAATGCTTGATTAACCTTTTTGTAGATACTAGATTAACATTTTTCTATACACATTTCACAATTGTTTTTTTCAAATCCTTCACTAACAGTTTTTTTTACATTTTTTAATACATGATCAAATTTTTTCTATATATATTTAACATTTTTCTGTACACATTTAACATTTTTCAACTGTCGGTTAACATTTTTCAGATACAAGTTAACAATTTTTAAATACATGGTCAACGTTTTTATATACACATTTATCTTTTTAAAAATACTTAATTAACATTTTTAAATAATTATTTAAAAAATCAGATGCTAGGATTAATATTGTTAAACACATGATCAACTTATTCATGCACATTATTTATAGTTCGTATACATTTTTTGTACGCATGAGAAACATTTTCTCCATGTATATTTAACATTTTTCTATTTTTTGGATAATTTTTTTTCCAACATTTTCTCTATCAGTGAACAATTGCTCAGGATGTCTGGGTACTACAATCATATGACTCAACTTGGTTGCAAAGTTGACGAGGATAGTGTTATTGATAGAGTTCTTCAGTCATTGCCACCAAGCTATAAAGGCTTCGTGATGAACTATAATATGCAAGGGATGCAAAAGACAATTCCCGAGGTCTTCGCTATGCTCAAGGCTGCGGAGGTAGAAATCAAAAAGGAGCATCAAGTGTTGATGGTTAACAAGACCACTAGTTTCAGGAAAAAGGGCAAGGGAAAGAAGGGGAACTTCAAGAAGAATAGCAAGACAGTTGCTACTCCCGCGAAGAAACCCAAATCTGGAGCCAAGCCTGAAACTGAGTGCTTCTACTGCAAAGGGACTGGACACTGGAAGCGGAACTGCCCCAGGTATTTGGCGGATAAGAAGGATGGCAAGGTGAACAAAGGTATATGTGATATAGATGTTATTGATGTGTACCTTACTCATGCTCGTAGTAGTACCTGGGTATTTGATACCGGTTCGGTTGCTAATATTTGTAACTCGAAACAGGGACTACGGATTAAACGAAAATTGGCTAAGGACGAGGTGACGATGCGCGTGGGAAATGGTTCCAAAGTTGATGTGATCACCGTCGGCACGCTACCTCTACATCTACCTTCGGGATTAGTTTTAGACCTGAATAATTGTTATTTGGTGCCAACGTTAAGCATGAACATTATATCTGGATCTTGTTTGTTGCGAGACGGTTATTAATTTAAATATGAGAATAATGGTTGTTCTATTTTTATGAATAATATCTTTTATGCTCATGCACCCTTGAAGAGTGGTCTATTCTTGTTGGATCTCGATTGTAGTGATACACATATTCATAATATTGAAGCCAAAAGATGCAAGGTTAGTAATGATAGTGTAACTTATTTGTGGCACTGCCGTTTAGGTCATATTGGTGTAAAGCGCATGAAGAAACTCCATAGTGATGGACTTTTGGAATCACTTGATTATGAATCACTTGGTGCTTGCGAACCATGCCTCATGGGCAAGATGACTAAAACTCCGTTCTCCGGAACAATGGAGCGAGCAACGGATTTGTTGGAAATCATACATACTGATGTATATGGACCGATGAGTGTTGAAGCTCGCGACGGGTATCGTTATTTTCTGACCTTCACTGACGATTTGAGCAGATATGGGTATATCTACTTGATGAAGCACAAGTCTGGAACATTTGAAAAGTTCAAAGAATTTCTGAGTGAAGTAGAGAATCATCGTAACAAGAAAATAAAGTTTCTACGATCTGATCGTGGAGGTGAATATTTGAGTTACGAGTTTGGTCTTCATTTGAAACAATGTGGGATAGTTTCACAACTCACGCCACCCTGAACACCACAGCGTAATGGTGTGTCCGAACGTCGTAACCGTACTTTATTAGATATGGTGCGGTCTATGATGTCTCTTACCGATTTACCACTATCGTTTTGGGGTTATGCTTTAGAGACAGCTGCATTCATGTTAAATAGGGCACCATCTGAATCCGTTGAGACGACGCCTTATGAACTGTGGTTTGGCAAGAAACTAAAGTTGTCGTTTCTTAAAGTTTGGGGCTGCGATGCTTATGTGAAAAGCTTCAACCTGATAAGCTCGAACCCAAGTCGGAGAAATGTGTCTTCATAGGATACCCAAAAGAGACTGTTGGGTACACCTTCTATCACAGATCCGAAGGCAAGATATTCGTTGCTAAGAATGGATCCTTTCTAGAGAAGGAGTTTCTCTCGAAAGAAGTGAGTGGGAGGAAAGTGAAACTTGATGAGGTAATTGTACCTTCTCCCGAATTGGAAAGTAGTACATCACAGAAACTAGTTCCAGTGATTCCTACACCAATTAGTGAGGAAGCTAATGATGATGATCATGAAACTTTAGATCAAGTTTCTGCTGAACTTCGTAGATCAACAGAGTACGTTCCGCACCAGAGTGGTACGGCAACCCAGTTCTGGAAGTCATGTTACTAGACCATGATGAACCTACGAACTATGAGGAAGCGATGATGAGCCCAGATTCCGCAAGATGACTTCAGACCATGAAATCTGAGATGGGATCCATGTATGAGAACAAAGTGTGGACTTTGGTTGACTTGCCCGATGATCGCAAGCCATCGAGAATAAATGGATCTTCAAGAGGAAGACCGACGCTGACGGTAATGTTACTGTTTACAAAGCTCGACTTGTTGCAAAAGGTTTTCGATAAGTTCAAGGAGTTGACTACGATGAGACTTTCTCGCCCGTAGCGATGCTTAAGTCTGTCCGAATCATGTTAGCAATTGCCGCATTTTATGATTATGAAATCTGGCAAATGGATGTCAAAACTGCATTCCTGAATGGATATCTCAAAGAAGAGTTGTATATGATGCAACCAGAAGGTTTTGTCGATCCGAAAGGTGCTAACAATGTGTGCAAGCTCCAACGATCCATCTATGGACTGGTGCAAGCATCTCGGAGTTGGAATATACGCTTTGATGAGGTGATCAAATCATATGGTTTTATACAGACTTTTGGATAAGCCTATATTTACAAGAAAGTGAGTGGGAGCTCTGTAGCATTTCTGATATTATATGTGGATGACATATTGTTGATTGGAAATGATATAGAATTTCTGGATAGCATAAAAGGATACTTGAATAAGAATTTTTCAATGAAAGACCTCGGTGAAGCTGCTTACATATTAGTGATAACCCTCAACCGTAAGGGATCGAGATAGTCTTCGCGGGTAAGAATAACCCAATTTATTGATTCGACACACGGGGAGCCAAAGAGTATTTATAAGCTTTGACAGTTGAGTTGTCAATTCAACCGCACCTGAAATATACTTACTTGCAACAAAAGATAAGTGGTAACAGTGATATGATAGTGATGATAGTAATAGTAAAAGTAAATAGCAAAAGTAAATAGCAGTAGTAAATGGCAAAAGTAGCAACTAGTGACAAGCAAGGTTTAAAATACTGTAGGCTAGGGAGATGGATGGTTGGGCGCTGCATGGATGAGATATATTCTAACTTGGGGCACGGCACACGGAAAAATAATGATCATCTAGGCAAATATCAAACATTAGGCATGTATCCCGTAGGTAGTTGTACGTGCTTGCAATAAGAACTTGCACAACATCTTTTGTCCTACCATCCCGCTACGAACGGGGCCAAAAGGAACTTATGGATATTAAGGTGCTCCTGTCAAAGAGCACCGGAACAAAGCAATGAACTCAATGGATACATGTAATCCTCAAACTACGGACCATCCCCTTTGGTGTCCCAAGCTGTCCCTTTTGGGATCGCCGGTTCCGAACCGTAACAGGTGCAAACAACTCATAGATAGGATCACGAACATAAATATATTCATACAAACACATATGGTTCAGATCTGAAATCATGGCACTCGGGCCCTAAGTGTCAAGCATTAAGAATAACAAGTTGTAGCAAAGATGATAAACAACATAGTAGATGATAGGCAACATGCCCCCAACAATCTGACGAACTATTACATGATCTAACTCATCCAATCCCTACCATCCCCTTCGCCTACAGTAGGGGAATTACTCACACATGAAGGGGAAAGTCATTGAGGGATGATGGAGTGGTGATGATGATGACGATGGCGACGATCTCCCCTCTCCGGAGGCCAAATCAGCCTCCAGATTAGCCCTCCTGAGGAAGAACAGAGGGTGGCGGCGGCTCCGCGATGAAAAACTGCGAAAGAACTTCTGATCTGGGGTTTCTGCGTCAGGAGTAAAAATACGGGATAAAGTAGGGCACCAGGGGGTGTGGGCCCCACCCAGGCGCCCCCCCGGCGCGGCCCAGGGGGGGTGGCGCGCCCACAGGGCGCCTGGGCACCCCCTGGCCCCCCTCTGGCCCTACTTCTGGCACCTGGTTCCTTCGGGTGCGTGAATTTTCTGTGAATTTTCGTGGATTTTTTTGAGATACTTAAAAATCCGTTTTCCTGCACACAAATAAACCATACAGGCAGCTCTGCTGAAAACAGCGTCAGTCCGGGTTAGTTTAGTCCAAATCATGCAAGAATGAGGTCAAAACAATATCAAAAGTGTTTGGAAAAGTAGATACGTTTGAGACGTATCAACTCCCCCAAGCTTAGCATATTGCTTGTCCTCAAGCAATTCAGTTCAACGAACTGGACGCGACAAAGAAAACTTTGACAAACTCTTTTGCTTCATTAGATGTATATAAGCATGTACTACGAAAAGAGTTTAGCAAGTATTGAAACAGTACTTATGAGGACAATGCAAGGAGCAATCCTTCTTTCAAGTGACCAGTCACAAATACTTAAAAGTAAATAATATATCACTGAAAATCAAGACAAGATTACATTGCACATAGCTTGAGCATATTAGGGTGGTATCTCGCTAGCCTCCATGAGTGAAGCAAAACATAAATGCAGTGACTCCTCCAGAGTTTTAAAGGAGACTAGAACTAAGAATTTTAGAATAAATCATATCACAAGTATGCAGAAGACAATGTAATACTTTGGGACAATGCACATTACACTCAGAATGACAATTATGCTCTCCTAGTCGGTGCTTTGAAGAAAGAAGGTGAGACTCTCGAACTGTGGCTTTTATTGGCAAAGTTGAAAACCCGTGATCGGAAACAAAAACTAAACATGTACCAGAGCTCTTGGTTTTAAAAACAGAAGTAAATATGTTTTTGAGAGGTGCATATTTCGTCAACGAATGCTAGCAGATAACTCAATCACTTTTTAAGCTAGATAAGTCTCGAGGAACGACTCCCGCATGAGGACGATCACATCCACTTAATCTCCTTTGTTTATCACTGCCAAAGTTTTCTGATTTCTCATGAACAAAGCGTGAAGGAGGGTTTGTTTGTTATATTATCTTTTTGAGCCGGGCGCACTCAATGCCAGTTCCTTTTCATATTAGGGGTTTGCACATTATACATGCAATCCAGGGGTGAAACTTGTCCAACTTAAAAAGATTATAAATTAACTACTACTTCCTCATGAGCTAAAACATAGGCACAAAAAAAAGGAAATGTTTTTGATTAATTTCGAGATGGTACACGAAAGTCTTCGTTAGGAATGGCAGGTAAATACCATGTATATGAAGGTATAGTGGACTCATATGGCATAACAGGTTTTAAGGATTTTGGATGCACAAGCATTCAGTCCGCTTAGTACAGGTGGAGGTTTAGCAAAAGACCGGGAAGCGACCAACTAGAGAGCAATAACGGTCATAATCATGCAGAGCGACAAAGCAACATTGAATCGGGCATGAAAGTGATATAACTATTCTAAAACTCAAAGATCATCAAGGCAGAGTAGACTTTTTAGTCTTAGACATGTGTAAGCATGTGCCAAGTCAATTCAAAAATTCTCTAAAGGGAAATACCACCTTAATATACCAGACTATGAACAGTGCAATGCATGTAGATCATTTCAATAACACATTATATACTCTAGTTATTCGGGACTAGCCACAAGGAAAGCATGAACCACTAGAAGAGCATTGTAAACATAGCACTATGTCGCTACAAGCTGGTCTCTAGATCATAAGTACAGACATATGTACAAAAGTAGAAACAATAAGAGTTCATACCGGTCTTCCTTGTTGCTTCTTTTCAGTCGATCTTCGTCATCACTGCTTGTCACTTGCACGATCGAACGTAGGAATTATAATCAAATGTCATCACGGACTCGAGCTAATCTCTGAAAACAAAGCAAACTAAAGAGAGAAAGGAAATCCTTTTGGTTTTTCAAAGGTTGAATAAAAGCAAAAGAAAGAGAAAATCTTTTTGTTGTTTTTGCGAAGAGAGAAATAAAGAAGAACGGGCAAAAACTTCGAAAAGATCAAAGCGAATAAAACGGATAATACAATGGAAAAGTGAGAAGGGCACGTACTCCCCCAAGCTTAGGCTTTTGGCCTATGTTGGTAGCAGCTACTGCCCCCAGGAGCCTCCTGCTCCGGGGGTGTGGTGATGAGTCCACGGGTCGTAGAAGGATGCTGGCGCGTACACCGAACTCCTCGAAGTCTCCCACGAGGAAGGTTCCGAACGCCAAACAGAGGAAGACCCTTCACCAAACTCGGTGGCGGTCTCTTCCTGAAAATGTGGTATCTCACCGTGCCTCTCCTCGTCGGGCACAACCCCCTCCATGGGGTTATGGAACTGATGCTGGACCATGAACTCATCGAACTGGACAACATCAAAGGACCATCCGTTCCTGTGAGAAAAATCAAACAAAAGAGGTGCAGGTAGACGGATCTCGCGTTCCGCGGTAGTTCCGAAACGCAAGATATAAACAAGGTTATCAAGCTCAGAACCCATGGTAACAAACTTATGCCTTTTCATAGCAGCAAGATCAAAGCTTAAATAAGTAAAAGGAGTATCGTCAGGGTGTGGGGTGCCTCCAAGATGCTCTAAGATAAGTGTGGCATAAACACCACCATATAAGTCCCCCTTGTTACCGTTCATAGCAAGGCGTCGAGCAATTAAGGTACCCAGGTTATAATCAGACCTCCCTGAGAGGGCTGCTGCCAGGATAGCAATATCCGGAGCAGAAATGCTGCTCGTGTTGTCACGAGCTAACACCCCTCTGGCAATATAATATGCAAAATACCTGAGGTGAGGAAATAAGATGCTGGAGATCTTCGACCGATGAATATCCCTCATACCCATGCTGCAGAGAGAGTTGATGACGGTTTTCAGCTCGGAGGGCTGAGTGGCCATCCTAGCCGTCCTCCCAACGTTAGGCACACCTATTATTTCACAAAATTTTCCCAAAGTCATGGTGATAAGATCATTATAAATTTTAAACTCAATAGCACCTGGATCAGGATTATATCTAAAACTGTTAATGAAACTGGAGGTGAGTTTTTGATACTGAGTAACACGGCTCGTGACGAGTCGTGTCAAACCTGCATTAGCACAAAGATTATAAAACTCATCCTTGATTCCCGCAGCTTCCACGAATTCATCACATGGAAATGTCATTGCACGTGCTGGACTTGTGTCTTCCAACAACTCCAGGGGCACATGATCTTCATTATAGCTCACCCTAGCAGTCGTTGGTGAAGCTGCGGCTCTAGTAACTCGATCAGAGTGTGCGGGCCTCCTCTTCTCAAGCCACCCTTTTGCCCTTCCTAACAGACTCATTTCTGAATTTTTTTACAATTTACAAAAACGAGGATTAAAACAAAGTGAGCTAAGGCAAACTACTCAACTCACTTGCCTAAGGCATAAACTTGCATCAAAACTTGGAGAATAACTTTCTACACATGCATGCAAGCTCATCTCTACAGCACCAAGAACTACTAAATACTCACAAATGAGGCCACCAATCAAAAATCTAATTGGAGGGGTGGAGGAGTCACATACCAGGGAGTATTTGCTCAAAATTTCAGCTCAAATGATGGGCTGTAGAGAGAGATCGAAGAATCGCCTCCAAGAACAGCAAGAACACAAGAACAACAGCAGAACTCGCGTTTTTGGAGAAAGAGAGAGAGAGGGAGGAAGAAGACATACCTGGAGGGGGGTCCCGTGGGCCCCAGGCGCCCTGTGGGCGCGGCCAGGGGCTGGGCCGCGCCAGCTGGCCGCCTGGGCCACTGGTGGCCCCTCCTGGCTGGCCCCAGGACTTTCTGGGTCTCTCCCGTTGTGAAAATTTTTATTATAATTTTTCTGGAATTTTTCTGAAAACTTCACTGTTGAAATTTTTTCGAAGTTCAAAAAGCTGCGAAACTCTCTGAAAACTTGAAGCAGTTAGTAGTATTGTGAAGCTTCAAAAACATAAATACTTGGTACAACAAGTAGGACAAAACTAAAAACAAGTGAAAACATAACAAGCTCAACTTTTTATCCATATAAAACATGTTCACTAGTAAGGTTGATCAAGTCTTACCAACAAACAAGCGATATATAGAGCAAAAAGTCTCACCTACTACGAAGTAATCACTGAACCTTTACCTTGATGGACATTGTCCCCACCATGATAGTTTTGTATTTGTGAGGCACATGTAGTGGACAGTCCCATTCCCCAATTTTCACGGTCTCGATATTCTCTATAGAGTTGAGGGCATGCCTCCTGTCGGTCTTCTTCGGAAAATATACCGTGTGTTCTTTATCATTCACATGGAAAGTAACCTTCCCTTTATTGCAATCAATAATAGCGCCTGCGGTGTTAAGAAAAGGTCTACCAAGAATAATGGACATGCTCCCATCCTCGGGCATGTCAAGCACAACAAAATCAGTAAGAATCAAACAATTAGCAACTTCTACGGGAACATCCTCACAAATACCTATCGGAACAGCGGTTGACTTGTCAGCCATCTGAAGGGAGATATCTGTAGGAATTAGTTTCTCTAAACAAAGCCTCTCGTAAAGAGAGAGAGGCATAACACTCACTCCTGCTCCAAGATCACATAAAGCAGTTTTGACATAATTATTCTTTATGGAGCAAGGAATGGTGGGTATACCTGGATCACCGAGCTTCTCAGGAATCTTTCCACTGAAAGAATAGTTAGCAAGCATAGTAGATATTGCATCATTAGGAACTTTTCTTTTATTAGTGAAAATATCTTTCATATATTTTGATTAAGGAAGTAACTTAATAGCATCAGTCAAAGGGATTTGAAGAAAAAGAGGTTTAATCCATTCACAAAACTTATTATAATGCTCTTCTTCTTTAGATTTGATGGACTTACCTGGAAAGGGCATGGGTTTCTGTACCCATGGTTCTCTCTCCTTCCCATGTTTTCTTGCGATGAAGTCTTCTTTAGTGTACCTCTTACGTTTGTCAAGTGCTTCTTCTTCTTGTACTTCAGGCGGATCATTCTTCTCATTATCATTACCTTCAGGTTCAGCACCGTCTTCAGTCTCAGCATCGGAGATAGATACACTGTTGGGATCAATAGCTGGCTCTTCATCTGCAATAGGATCATTAGAATTGTTAGTCTCTTTATGTTTCTTATTCTTCTTTGGAGAGACAACAATTTCTTCTTCCTGCATTTGAGAATCCTGCTCGATTCTCTTTGGATGCCCCTCTGGATAAAGAGGATCTTGAGTGCTAGTTCCTCCTCGGGTCTTAATCCCGAAAGCCTGCAATTTATCTTGTTTGGCATTGTTAGGAAGCAAATCTCTTTGCACATTAGAAATTTGATCAAGCTGAGTTTGAACCATATGAAAATGCTTCACAAGACATTGAACATCATTAACTGTTCTATCTAAAACATCAAGCAGTCTTTTGATAGCAAGGGAATTATCATGCAACTGACTCTCTATCCTCTCATTAAAATGATTCTGTTTCATAATAAAATTATCAAACTCATCTAAACATTGATCAGGAGGCTTACCATGAGGGATGTCACTTGTGTTGAAATCTAAAAGAGAGTGTACCTCTACCATAGGAGGGTGAGTGGTAGGCTCACACAGCTTCTCAATAGGGGGTAGATTCTTCACGTCTTCAACTTTAATACCTTTCTCTTTAATAGACTTCTTTGCTTCTCGCATATCCTCGGGGCTTAGAACAAACATGCCCCTCTTCTTTGTTGGTGGAGGTGGTTCAGGGACGGACCAATCTTCATGGTTTTTGGCAATCCTGCCCATTAAATCTTCCGCATCGTCTGGTGTTCTTTTCCTGAAAACACAACCAGCACAACTGTCCAAATAGGACCTGGATTCATCAGTTAGACCGGCATAGAATATATCGATTAATTCATTCTTAGGGATTTCATGTCCTGGTCTAGCCCGAATCAGACCGCAGTACCTCCCCCAAGCTTTAGGGAGGGACTCATCCTGCAACTGTTTAAAGTTATAAATTCTTTGTAAAGCAGCATGTTGCATGTGAGCAGGAAAGTACTTATCAACAAAAGAGTGAGCTAAGTCCTGAGGACTCTTAATGGAACCGCATGGGAGTGAATCATACCATGCTTTAGCACCTTCCTTCAACGAGAAAGGAAGAAGCTTGGTCACATAAAAGTATCGTATCTTTTCATCTATGGTAAACAGGCTACCCAACTCACCGAGTTTAGTTAGGTGTGCAATAGCATCATCATTTTCTCTGCTATAAAAGGGGTCAGCTTCAACCATAGGTATAAGTGAAAGATCAACAGAGAAATCATAATCAGGATCATCAATGCATATAGGAGATGTAGCAAATTCAGGATTAGGAACGCTTTTGTTCTTCAAAGAGTGTTTTTCAAATAGTTTCTTAATAGCTTCAGGGTCAGAGCCGGAAAACTCTGTCAGTTCCCTGCATAAATCTTCATCTAGTATATAGTAATCATCATCAAGGAGACTCTCCTTGAGTTTACTCAAATCAGGATAATCATAAGTTTCACCAATAGGGTAGCGAGTAACAGGAAGTTCAATTCCAGACTTTTTAGCAGCAGCAGCAATTTGTTTCTCAAGAGCATAACCAAGCGAACTAATATCATCAAAAGTAGTAGAAGCATCATCAAGAGTATCAGACATAGTAACAGATTCAGTAGGAGCATCATGTGGTGGTGGTGAGGCAAACTTACTCATAAAGGAAGGTGAATCAAGTGTAGCACTAGTGCTCAGAGCAGTACCTCTTCTTGTAGTGGATAGTAAGATCGGAACCTTGGGGTCTCCTTTCTTACCCATAGTGGATAAAGTGCAGCAGGTAGGATACCTCAAGTAGACTTGTAAATATTGCTATGCTCCCCGGCAACGGCGCCAGAAAACGGTTGCATTCATGTTAAATAGGGCACCATCTAAATCCGTTGAGACGACGCCTTATGAACTGTGGTTTGGCAAGAAACCAAAGTTGTCGTTTCTTAAAGTTTGGGGCTGCGATGCTTATGTGAAAAGCTTCAACCTGATAAGCTCGAACCCAAGTCGGAGAAATGTGTCTTCATAGGATACCCAAAAGAGACTGTTGGGTACACCTTCTATCACAGATCCGAAGGCAAGATATTCGTTGCTAAGAATGGATCCTTTCTAGAGAAGGAGTTTCTCTCGAAAGAAGTGAGTGGGAGGAAAGTGAAACTTGATGAGGTAATTGTACCTTCTCCCGAATTGGAAAGTAGTACATCACAGAAACTAGTTCCAGTGATTCCTACACCAATTAGTGAGGAAGCTAATGATGATGATCATGAAACTTTAGATCAAGTTTCTGCTGAACTTCGTAGATCAACAGAGTACGTTCCGCACCAGAGTGGTACGGCAACCCAGTTCTGGAAGTCATGTTACTAGACCATGATGAACCTACGAACTATGAGGAAGCGATGATGAGCCCAGATTCCGCAAGATGACTTCAGACCATGAAATCTGAGATGGGATCCATGTATGAGAACAAAGTGTGGACTTTGGTTGACTTGCCCGATGATCGCAAGCCATCGAGAATAAATGGATCTTCAAGAGGAAGACCGACGCTGACGGTAATGTTACTGTTTACAAAGCTCGACTTGTTGCAAAAGGTTTTCGATAAGTTCAAGGAGTTGACTACGATGAGACTTTCTCGCCCGTAGCGATGCTTAAGTCTGTCCGAATCATGTTAGCAATTGCCGCATTTTATGATTATGAAATCTGGCAAATGGATGTCAAAACTGCATTCCTGAATGGATATCTCAAAGAAGAGTTGTATATGATGCAACCAGAAGGTTTTGTCGATCCGAAAGGTGCTAACAAAGTGTGCAAGATCCAACGATCCATCTATGGACTGGTGCAAGCATCTCGGAGTTGGAATATACGCTTTGATGAGGTGATCAAATCATATGGTTTTATACAGACTTTTGGATAAGCCTATATTTACAAGAAAGTGAGTGGGAGCTCTGTAGCATTTCTGATATTATATGTGGATGACATATTGTTGATTGGAAATGATATAGAATTTATGGATAGCATAAAAGGATACTTGAATAAGAATTTTTCAATGAAAGACCTCGGTGAAGCTGCTTACATATTAGTGATAACCCTCAACCGTAAGGGATCGAGATAGTCTTCGCGGGTAAGAATAACCCAATTTATTGATTCGACACACGGGGAGCCAAAGAGTATTTGTAAGCTTTGACAGTTGAGTTGTCAATTCAACCGCACCTGAAATATACTTACTTGCAACAAAAGATAAGTGGTAACAGTGATATGATAGTGATGATAGTAATAGTAAAAGTAAATAGCAAAAGTAAATAGCAGTAGTAAATGGCAAAAGTAGCAACTAGTGATAAGCAAGGTTTAAAATACTGTAGGCTAGGGAGATGGATGGTTGGGCGCTGCATGGATGAGATAGATTCTAACTTGGGGCACGGCACACGGAAAAGTAATGATCATCTAGGCAAATATCAAACATTAGGCATGTATCCCGTAGGTAGTTGTACGTGCTTGCAATAAGAACTTGCACAACATCTTTTGTCCTACCATCCCGCTACGAACGGGGCCAAAAGGAACTTATGGATATTAAGGTGCTCCTGTCAAAGAGCACCGGAACAAAGCAATGAACTCAATGGATACATGTAATCCTCAAACTACGGACCATCCCCTTTGGTGTCCCAAGCTGTCACTTTTGGGATCGCCGGTTCTGAACCGTAACAGGTGCAAACAACTCATAGATAGGATCACGAACATAAATATATTCATACAAACACATATGGTTCAGATCTGAAATCATGGCACTCGGGCCCTAAGTGTCAAGCATTAAGAATAACAAGTTGTATCAAAGATGATAAACACCATAGTAGATGATAGGCAACATGCCCCCAACAATCTGACGAACTATTACATGATCTAACTCATCCAATCCCTACCATCCCCTTCGCCTACAGTAGGGGAATTACTCACACATGAAGAGGGAAGTCATGGAGGGATGATGGAGTGGTGATGATGATGACGATGGCGACGATCTCCCCTCTCCGGAGGCCAAATACGCCTCCAGATTAGCCCTCCCGAGGAAGAACAGAGGGTGGCGGCGGCTCCGCGACGAAAAACTGCGAAAGAACTTCTGATTTGGGGTTTCTGCGTCGGGAGTAAAAATACGGGATAAAGTAGGGCACCAGGGGGTGTGGGCCCCACACAGGCGCCCCCCCGGCGCGGCCCAGTGGGGGCGCGCCCACAGGGCGCCTGGGCACCCCCTGGCCCCCCTCTGGCCCTACTTCTGGCACCTGGTTCATTCGGGTGCGTGGATTTTCTGTGAATTTTCGTGGATTTTTCTGAGATACTTAAAAATCCGTTTTCCTGCACACAAATAAACCATACAGGCAGCTCTGCTGAAAACATCGTCAGTCCGGGTTAGTTTAGTCCAAATCATGCAAGAATGAGGTCAAAACAATATCTAAAGTGTTTGGAAAAGTAGATACGTTTGAGACGTATCAATTAGACATCAAGATCTATAGAGATAGATCAAGACGGTTGATTGGACTTTCATAAAGCACATACCTTGATAAAGTTTTGAAGAAGTTCAAAATGGATCAGTCAAAGAAAGGGTTCTTGCCTGTGTTACAAGGTGTGAAGTTGAATAAGACTCAATGCCCTACCACTGCAGAAGATGGAGAGAAATTGAAAGTCATTCCCTATGCCTTAGCCATATGATCTATCATGTATGCCATGTTGTGTACCAGACCTGATGTGTGCCTTGCTATAAGTCTAGCAGGGAGGTACCAAAGTAATCTAGGGGTGGATCACTGGACAGCGGTCAAGAACATCCTGAAGTACCTGAAAAGTACAAAGGATATGTTTCTCATGTATGGAGGTGACAAAGAGCTCGTCGTAAACGGTTACGTCGATTCTAGCGTTGACACTGATCCGGATGACTCTAAGTCACAAACCGGATATATATTTTTATTAAACAGTGGAGCTGTCAGTTGGTGTAGTTCCAAGCAGAGCGTCGTGACGGGATCTACGTGTGAAGCGGAATACATAGCTGCTTTGGAAGCAGCAAATGAAGGAGTCTGGATGAATGAGTTCATATTCGATCTAGGTGTAATACCTAGTGCATCAGGTCCAATGAAAATCTTTTGTGACAACACTGGAGCAATAGCCTTGGCGAAGGAATCTAGGTTTCACAAGAGAACAAAGCACATCAAAAGACGCTTCAATTCCATCCGCGATCTAGTCAAGGAGGGAGACATAGAGATTTGCAAGATACATACGGATCTGAATGTTGCAGGCCCGTTGACTAAGCCTCTTCCATGGGCAAAACATGATCAACACCAAGACTCCATGGGTGTTAGGATCATTACTTTGTAATCTAGATTATTGACTCTAGTTCAAGTGGGAGACTGAAGGAAATATGCCCTAGAGGCAATAATAAAGATGTTATTTGTATTTTCTTATATCATGATAAGTGTCTTTTATTCATGCTAGAATTGTATTAACCGGAAACTTAGTACACGTGTGAATGTATAGACAAAACAGTATGTCCCTAGTATGCCTCTACTAGACTAGCTCATTGATCAAAGATGGTTATATTTCCTAGCCATAGACATGAGTTGTCATTTGATCAACGGGATCACATCATTAGGAGAATGATGTGATGGACAAGACCCATCCGTTAGCCTAGCACTATGCTCGTTTAGTTTTACTGCTATTGCTTTCTTCATGACTTATACACGTTCCTATGAATATGAGATTCTGCAACTCCCGTATACCGGAGGAACAACTTGTGTGCTATCAAATGTCACAGCGTAACTGGGTGATTATAAAGATGCTCTACAGGTGTCTCCGAAGGTGTTCGTGGTGTTGGCATAGATCAAGAATAGGATTTGTCACTCCGAGTGTCGGAGAGGTATCTCTGGGCCCTCTCGGTAATACATATCATAATAAGCCTTGCAAGCAAATGCCTAATGAGTTAGTCACGGGATGATGTATTACGGAACGAGTAAAGAGACTTACCAGTAATGAGATTGAACTAGGTATTGAGATACCGACGATCGAATCTCGGGCAAGTAACATACCGATGACAAAGGGAACAACGTATGTTGTTATGCAGTTTGACCGATAAAGATCTTCGTAGAATATGTAGGAGCCAATATGAGCATCCAGGTTCCGCTATTGGTTATTGACTGGAGATGAGTCTCGGTCATGTCTACATAGTTATCGAACCCGTAGGGTCCGCACGCTTAACGTTTGATGACGAACGGTATTATGAGTTTCTGAGTTTTGATGTACCGAAGGTAGTTCGGAGTCCCGGATGAGATCACGGAGATGACGAGGAGTCTCGGAATGTACGCGACGTAAAGATTGATATATTAGATGTCTATATTCGGACACCGGAAGTGTTCCGGGAAAGTTTCGGATATAACCGGATTGCCGGAGGGGGTTACGGGAACCACCCGAGGGAGTATGGTCCATAGTGGGCCTTGAGGAAAAAGAGAGAGGCAGCCCATAGGGGATGGCCGGCGCCCCACTAGGGAATCCTAGTTGGACTAGGAGTGGAGGGGCGCCACCTCTCCCCTTCCTTCTCTTCTCCTTCTTCCTTTCCTACTCCTAGTAGGAATAGGAAGGAGGATTCCTATTCCTACTAGGAGTAGGAATCCTACTCCCTTGGCGCCCCAGGCTTGGGCCGGCCGGCCTCCCT
>LR738711.1:18035894-18117595 GCA_902687465.1 Secale cereale
GGGGGGGGGGGGGGGGGCACCTCTAGACACAAGTTGATCTTTCCAGCCGTGTGCGGTGCCCCCCTCCACAGAAACACACCTCGGTCATACCGTTGCAGTGCTTAGGCGAAGCCCTGCGCCGATAACTTCATCATATCCGTCACCACGCCGTCGTGGTGACGAAACTCTTCCGTGAAGCTCAACTGGATCAAGAGCTCATGGGACGTCATCAAGCTGAACGTGTGCTGAACGCGGAGGTGCCGTGCGTTCGGTGCTTGATTGGTTGGATCGCGAAGAAGTTCGACTACATCAACCGCGTTACTAAACGCTTCCGTTTTCGGTCTACGAGTGTACGTACACACACTCTCCCCCTCGTTGCTATGCATCTGGTAGATAGATCTTGCGTGATCATAGGAATTTTTTTGAAATACTACGTTCCCCAACACGTGGACCCCAGACTGGCCGCACCACCACCACCGACCACTAACCTCAGACCAGCCAAGCACCACCCCAACCCTCAGGCAAGCAGCATGGAGCAACGTCTCCGAAGACAGGCGCCACCAAGGTGGTAACGACGTCGAGGACACCACCGTTGTCTGATCCATGAGCTGGACCTAAGGCTTTCACCCAGAGAACGAACAGAGTGGGCAAGGAACCAAGGCATCATACGACGGCACCTCCAAGAAGGGGTCCTACACAGCAGTGCCATCACCCTCGCCACCCTTCTGCTTAGCCACGTCAATGCTGAGACCGAATCCACCACCGCACAGAGGCAACCAACCTCTAGTTGAGACAGAGATCAAGCGCCCGTTGATCGAACCACCGGATCGTCAAAGTAGCAAGAGGTGGAACTGAGCAAGGCAGCGACAGGGGGTGCAAGATTCACAGGAGGACGTGAGCAGAGGAGGAACCTTGTCGTCCCCCACATGGATCTAGCTGAGAAGAGAGGAGTGGCTGGCCACCGGCCTGGCCACGTACCCACGTCGCCCGTGCGGTCGCAGACGGCGCTACCACCACACCGACGCACGGGACCGGATCCAGCGCGCCAGCCAGATCCGCCGCAGCGGGAAACGCGCGTGTGCGCCACCACCAGGTGCCAGTGAGCAGGCCTCACGACACCTCGACGCCGCCCTGCTCCCCATGCGCGCACCACGCCCCTCAGCTTCGAGCTCGGCAGAAGTCGCCACCAAGACGACCCCGGGCACCTAGCCATCATGCGGCCGCCGCGAGATCTCCCCGAGCCACCATCGGAGGCAGGGGGCCGCCGCCACTGCGGCGACGCCAGCGGCAACGACGGAGGAGAGGAGGCGTAGGGAGGGGGCAGCCGGCGACACGCGAAGTTTCCCCGAGTCGCCAGAGCGGAGCGATGCAGGGTTCAGGAAGTCAATTGAGAGTCCTCCATCCGTATGTAGTTTTGTATTGAAATGCTAGATAGACATAGGGATTACTTGTTTACTCATGCGGGATAGAGAAAGAATTTTTGCAATGGGGAGACACACGTTCTGTGAGGTGAGATAAAAGTAATATGTATTTTTACATTTTCTTTTTTCTTTTAGGTAATACCAATGTCCTTAATAATCTTTCTTATCTCAGAGAAAAGTCAGTTTTGTTTCTAGTTTTGTATTAGCTTTGGTTTAAGTTTTTGCTTAGTGAGTGTTTTTTTTTTTGAACATCAGTACAGACACAAGCGCTCATGTACACGCGCATACACTCACCCCTATGAACGCACACACGCACACCCTAACCCTATGAGCACCTCCGAAAGACTGAGCCGGCATATCATCTTGAGATTTACGAAGTCACCGTTGGCGCCTCGTCGTCGACGGAAACGTCTCCTCCCACTGAATGCGCATCGCCGGAAATCCTGAAAAAAAATTCCAGGAATAACTACGAGCACCAGGATTTGAACCCTGGTGCGCTGAGGATACCACAGTCCCTCTAACCATCGAACCACAGGTTTTTTTTGCATGGGACTAAGACTTTATTTCAGAATCATTCGGTTACAATCTGCCCACAGGTTGGTTCGCTTGTTTAGTGAGTGTTGCATACATGTAGTCCTATCCAGCAAACTATAGTCGTGAATGACATGTACATGTAATGCATTCATGTATGAAATGCCCAGAAAATAGCATGCACGTGATGCCAAAATGGTGGGTCCGGTCATCCTCCTAAATCCATGAATGATGGTATACATGGTGAAGGGAATTAGCAACAAACATCGTGCATTATTTTTCTGTCAAAAAAACATCATGCATTATTTCACCGTGCAATAATTCAATGCCTGCATTTTCTACCCTGATGCCTGAATTAATTCTCAGTTTGGCCCAGTCAACTTCTTGACCGTCAATTCATGCTAAGTTTTTGTAGATGTTCCATGAGCCGGTTATTTGCACACAAAAATTGAAACCAAAAAGTTATTTGCACACAAAAAATTGTATGGGATCATATAGGAGTATTTTGCATGCTCATTTGCGTGGGCAACAATTCATGTAGTAGCGGTATCAACCGAGATAAATGTAGAAAATACTTAACACGTTGGAACAACTTAGATGACCAATCACTCAACCAAGGACGAGAGCAAAGCATGTATTATCTACTGCATGAAAATAGAGTATACTATGCATTGAGACGTGCAACCCATCAATCATATGTAACCTCCTCGTCCTCCCAGCTGTCCTTGTAGTTGTCGTCGTCATGGTCCTCCTCGTACAGCTTGCCATCATCTATGGTGATCGTGAGCACGACATCTCCATTGGACACCTTGGGCACGACGAAGAAGCACTCGGCCAGCAACCCGTGAGACTTGGACACGCTCCCGAGTTCCTGCCATGTAACCTGGTAGTGGCCAGAGAAGCGCGAGAAACCAACGGAGCACCGGATCACGTGTCCCGGAGCAATCCGCTTGACGGAGGCGAGGGAGACTGCATGGCCAAGCGACTCAGGGGGCGCCATGTTGAGCAAAAAGACGCAGCCGTCGTAGCCTGGCCAGACATGGAGGTCGAACGACACAGAGTATATGAACGTTTTCGTCTTCCATTTGTGACCGGCGGTGAAATGGTCCAGGAGCTGCGCGTAGGTCCCAGAGAAGCGGCAGCCGGAGACCTGGCACACGTACGGCCGGTTCCAGCACTGATTCCTCTCGTGCTCTCCCTTGTGGTAGTAGGCGATCTTCTTCTTGCAACCGTGCTTGCAGGGAAGGAGGATGCTGTCGACAACGCGCTCCATGCCGTAGCAGCGCTGGGAGATGGACGTGGAGCAGGTGCTGCACTTCCTTTCCTCCGTCGGAAGCTTGTCGTGGCAAGAGCAGCAGATGAAATGCCCTACGGAACACTAGAATGAATTGACAAACAATCAGTCTACGGAAATTCACTTCTTGATCACAATGGTGGATGTGATGCGTTGGATTACCTACCTGGTATATCGGAGGTCTGAGGGGCAGATAGCAGGCGGGGCAGTTGAAGACCTCCATCCCCATCATGGTGACATCCTGCATCTTTGCAACACTCTCCTCTCGCAGAGCTTCTCCTCCTTAATTTCCTCTTGTCAGAGTTATTTGTACTACTAGTGATGTATAGCGGCTGCGCCACTACTAGTCTACTAGTAGCAGATTACCAAAAGCCGGAGAGTCTTTTTGTTTGGACTTCCAATGACCATAACTCAGCATGCATGCAGTTATTAATTTGTGACTGGTGGCCGTTTTCGAGGAAACCAGACTTTTAAGTTTGACAGCCAAGCATGCAGTACGAGAAAATTTAGAGTTTAGCATGGCACTGGTGGTGTACGCAGCATTGGAATCAGCGACGTTTGCGTGGTGCCCAAACTATGCGGAGTGAACATCACATATTTCAATACAAGATTGCTTATGTTGCAGCTAATTAATGGGAAGAGAAGGGTTTGTGGTAATTTAGCTAGTTACTGTAACATCACACATTTCAAGGCATAATGAGTCTATAACCTAATAAATGAACTCTTTCATGATACCACTTATATGTTACTACCCACTATGAAGGTGGTAACATAGAGGGTGTTTGGATACGTTTTAGTCCCATGACTAAAAGTAGTGGGACTAAAACTTGCTAGACTCACCCATGCTTGGATCCAAATACTAAAGAGACTAAAATCAAGTTAATGCGCATTTATTATCCTCCAAACCTTCCAATCCAGAACTTGCATGTGTTAGAGGAGAGGAGTTAAATGAGGAGAGAGATGACTAATTCACATTTTAGTAGGGGTATCCCTGACTAAAAGATTTTAGTCTCAAGACTAGTTTTAGCCCCTCTTTAGTCAGGGGTGCTTGGAACTTTAGCCTCTTAAAGAGACTATTTTTAGTCAGACTAGTTTTAGTCCCTTGGATCCAAGTAGGGCCATAGACTAGTAACATGGGCATGTTACTACTCTATGTTACTCCCCACTGTGAGCAGTCTAAGGCCTCTCCCAATGCTCCACCTTGTACAGGTGCTAAACCTTCCACGTAGGCAAAAAATCTGATGTGGCGTGTTATTTAAGAGGAGAGAGATGAGTGTGGTGACCTTAAGAAGAAACAATGCTAAGCGCGTGAACCTAGGCAAAACATTTAAAGGAAGAAAGTCCACCAATACATGAAGAGCTTTAGGGCATCTCCAATAGTTATAAGATAGCTGTTGGTAAATTTGCCACCTAGGACATAATGATGATGTGGCATGTAATAAATATGGAGAGAGAGCATAGTTGTATGTAGATTAACCAACAACCTTTGCACAAGCTCCAAGGTGAAATAGAGAGCAATCACATTTATTTTCTCAACATCTATTGGATTGCTTACATACAACCTATTGGAGTAGTTGTATGATAGCTTGTTGGTTGATGACATGGACATTTCACCAACAAGAATAACATACAACCTATTGGAGATTCCCTTAGTTGCTAAATCATTAAATGAAGTAAGCTTAGCAACCATAAGCTAAGCACCTATGCATTGGGGAGTATAGTTGCTAAGCTATTTAATATGCTTAGCACCTCATCTAAGCACCCATGCATTGGCAGTAGCCTAATGGGAGTATCATAGGTAGTATCATACATGCCAACTAAGCAATTTTGATGAGGTGGCATGAAATTAAATGAAGAAAGAGAGACTTGAGTATGATATCATGATACCGTATCATATTAAATGATGTGCTACTTTGTGTCATGCATGCCAATAAATGTACTACTCTATGATATCAACATATGATACTATGCATTACGAATGTAGTACCATAGACTAGTGTCATAGCATGATAATCATAGCATGATACTAGAATATGAGCCATTACAACCAGCCTTAGCCCCGCGCGGCAGTACGCAGTATTGGTGGTGTACGCAGTATTGGAAGCACTTTGCCGAGTGCCGGACAGAAACAACTCGGGTCCTCCCCCACACAGTAGTCCACTGTTTTCGCTATTGACCTATGCCTACGGCTAAGCCGTCGGCATACCCGTGCCACGTGGCTCTTTCTGGTAGCACTAGGGACAGGGCTATGCCGACGACATATCTTTGGTGCTATGCCTACGGCTAGGCCGTCGGCATATCCATGCCACGTGTCGCCCTTTGGTGGCTCTTAGGGATGGCTATGTCGATGGCTTAGCCGACCTATGCCTACGGCTAAGCCGTCGGCACAGACCTGCCCAGGAGCTACCAGTGGGCGCCACATAGCACCTATGCTGACGGCCTAGCCGTAGGCATAGGTCCAGACCTATGTCTATGGCTAGGCCGTCGGCATAGGTGACATGTGTCGCCCACCGGTAGCTCATGGCAGTCTTTATTGATGATTGAGTACAAGTATATATAGCCCCGAGGGGATACATCCAATAGAAGCGATGATCCGGAGAGACACGAGCGAACAGTCGTGTCCCTCGTACATGGCGGTTAGGGATAGTGGAGATTCTCCATAATTAACACATGGGTTAATTAAACTCAACACTCCCTCTAATCTATGCTATCCTTGTAGACATCATCATCTTAAATAAAAACTCCTAAAAAACCCTGTTGGAAAAATGTGAGGAGTATAGTGTTTGATATGTTGCTAAAACTCATGCAACCCAGTGGGAAAAATAAGGAGAAAATGATGCAACATATAATGGTTATTGTCTCTTTTAACTCAATACGAGAAAACCCATAGAGTTCAGAGGACAATAAATATATCGTATATACTTTCCTAAAAACCCCGATGGGGAAAACTGAAAGTATGACATATGATCTCATGTTGATATTACCTCATTAAAAACCTTTATGAGAACCTGTAAAGTAAACTCATGAAGGGAAAAAGAGTATAATATGATGCATTGAATAGGAACAATTCGGGAAGATACCCCCCTGATTCTTGCAAAATTCGAAGCAGTCATCTACCAATTCCATGAACACATTTCTGGAACATAGAAGTTGGTAGAGACCCGATAATAAATCAGTCGCATGATTTGACTTGCAAGATATGCAATATAGTGATATTGCTTATTATGTAACCTGTTTGCATCCGGGCAACACAAGAAACATTATCGCTGAGACACTAGTAGAAAACAGGGCTTTGGTTCGGTCAGAAAAGAGCATTAATCCCGGTTGCATTACGAACCGGGACTAATGTGAGCATTAGTCCCGGTTCGAGCATTACTCCCGGTTCACATTAGTATCAGTTCATGGCACGAACCGGTACTAAAGGTCTAACGGGGTTGAGACCTTTAGTACCGGTTCGTGCCACGAACCGGTACTAATGGTGCAATTTACAAATCCTACGCCCCCTCCCCCCGTGTATCGCCTTTTCAGTTTATAAAAAGCAAAAGAAAATGATAAAAACATGAAAAGTTAAAATCCTTCGAGACGTAGTTATGTTATCAACATCTACTAGTTAGGAAAATTTAAAAACTTAAATTTGGACATGTTTTGCAGAAAGTGTAGGGAAAATGTAAAACGGCTATAACTTTTGCATACGATGTCAGAAAAAAACGTATAATATATCAAAATGTTCAGCACGAAAATCCGCATCCGATGAAGACAACCTATGGCCTGTTTGCAAATTTTTAGAATCCTCAAATTCCAAAAGGAAAAAAGTTATGCTCAAATTTCATATTTTTTTAAATTTTTTGTTTAATCTGGTCAAACTATGGTCAAACTACTTATTCAAGTAGTATTAGTGGTACTAAATAATTATTCAAGAATATTAGTGTTACTAAATAATTATTTCAGTTTTTTCGAATTTTAGTCAAATCTGGTCAAAATGTGGTCAAAATGTGGTCAAACAATGGTCAAACTACTTATTCAAGAAATATTAATGTTACTAAATAATTATTGTTTTTTAGAACAATAGTTTCAAACTCAAACAGTGAAATGTGTGACTTCATGCTCAAGCTAAACTCCTGAGGGTTAATAGGATTGACGTCTTACTATTGTCAGGAAAACAACAAGTGCAGACTTGGAAACGAGGGAGAATAGAACCCGGAAGTTAGGCGTGCTCAGGCTGGGGGAGTGGGAGGATGGGTGATCGTTTGGGAAGTTAGATGATTTGGAATGATGAGGGTGATTAGAGATTAAATTGAGCAGTGATGATGGGTGATTAGAGATTAGAGGTTAAAATAATTCAGAAATTTGAAAATCGGGAAAATATTTCAAAAAAAATTCAAAAAATAAAAATAAAAAAATTAAAAAAAAATCAAAAAAATCCTTTAGTACCGGTTGGTGTTAACAACCGGGACTAAAGGTGGACCTCCAGGCAGCAGCCACGTGGAGGGCCTTTAGTCCCGGTTGGTGGAGCATTTGTATCGACCCTTTAGTCCCGGTTCCCCAACCGGGACTAAAGGCCCTTACGAACCGGGACAAATGGCCCATTTTCTACTAGTGAAATAATGGTTGGTGGATGTAGCCATGAGGTCTGTTTCGAAGACTCTCCATGAGAGGGCTACCACACCTAGTAGGAACACTAAGCTTGTCAACGATTTGACATAGTGGGGGATCTGATCGATGTACCCAATGATATCGGTGTTCACATTTCTGTGAGACTGAAAAACCAGGACAAAATGTTTGATGCCTTGGAGATATCGAAAGATATTCTTGAGTACCAACCAATTGCGTTTGGTGGATCCAATGGCATTATGGAACGTTGAGTCCCAATATTTCATTTCCATCATCTCTTGGTCTAAATAGATCTTTCTCTACGTCTAGAGAATGAACTATAATGAGAGTTATGGATGGATAAGATTTGTCCACAATGAATTTCTCCAATATATTGTGGATATAGACAACATAGTATACCATAATGTATGAATGAAGGTTCTCAATTTGTAGTAACGAACGATATTTTGGTTTACCCAAATCCTTCATTTTAAACTCCGTCATTTAGATGATTACATGTGTCGTCACTTCAGACACACAAACGTGGATAATCATCATTGTAGGAGTAATCCTTGTGAATAAGGAACTCACTACGTCTGTAGTACCAAATGTACCGACAATAATAATAAGTCATATGGTGAGTTATTGATTTTACACAATGTATGTTGCGTATTGCATTTTCGATTCAGAAGTGAGATTCCATCTGGAATCAACCATATATGTCTAAATCTAGTGATCCAGATCGATATGTGTTCACTACATCTATCAACTGCAGAAATAGATGATTTTGTACTGCCAATGATATATGTAATCGGAAAGAGATTCCACCTCTGGAGAATAGTTGGGTATCTGCGGGAACCCTTGTGCTACAATACTTGCTCTTTGTTTCACCACCTCGTTATTCTCAATTATGTTTCCAGAAGAAAACTGGTATAGGTATTGCTTATGAATACCTTCCCATTATTGAGCAAGATCATTTCTACCAAGATTATACCCTTTGCTTGAGTTGAGTCCGAGTGTTGATCACACTTTGCCATGGCCATGGTCTTTGGATCTGAATCACTTGAAAGGGTTTTTCAATCTAGTTGAGAAATGTATGTCGACAATTGTAGACTTCCAGTTATATGTTTCTCCAGAATCTATATATCAATATATAGTTGATGGAAATATCGTTACCCATAGTGACCGCTCGCGATTTCCCAATGCGATTGAGTCGGGTATTCCGATGTCCCGGTCATTGTGTGCACTATGACCTGGGTTGGTGGAGGTTTCCCTTCCACTGGGTGTATACTACCCATTAGGTGTCTGCCAACGTAAAGTTGACATGCATTTACTGATTCAGAGGCCTTGATATTCTTGCTTTCAAGAAGCTGAATCATGATGTACAATTGTCGTACTTCTCCCCCGTCGCTTTGAACGGGGAGTTGAGCTGTTTTAATTGGTACCTCCACTCTTTCCGACATATTTTTGCAGGATTGTAGGATTGTGTGACACCTTTATAGTCAGTAAATGAATTTGGCAGGTTATTTGCAATGTGTTGCAAATCTTCTGAACGCATGGTTCAGATCTTTGAGTACGTGGATTTGAGGCAGAAATGTGTTGAACATTCCACTAATTTCCTGGCATTCTTTATGGTACTTGAAATCTCCCCCTAATGCCTGGAAATGTTCCTCATTGAATCAGCATACTAGCCTTGAATAACTCCCCATGTGCGGGGCTTGAGGTATTGACGGTAATACAGTTATTACTCACATAGATCCCAACTATATGTTGATGAGCCAATTATGTATGCCGGGTGGTGATATCGGTATGCAACCGAAGTACTGAAGATGGGAAATACTTGGTAGATTTCCACGTATCAAAGATAGAGGGGAATACTATATGCAGTTTGGTCATGAGTGTGTAAGACTACATGACTCCAACGTAAAGTTGGTAAGTTGCAATTCAAAGTAAAGATCATGCAATGAGCTCAATTCTTTGGATGGGATTCTACCAAACCATTTTGAGTCTAGACATTAAAACAAATTGCTAAACTTCAATCCGAGAGCAATAGAGGAGACACTCAAGGAGAATCTGCAATGTTGTCCATCCAATTTGCTTGAAATCGATGTCAGGATAAAGCCAATGGTTTCGTGTGAATAAAGCACACACTTAAGACCATTATGTAGATATGTCTTTTAGAACCACGGAATACCTGAATAGTCTAGTCAATGGCTGGGAAGAGCCACTTAACTCAACTTGATGCATTCAAGGAGTCTGAGTGGTTCAGCATAGACTTTAAGGTGTGCAGGCCTTAAAATTAGCTTCCCTGTGTCACTTGTAGTGCACATAAAATCCAAATGTTGTTAGAATTTAGCATCATAATAATCATAAACTATTGGAATTGCTGATAGTTTCAGTTTCAACCCAATGTCTCGATGACCAAGGCGAGAGTGCCAAGTTTCTCATGTACAAGACACTCTGGAAAACTATCTCATACGCAACATGTGCTACGGGTTGTGTCGTATATGTAGTACAATCCAGATAATACACAGAGAATGTGCTTGCCATATCCGTTGCATATGGTAAAGAGAAGTTACTTATCTTTGTTGTCATCATAAGTTTCGATATGGAAACTATTTTGATGGATACCTCCATAGTCTAGTAGGGTACAAGTTAACCCTGGGAAGCAATGAAGCATCCCGACGTTACTCGAGTACCCACAGGGATAGTAAATATAACTCGAGTTGAGCCAACAAATACCTCATCGCGTCTAGCGATTTTAAAATATCTCCTTTCTCTCAATGAGAGTGGAAACATTTCACTTCTCTGAGTATAGAGTTTGAGCTGCATATGTCCACACGGCATAAATCATCTTTCATCAGATTGATCCCGGTAGAAATCTATATATAGACATGAACATTCTCAAGAAAATCACTGTCAGATATACAGAATACATACAAATGAATTTGTACCAAAGTGCTGATACAATATATTGTGATATACAATATATGATGACAACAATAATCATGTTCATATTAGAACATCAGAAATTGACATAAACAAATTGACCACTAAGGAGATTGAGGGACTAAATGTAGTCTCCAAACATGTCGGTTGATGCATATTCTACCACCATGTTCTCCATGCTCATAGGGTCTCGTGACAGCTTGATGGTCTCAGGTTGAGGGTTTGAAGTGAGTTTCAAACCATTACCTTTGAGTTCCTTTGCGTCCCGGTGGTGTGGCTTGGATTGCACACGCTATTCCGTGGGATGCAAGACTGATCTTGATGTTCATAACCCGCTTAAGTAAGTTGTGGCCACTGAGGGCAATAGCCTCCAATTGTTAGCCAACGAATACTTCTAGGGACAAGCCAGAGATAATTAATTTAGAAGAAGTAAATTAAAAAGCATCATCGTTTTGTAATAAGAATGCAAAAAATTGACTCAAGTGTATAACTTGAAAAGGTTCAACCTCAATTGTGGGAACATAACACATTGAAGATCTTATAGATCTCACAGTAATAGAGATAGTTTGCTCATGGGCATTAGAACCAACTCATTACCTTGTGTTTTCCAAATATAATGAGGGAGATGTTATTGCCAAAAATTTACAAGTTTTTTTGTGCACGAGAAATCAATCTCAACCGTTGTGACATGTTCATAAAGAATGACAATGTTGTAAACACATAGAACATATCATCTCCGGTAAAAAACTGGTAATTTATTTATATTACAGATTGTGTAATATAAATACATCTTAATGTTGCAAAACTAATAGATTTCAAGAAATGTGGCTCGAAATTATTAGTGTGAATCTCAAATTGCTAGGGATGACACCTTGAAATTTGCATATGTATTTGCAAAAAATTGAAAAATCTCAATTGCAAATAGACGTATTAATCTCGACATGTGATGAACATGAAAAATATATACATCATAGAAATATTCCGGAATACCTCGTACTCAAAGGAGAAGACCGTACTGCAAAGGTACTGAATTTATCTTTGCAAGAGATTAAAAATCTCAAGGTAAAGAACATGTCAAACATTAACAACCATGTATTTTTGGAATTTTAAAATTCAACAGAAAATGATTTAAATGCAGATCTGGCCTAAACATGACAAATGCTAATAAATAGCAATAGTTATTGGAGCACTAATCTGCTGAAAAGCTGAAAATACAAGCAATTAGAGCAACTCCAAAGGGGCGACCCATTTCGTCCGTCCGCGTCCGTTTGGGTCGGCGCGGACAGAAAAGTCGGCCCAACGCGCCGACCCAAACGGACGCGCTTCTGCTTTCGTCTGTCTACCGACCCATTCCCGGCCCATTTTTGAGCCGGATTTGCGTCAGCGCGGAGGCACGACGGACAGGCGCGCGCTCGCCCTCTCTCCTCCCCGGACCCGCTGGTCGGTGGCACATTGGCCTCTCCACATGCAACAGCACGCCCTCGCCCGCCTGCTTCGTCGCTGACGCCGCTGGCCATTTTTTTGAGAAAAAAAGATATATAGATTTCTAAAAGTACACAGCTAAAAAAAAAGATCAACTACTCATCACTATCCTACTCCGACTCAGCAATGTCCTCCTCCGACGTCTGAATATAGGCATCAGCTTGATTCTATCCACGAAGTCGTCCCATCCTGACGTTTCTCGTAGCTTCAGTTTCATTTGAGCGGTCAGCTTCCGCGCACGCTTGTCGTCCCGATAGGCGGCTCGCTCCGTCCTGCTCGCCTCCCTCTCCACACTCCTTTGCCTGTAGAACAAGTGCTTGTCGACGATGTCCTGCGGGAAGCATGCGCGCCACACCACCATGGCCTCAACGTCGTTCTCGGCGATGGCGAGGCGACGCTGCCGCCCACGGTGGACACGACGATCCTCGTCGGCGACAAGTCGCGGGAGAGGCGCGAGATCATGCGCCTGCTGCCTCGACACGTCGGGATAATTCATCTCCTGACGAGGCCTCTGGAGGCGCCAACCGCCGAGTCGTGCGCGCGGGCCGCCTCCTATGCTGTGTTGAAGGTGCCGAGGAAGAGGCGTTTCTCGCCAAACTTGATCTCAGAGGAGAAGCCGCCGGAGCGGCGCTCGCGGACTACGCGAAAATCCGAAGCTCCCAGGCGTCGCATCGACATGGTGGCGTACAGGCGGCGATGCTAGTGAGAGAGGAGGCGAGACGAGTGCGCGACGGACGGAGTGAGAGGCGGCGAGACGAGCGCGCCTTCTTATAGAGATCGTCGGCCACGGCAGCGCGCCAAAACAAGCGCGCGAACCTTTCCCGCGCTAGGCCGATTTCCCCCGCGCGCGAACCTTTCCCGCGTGCTGGAGCGCGCGCGGTCATGAAATGGGTCAGCACGTTGGGTGTGCTGCCGACCCAAATTGAAAAGAGGGCGGACGCCGGGCGGGCGGCCGACCCAAATGGACAAAAAGCGGATAAAAGCGCCATCCGTTTGGGTCGGTCCGTTGGAGTTACTCTTAAGCAACTAATGCAAATTAGCAGAAGCTGTCGGTGCCTGGGTGGCTCAACCAGATGCAAATAGGCCACGTAGAGCAGCCCAGCCAAGACCAGCCTGGTCTAACTAAACGGATAAGGGAGAGTGGCCAGGAAGCAATGCCCTAGGCCGAGCTGCTTCAGTCGGCTGCCAGAAGTTCAGTCGCCCAGAGGCCGAGCCGCGCGCAGCCGCTGCGGATGCCTTAGGTGGTCCTGCCACAGGGCCGTGGAAAGCCGCGCTAGTGGAGCCGCTGCGTTGCGGCCGGCCGCTGATGCGTCGAGTGCTCGAGGCCTCCTTGCTGGTGCATGGCTGAGGGCAGCCGATGCGTGCACTCCAGTGGCGACTGGCAAGAGCCCAAGTTACTAATCAGGATAGCGAGCATGTATAGGAAAAGAAGCACCTTAATCATGCATCAATTAGATCAATTCTTTCGTGTCTGCGTGATGGGCACAGATAGAATGCTGTCCCGGATGATTGATTTGCCCATCGGACTTGTTCTTTTTGATCTTGTGCTGACACTGATTATTTCTTCTCCTTCTATCCAAAATTTCTTCCGGTTCCTGTTCCCGCAGAGATATGTCGATCTGGACATGTTCACAAGCGATTCCTTATGCATAATTGAGAATCAGTTATTAGATCACAGGAAGACAAAATTATATAGATCTCCTCCTGATCGATGAAGTTCTCCTATGCAGGGATGTATCCATGCCGATTCGGAGCGGCGCGCTGTGCCGTGAGCGGCCGTTGCCGTGGCCGTGGCCGCATCTGGGGTAGAGCGGACGCGATAGCCGCTCGTCGGGATAACAACATGCCCTATGTCATAGCTCCGGAGGGCCGGCCAGGGGCATAGCCTCGAACGCCGCCGATCTGCATGGATGCAAGACGAGGGCTGCGTCGACCACCAGGGAGCAGCGCTGAAGGAGTAGTCGTCGCCGTCGTGAGGCCGATAGGATCTCTCCCTCGGGAGCGTGCTGATAACGTATTAGAAAGTAAAACGAGAGAGACCATAGACAGAAACGTAAAGTGAAGGGTTGTCTTTATTGATGATTGAGTACAAGTATATAGAGCCCCAAGGGGATACATCCAACAGACGCGATGGTCCGGGGAGACACGAGCGAACAGTCGTGTCCCTCATACATGGCGGTTAGGGATAGTGGAGATTCTCCATAATTAACACATGGGTTAATTAAACTCAACACTTTAGGCTGCCCGTAATGAGAGTATCATAGGTAGTATCATACATGCCAACTAAGCAATTTTGATGAGGTCGCATGAAATTAAATGAAGAAAGAGAGGCTTGAGTATCATATCATGATACCGTAATGTATTAAATGATGTGCTACTTTGTGTCATGCATGCCAATAAATGTACTACTCTATGATACCAACATATGATACTAAGACTAGCCATAATGGGTAGTAACATAGAGTAGTAACATGCCCATGTTACTACTCTATGTTACTACCTCTATAGTGGGGAGTAACATATGTGTGGTAACATGGAAGACTTCATTTATTAGGCCATAGACTCATCTTACCTTGATATGTGTGATGTTACTCATACTAGTAGTAACTAGCTATGTTACCACATGCCTCTCTTTCTTCATTTATTGCTTGCCACATCATCTTTTTTATCTAGATATGTGTGATGTTACTACCTATGTTACTTCCACTATGGGTAGTCTAAGCATTACGGATGTAGTATCATACTCTAGTATCATAGCATGATACTAGAATATGATACTCCCCATTACAACCTGCCTTAGCTCGGCGGGGCAGTACGCGGTATTGGAAGCACTTTGCCGAGTGCCGGACAGAAACAACTCGGTTCCTCCCCCACATAGTAGTCCACTCTTTCCGCTATTGACCTATGCCTACGGCTAAGCCGTCGGCATACCCGTGCCACGTGGCTCTTTCTGGTAGCACCAGGGATAGGGCTACGCCGACGTCATATCTTTGGTGCTATGCCTACCGCTAGGCCGTCGGCATATCCGTGCCACGTGTCGCCCACTAGTGGCTCCTAGGGCATGGCTATGCCGACGGCTTAGCCGACCTATGCATACGGCAAAGCTGTCGACATAGACCTGCCCAGGAGCTACCAGTGGGCGCCACATGGCACCTATGCGGACGGCCTAGCCGTAGGCATAGGTCCAGAACTATGTCTACGTACGGCTAGGTGATACGTCCAAAATGCATCACTATTTTGTATCGTAATTCATCCTTATTCATTGATATATTTCACATTACGATGATGTTCTTATGTTGTTTTGGCTTATTTTACAAAGTTTGCAACTTTCCGGTGCCGAAGCAGCAGACGCATGATTCAGCGGTAAAAAGTGGACGCTAAGTTGCTGAAGAAGAATACCTCCAAATTACCTGAAAATCGATGGAGGGTATTTTCCAGAGGGATCACGAAGGCACGCAAAAGAGCAACCAGAGGGGGGCCACAGGGCACCCAGGCGGCCACCTGGCGCGGGCCCCTCCCTGGCCGCGCCCGGGGGGGGGGGGGGGGCGCCTGGAGCCCCTATCCCACCTCCGGCTGCCCCCTTTTGCCTATATACTCCTCGTCATCCGAAAACCCTAAAAAGAAGAGTTTTGACGGAGTTCCGCCGCCGCTCCGTGGCGGAAACCTACAGAGAAGAAAAAGCCATCTCCGGCGGGCAGATTCCGCCGGGGAGATCACCTCCCGGAAGGGGAGATCATCGCCATCGTCATCACCATCGTCACGGGCATCATCGAGATCATCATCAACATCATCCCCAACATCAGCACCATCTCCATCTTCATCCAATCTCATCTCACCATTGCAACTTGTGTTGTAACCCGTACTATCTATCCTCTCTACTCCATCGGTGTTGATTACTACCTTGTGGTGAATGCTATTGAGTTTTGTTGGAGAAATATCATTATGTCCAGATTGTTTATCACCCATTCATCTCCACTGATCATGATCTCTTTTATGTCTTGTGAGTAGTTACTTTAGTTCTTGAGGACATGGGAAAAGTCTTGTTGTTAGTAGTCATATGATGTTGAAGTAATATGTGTTGTCTGATACTTAAGTTGCGTTGTTATTTTACTAGTGGTGTTGTGTGAGTCGAACACTCAACACTTCGCCTTATTAAGGACCTAGGGGAATACATTGTGTACAAAGAATGCTTACGGTGGGTTGTCGGAGTGACAGAAACCTGAACCCCAGTTCGCACGCTGCACAAGGGAAGACTGGATCATCGATCGTATTGCTATGGTTAGGCTTTTGCCTTAAATACTATCTTGTATTTGCGGATGCTTGCAAGGTGTTTAATCATAAGAGTGCACTCATCTTATTCTAGAGAGTGTACTAGCTTAGATCCACCCACTCAACACTTATCAACACATCACATAGTACCGATACGGAATATGGCGAAAGCACATGACTACCTCTCCCGTGTGTCCTCAAGAACACCTTAGCCTTTATAAGTTCAGTTGCTAGGCCTCTCCTTTGCTCAGAAAGGATTGGGCCACTTGTTACTCTCCATTGCCTTTTACTTTGCTCGCTTTTACCTTCCTGTTGCTTATATCAAGAAAACCCCTAAAAGTTATCTTTCAGTGCTTGCAGTAATTCCTTGCTCAGAATCGTTTATCAATACCTTCTGCTCCTCGTTGGGTTCGACACTCTTACTTATCGAAAACGCTGCAATAGAACCCTTACGGTTGAGGGTTATCAAGTACCGTTTTCTGGCGCCGTTGCCGGGGAGTGTAGCGCTATTGGTAAGTGAAGCTGGTAAGGAAGTTTTTATATTTCTGTTTTTATTTTGCTGTTGCTGCTCTTTGTCCTTATGGACAACCTTGCTATTGGATCGTTGCTTGTGGGAAGACGCCCCACACCTGTGGTGGTTGCTCCTCCCCCTACTGAAATTGTGCCCTATAAAATACCGGCTGGTATTATCGATTATGTTTTGGCTAATCGTTATGCAGGAGACAGACATCCCGGTGAACACTTGCTATATCTGTCACAACTATGTTCATTATTTAAGCTTGCAGGTGTATCAATGGAGTTTGTCATGAGGAAATTGTTCTCCGTATCGCTTACAAATAAAGCTTCAGATTGGTATAAGCTTCTCGATAACTCACATTTGCTTGATTGGCAAGAGCTTATGTCTCTCTTTTATACCAAGTTTTATCCTCTTCATGAAATTCATCGAGACAGGAACTATATCTATAACTTTAGGTCTCGTGACGGAGAAAGCATTGCTCAACCTTGGGGGAGATTGAAGTCCCTAATGCTCAAATGTCCTATTGATGAGCTCCCCAAGGAAATTATACTTACAAATTTTTATGCTAGGCTTTCTCGTCAGGATAAGGAGATGCTGGATGCCTCCTCTAGTGAGATATTTCAGACGAAGAGTGTTGAAGAAAGGTGGATCTCATTGAAAGGATCCAGAGGAATACCAAAGATTGGGAAATCGATAAAGGTATTGAATCCGCTATAAATTATGAGCATGATTATATTAAGAGCTATGTGAAAACTGATTACTTCAATACTTTTTGCTCTAGATTGGTCTTGATTCCCATCTAATGATTGATTTATGTAAGGACTTTGCCTCTCACGTTGATTCTTTTGAAAAGAAGAAAGATCAGCATCATGAACCTTTCAAAGATTTACCTGTTGATATTCATGTTGCTGACCCTATTTTGCCTGCAGTTATATATGAAAAGCCTCCTTTTCCCGCAAGGATAAGGGAGCACTCTCTTGTGACAGGCGTAATAAATAAAAGTGAGAGAAGAATTGATGAGCCTGAGGACCAGATCAAGGTCGATCCTCAAGTTGCATTGGTTAAAGACCTTGTTACTAATGATGTTTTGGATTCCAATGTAAATTTTTGTGCTGTTTCCACTCACCTTGTCACAGCCAAGAATAAAGGCCCAATTTCAGGTACTCCAGTAATATCTGTTAAAATAGGAGATCACAATTATTATGGGCTATGCGATTTGGGATCGAGTGCTAGTGCTATCCCCTATTCACTTTATGGAGAGATCATCGGTGAGATTTCCCCTTGTGAACTTGAAGGAGTTGATGTTACCATTCTTCTTGCAAACAGAGCAACCATCTCTCCTATCGGAATTGTGAGAGACGTTGAAGTCCTATGTGGAAAGGTAAAACACCCTACCAACTTTCTAGTACTTGGTTCAGAGAGGGACAATTTTTGTCCTATTATTTTTGGTAGACCTTTTCTTAGAACTTGTGGAGCTATAATAGATTGCAAGAAAGGTAAAGTTTCTGTTGAATTCAATGGTGAGTCATACGAATTTAATTTTTCTAAGTTCTCTAAGCAGCCTCGTGGTACTGATTTACCTAGTGATGATAAAATTATTGAAAGTATTGCTTCTATTTCTATTCCCCCTAATGATCCCTTGCAGCAATACATGGAGGACCACGAGAATGATTTGCATATGCAGGAAAGAAATGAACTGGATGAAATATTCTTCAGACAACCTGCTATCCTGAAGCACAACCTTCCGGTTGAACCTTTGGGAATTTTATCAAAACCAAAAGAAGACCCGGTGTTCGATCTTAAACCTCTTCCCGATACGCTCAAGTATGCTTATTTAGATGAAAAGAAAGTATATCCTGTTATTATCAACTCTAACCTTTCAGGATATGAAGAAGAGCGACTATTGGAAGTACTTCGTAAACACCGAGGTGCAATTGGCTATACCCTTGATGACCTTAAGAGGATTAGTCCATCTATCTGTCAACATACTATCAACCTTGAGCCCGATGCTAAACCAGTTGTTGATCATCAACGACGGTTGAACCCGAAGATGATGGATGTTGTAAGAACTGAGATTCTCAAGCTTCTAGCCGCAGGTATTATCTACCCTATAGCTGATAGTAAGTGGGTAAGCCCGGTACATTGTGTTCCTAAGAAAGGAGGTACAACTGTGGTCCCTAATGATAAGAATGAACTAATACCTCAGAGAATTATTATTGGATATAGAATGTGTATTTATTACAGGAAGCTGAACAAGGCAACCAGGAAGGATCACTACCCGTTGCCGTTTATCGACCAAATGCTTGAAAGGTTATCCAAAAATACCCACTTTTGTTACCTCGATGGTTATTCTGGTTTCTCTCAAATTCATGTTAACACTGCTGATCAAGAGAAGACCACTTTTACTTGTCCCTTTGGTACTTATGCTTACAGGCATATGCCTTTTGGTTTATGTAATGCCCCTGCTACTTTTCAAAGGTGTATGTCTGCTATCTTTCATGGTTTCTGTGAGGAGATTGTGGAAGTCTTCATGGACGATTTCTCCGTCTATGGAACTTCCTTTGACCATTGTCTCCACAACCTTAATAAGTTATGCTAAATATAATATATATTCTTTTCGTCATGTGTAGTTGTGTGATTGTGAAATGTATTGGAAATGCTAATATTTTGGAATATTACCGTTGTGAATAACAATTTTTGGTTAAACACCAACCCTTGATGCTATTAATACATAAGGGGGACTAATTCCCTACTGTGCAACAAACATCTTGGGCACACGGTATATCAACAGGGACTTTGGACCATTAATGAATTTCAAAATTGATGGTGTTGGCCAACTATCAACTAATGGAATCCCCGATGGGGTCTATGCACCGTCGGTAATCATACTAATTGGCGGTTTGGCTCTCCTCTCGGTTATAAATAACCTTGACAGTGAAATATATTGTCGGCTATTAAGAAAACCGATGGGAGGCAATAACCGCAGGAAAATAAATACCTGATGGGGAACCGTCGGCTATAAGCGTCGTTGAACTAATGGTGACAAAATTATGTCCGACGGCTCACCGTCAGCTTATTACCGTTGGCAAAAGTATTATCCTACTGTACCGTAGGCTATTAGTGTAATGGCCGACGAAGCATAGTGATGTCTACTACACGCTTCTATCCCTGTAGACAGTGTTGGGCCTCCAAGAGCAGAGGTTTGTAGGACAGCAGCAAATTTCCCTTAAGTGAGTAACCCAAGGTTTATCGAACTCAGGGAAGTGGAGGTTGAACGTACCCCTTTCAAGCTACCCTGCAATCAAGATACAAGAAGTCTCTTGTGTCCCCAACACACCTAATACACTTGTCAGATGTATAGGTGCACTAGTTCGGCGAAGAGATGTTAAATGGCAAGTGATATGTATGGCAAAAGATGTATTTGTAAATCTGAAATAAAAATGGCAGCAAGCAAACATGTACAAAACTGAAAGTAAACGGTGTTCAATTGATGAAAACAAGGCCTAGGCTTCATACTTTCACTAGTGGCAACTCCCAACAACATTAACATAATCGAATCACATGATATTTCCCATAAAACGTGCAATGGAGACGCACCCGGAGGTCATTCCTTTGTGGTCAGGAGAGGACGAGAATTATGTAGGGCTACAAAAGCACACCTCAAAGTTCGTAGTTCTCAATCTATGGATTTCCCAATGTCACCGCGGCCATCCAAAGAGAGTACCACAATCACCACAAGATATCTCAAGGATAGTCAAAGACAAGCACCAAGAGACTCTCAATCTAAAATCAACACAAAAGAGGAAATCACTCATGAAAATATTCTTCTAATCCATGTCCAATAGACCGCTGTCACCTTGGTCTCGGAGATTATACTAGATAAAGACAAGTGAGTACATCAATCCAATACATAGAGGAAGGGGAAATAACATGGGATCACCCTAGATTGACATAGCCTATGATCACAACGAAGATCACATCATGGGAGAGAGAATTGACCACATAGCTACAGGTAGAAACCTCAGCCCCGAGGAGGAACTACTCCCGCATCATGGAGGGAGGAAGCAACGTCGATGGAGATGAATCCGGGGGCACTTCCCCGTCCCGGCAGGATGCTGGCACAGGAATTCTGGTCCCCCGAAACTTGGTGGCGATGGCGGCGGAGATCGGAATAGCTTCTGGAGAAAAGGGTTCTGGAATCAGGGTTTCCGCGACGGGTGGTAAATATATGCCAAAGGGGGTCACCAGAGGCGGAGAGGGGGGCCCAGGCGCCCCCCTGGCGCGGCCAGGGGTGGGGCCGCGTGGGCTGGCCGCGTGGGCTGCCCCTGGCTCCCCTCTGGCCCCACTTCTGGCGCGTTGAAGCTTCTGGAGCGCTGATTTTTTTTATATTTTTTCGGGAATTTTTCTGGCAATTTAAGTAATGGGAAAACCTGAAATACAAAAACAGCAGAAAACAGAAACTGGCACTGGGGTCCACTGAGTTAATAGGTTAGTCCAAATATGATCAAAAGTGTATGAAAGTGTATCAAAAGCATAGCAATATCACCCAAAACATGCATGGAGCAAGCAGAAATTATAGATACGTTTGGGACGTATCAACATCCCCAAGCTTAATTCCTGCTCGTCCTCGAGTAGGTAAATGATAACAAGCATAATTTCTGTGGTGACATGCTACCAAAGAGTCTTTCACAATCACATGACAAATGCTTATTGAGATAATGAATCTTTAGTAATTAAGTTGCCTCACGAGAATATCACAAAGAACTGAAAGTTTACAATATGATACTGAAACACCCAATAGATTTGTAGTGAGCATGGTGTGCAAACATGACAAAGTGATACCTTGCTTGCCCCCTTTAGTGAAGCAAAACATAAATGCAGGAGCACCTCCGAAGTTTAAGTGACGACTAGATACAATGATTTCAGAATAAGCGCTATCACAATCATGCAGAAGACAATGGTACTTTGGGACAATGCACATTACACTCAGAATGACAATCATGCTCTCAATAGTTGGTGCTTTGAAGAAAGTGGAGACTCTCGAACCGTGGATTTTGATGGCAAGGTTGAAAACCCGTGGTTGGAAGCAAATACTAAACATGTACCAGAGCTCTTGGTTTTGAAAACAGAGGTAAAAATGATTTTTGGGAGGTGCATATTTCGTCAACGAATGTTAGTAGACAACCCAATCACTTCTCGAACTGGACAAGTTTCGAGGAACGGCTCCCGCACGGGGACAATCACATCCCCTTAATCTCCTTTGTCTATCACTGCCGAAAGTTTTATGATTTCTCATGAACAAAGCGTGAAGGAGGGTTTGTTTGTTGTATTATTTTTTATGAGCCGGGCGCACTCATGCCAGTTCCTCCTCGTATTAGGGGTTTGCAGATTAGACATGCAATCCCGGGGTAAAACTTGTCCAACTTAAAAACATCATGAATTAACTACTACTTCCTCATGAGCTAAAACAGAGGCACAAAAGAGAAATGCTTTTGAATAATTTTGAGATGGTACAAGAAAGTCTTCGTTAGGAATGGCAAGTAAAAACCATATATAGGAAGGTATGGTGGACTCATATGGCATAACTGGTTTCAAGGATTTTGGATATACAAGCAGTCAGTCCGCTTAGTACAAGTGAATGTGATGCCCGAAGACCGACGTCCCAGAAGATCCCAGAAGATTCCAGATGTCCCGGGTCCTCCCGGGTGTTTCATTGTGCTTGCGTTATTTATTTTTGCATTGCATCATGCCATCATGTCATTAAGTTTTGCATCTCAACCAAATAAATTGTGTGGACCTTCGGTCCATTTAAATCGAGGGTAGGATGACTTCTCTTTATAACATATAAAAGCATCTCAATATTATTAGGGAGCTATATTAAAATATTCCATTTGTTTGGAATTAACTGCAACACACTTGCAATTATTCTCGAGACCTCTGTTGCTTCAAGTTTCACCCCTTTCCTTGTCTATAATTCTTTTTCCCATTTATCGAGGTTCCTCCAAAAATTCGAACATTTTTGGACTCTTCATAAATCAAGTCTTAGTTCAAACCCATTTGAATTAAATTCAAATATGTTTGAATTATTTTTTTCGTTCATGCCATTTCTATTTTTCTTGGACTACGCTCATTTTTATGAGCCCGAGAAAAATAATCCTATGTGCTAACATTTTCCCTAACCCCCCTCCTCATTCCTTTCTTCTCCTTTTTTTTGGTTTCTGCTAAAGAAATCAGTTAAAGTAGAAGAGCCAGCCGGCCTGCGGCCTCCCCCAGCCGGCCCATCTGTCCCTGGCCCATATCCTCCCGCCCCAGACCCACTCCAGCGCCAACCCTAGCGCTTCGATCCCTCATGATCGCTCCTCCCTCTCCCTCTCAACCGCCGCACTCATCCCGTCCCTCTTCTAGATTCCCCCAAGCCTATATGCTCGATGCCTCCCCTGCCTCTTTCTCTCGCTCCCGCACCCGCATCGATCTCCTCTCCTCCCGACCGCGGCTCTCACCTCGCCGCCTGGACCCCGAGCCCGACAGCTCCCCCATCCGCCACCAAGGCCGCCGCGCCTCAGCCGCGCCCTAGCGCCGGCCAGAGGTCCCGCCTCCTCGCCATGGTCGCCGTCCGTCGCGCCGCATCTCCAGCGCAGCGCCACCTCCTCTCCATCTCCAGGCCGAGCCCGCCGCGTCCTCCGTGCTCCAGCCACCTCGCCAGTGGGAGCCCGAGCCCCCCCGTCACGAGTGCCTCGTCCAGCCCGGCCGGCCAGGACGTCTCCTCGCCTTGGCCTCATCTTCTCCAGCCGCGGGCCTCGGCTCTGCCGTCGTCTCCTTCCAGCGCCCCAAGCTATCGCCCCGTGCAGCTCCTCCGTCCAGGCCGCCGTCGCCGACCTCCAGCGTCACAGCGCCTCCAGCAGGCCCCGTCGTCGTTTCCCTGTAGCATCGACCAGCCAGGAGCTGGCCTCGTCGCCCCCCGTGCTGCCGCTTTTGTTTTTTTGTGTTGCCTTGTGCTGATGGGTTTGTCCAGGAAACGTGTACGACTACCCGACGAGTCTGCAAGAACCGAGTCCGGACCGACAATAGGAGCACCTATACAACCCGTGCACATCTTCGGAATCGCCAAGTACCACGACATGACGGCATGAACATCTACAAAACGTGTACCACGACGACCTCGTTGCAACGTGAATGACTACTTCCTCGACGAACGTGTTCGGCTATTTCCTTTTGGCAACGTGAACGACTACTTCCTCTACGAATCGCGAGAACGACTACTTCCACTACGTCCCTCTACGATCTCGAGCCCCTCCGAAACAAATGTTCCGAAGGTATAACCCGAGACGATGACCCGTCGAATGCATGTGTCGTATGAGATGTTTCCCTTGTGTGCACCGTGCCGTTTCATGTTTTGTCGTGCTCCTCGGTTGCCTCGTCGCCGACCCGTGGGAACCTGGTGACGGGATCACCCCACCTTTCATCTTGTTCCGCACGTTCACTCCACCGTTGCTTTTGCACCGGTCTCTCAACGAGATTCCGGAACCGAGATGTTGCCGTTGCAGCATTTTCGGATCGTTGCCGTGGCACCCTTTTCTTTCCACCACGGTGACAAATACTTCATATCTCTTATGTCAACTTTTACTATAAATTGCATAAACTTGATCATGTCTTCCGCATCATATTAACAACATTAAAATGTGTGAATTGTTGTTTTGCTAATAATTGCTAAACATGCTTATGGGGATTTTCCCGGAATTGTTGTTGTTATTTTCCGGCCCCATTTAAAATGCCTAAATAGTGTAGTTTTATTATCCTTCACCTATTGCCATGTTAAAAACATTTAATCTTGTCTTGTAAATAAACGAGAGTCAACTAAATAATTAAAATGTGGTGTTTCGTCCACTTAACTTGTAGTACTTGTTTGTGCACATTGCCATGCCATGCATAATTAAACCGGACATGCATCATACTTGGATGTGCATCGTATGCCATGTTTATGCTTGTGTGTTTACCGTGTTGTTTGCTTCTTTCCGGTTGCTTCTCTTGTTAGCTTCGGTTCCGTTCCGGAGTTGTGAGGATTCGCTCGACTGTGTTGCTTCGTCTACTTCGTGGATCCATTCTTCTCCCTTGTGGAATCCCAGGCAAGATGACCGAACCCGGATACCATTACTATTTTTGCCTATTGCTAGAAGTATCGCTCTGTAGTATATTGCCTCGATGCCCATGTTTTCCTGTCAGCCTCCTATTGTAACCATGATCCTGTCTAACCACCCTACCCATGCAAACCGTTGAATGGCTAAGTACGCTTCGCTCAGCCCCTCTTATAGCATTGCTAGTTGCAGGTGAAGATTGAAGATGCTTGCTTCATGTTGAAGTTTGTTGGGTTATATCACACTATATAAATGCTTAAATGAAATCATCTATATATTGGTAATGGGTGGAAGGCTAAGCCTTTTGCTTGGTGATTTGTTCCACTCATGCAGCTAGGAACCGTATAAACCGGTGTTATGTTCCTTGATTATGCGTTCCTCACACGGTTGGGGTTATGGGGCCCCCTCGATAAACCGCTAAGTGTTAAGTCTTTTCCAGCAAGTCCCAACATTGGTACTATTCGCCTAATTACTAATAAAACTTGCATAGGGACTAGCTATCCCTTTTATTTTAATCAACAACCCCGGGCCAGTGCTCCACATGAGTGTTGGTCCGAAACGGGGAGCCTGCGGGGCCACCACGAGGAAACTCGAGGTTTGGTAAAAACCCGTAGCTTCACCCATCCGGTCGTGTCCTGAGACTAGATACGCGCGGCTACTATCAGGGTGTCGACACGCCGGGAGGATTTGCTAGATTAGCCTTACCTTAGTTCGGAGTACCTTGAGCACGGGATTTCGAGAATACTCGGGTCTTCCCACCTTGGAGTTGCGACTCCGCGGATCGTGGGCTTGTCATGGGCCAAGTTGGAACACCCCTGCAGCGTTTGAACTTTCGAAAGCCATGCCCGCGGTTATGTGGCAGATGGGAGCTTGTTAATATCCGGTTGAAGAAAACTTGACACCATGTTCCAATACACTACCAGGGTGTGTACCGTGACTGTCATTTTCCGAAAAGGGTTTCGGGAGATGAACACGGTGGGGTTATGTTTGACTTGATTAGTTTAGGATCACTTAGTGATCATCTCTCGACCGAGGCACCTTCTCTTCTCGCTCTCTTTTACGTAAGCTAGGCTAGTGCTGCTGCAACCACTTATTCTTATTCTTTCTTCAGCCTTGTTCCACACCCAAGGCTTAAATAGTCATGTTACCCGGGAACGGGATTGCTGAGTCCTCTGTGGCTCACAGTTACTTCAACACACCAGATGCAGGTTCAGCCGAGTTTGAAGCAGGAGATGGATCAGTACTTCGCAAGGAGCTCGATGAAGAGAGTGGCCGTATGCTTGTGACGTTCTCGACGATCAGTAGTGGTTTCTACTAGGATTCGATCTAGACTTGTGGCTTATGTTGTTTTGGTATCTTATCTTTTGGATCTTCGCCCGTAGTCGGGTTGTGATGTTTTGAATGATGTTTGCTTATGTAATGTATTGTGTGAAGTGGCGAGTGTAAGCCAACTATCTCCTTTTGCAATTTAATCCCTCTTTTACATGAGTCGTGCAAAGATACCAAACTTGAGATCATTCCATAATGGGCTTATACCTTTAAGTCGTGCCTCGACACGTAGGAGGTATAGTCCCATCCTGGGCATTACAAGTTGGTATTCAGAGCCTTCTCCGACCTAGAAGCCCCCATTGATTGATCAAATCGTTGACGGTCGAGTCTAGGCACACACTAAAAATATTTTTGAGTCCTATATTTATATTGGAGAGTAGGATTTCTTTGCTTCTCATCCCCTTTCTCTCTGGTGAGGACTCCTGACGTCTACTCTTGCGTCTTCTATTTTCAAAAATTGCACCAATTTTTTTTTAGGAATCTCGCGAGTATTGTGGGATTGTTTCGATGTTCTTGTGACGAGAATATTGTTCTCGATGCCTCCTGACATTAGGGGTTGTGGCAGTGTCCCGGGGAGTTGAGCTTCGGGGTATTGTCGTCACAAGCATATCGCGGTAGTACTAAATACTTAAGACGACCGACATCGAAAATCTCTCCTATGCGGTTAGTGGCAAGATAACCCCGACATCACCCAGTACTGGGGAGGTAGTTCGGGAGTATTGCCATAGCTTGTATAGTGGATGCGTTTCGAAGGTCCGAGGTAAACGGTTTCCGGTAATAACTGGTTATGTGTTGAAGGATGGATACAGCTGGATGTAGGATTAGAGTTGAGTGCGCGGTGCTTCCCCTGTATCCCCAACACCTGATTGCATAACTGGAAACTTTTGGAAATTAATAGGTGGGTTCATCTAGTAGTTCTAGGCATTCTTCCAACGGATGCACGATATGAAGTTCGGGGTTCTACATTGAGTGAAGTGGTTTTATGGGCTTGTTCCGATCGGGAGTTGCATCTTAAAGGGTCCTTGGCTATGCTGATCCGAGGATTGCAAAACCCTTTTGTAACACGTTCCATGAGCTTTCAGCACGAATATGTCGAACAAAACTTCTATCTTGTATTTGTTCCATCTGCGCCTTGTTGTTTTTATTTATCTTTTGTTCTCCCAATTGGCTTCTCGACAAGTTGATGTACCCGCGGAATTCATTCGTTCAATTCTCTGTTCGGATAGATATGTTGCAACATAATCTTCTTCATAAACATATCTATCCTTTGTTTTTGTTTTGATTCTGGTATTCGAGTTGCTTCGATGTCAAGTGTTGATTACATACCTTTCTTAATCGGTGTTCTCATATTTCTATGGGAGTGCTAGTCCTTCTTGACCATCGAGATCTTCATGTTAATCCTTTTCAACCTGGGTGCTTTCTCTTCAAGTTATTCCATACGGACGTCGTTGAGAAATCTGACGATTGTCTGTTTCATTCATCCCAAGTTGTCCTTGTTTTCCCCACCCTCCCTCCCTTCTTATTCGAGGAGTCAGAAATTCTCAAATGAAGTATCCATTTTATTCATGTGATATTTCTTCATTCATTTCCTTCAATGTTCTTATCCGGTGATTATCGTGAAGATGCTCAGGAGCTCCAAGTTCATCATTCTTTTGTTCTCAAATTCTGCCGGTGGATGTAATTCAAGATTTTAGTGTTGATCTTATCGTTTTCCTCATTTCATAATGCTTTCTTATTCCGGTGCCCAATTAATCATTCTCCTCTTGCTATTCAAATCCGGAGAGCTCAAGATATCTCAGAAGATTCATAATTCCATTCTTAATCCATTCAAGCTATTTTTGAGGATTGTCATCTTATTCAAGCCATTTAATTCAACCGGTGCAATATCTCTTCGGCAATCTTTTTCAACGGTGATTTCTTTAGTGGGCCCTAACCCACAGGTCTTTTCCAGGATCTTCCTGACTCTTTTTTTTCCGGAGTATTCTGAAATTCTTTTCAAGTGTGACGTAAGAATGATTTCCATCAGTCATATGCCTTCTCCAAGTTTACTTTCAAATTGTTTCCATCGTTGGTTCAACCTTTTTAATTCTTCATTCCGGAGTGCTCAACAATTCTTATGGCATTTCTCGTCTTCATTCTCAGCGTTTGCAGACCGGAGAAGTGTTTCTCTTAAATCTTGGCCGTTCTCTTGAAGATTCGTGGTTCTAGCTTCATGCCATCCTCATTATTGTTCCGATTGTGAGGAATTCTTTGATACCATCCAAAGCATTTCATGAATTCTTCTTATTGTGATCCTCCGAAGGCCATCATTTCAGAAGATTCTTCGTTCTCAGTTTTCAACTTCGTCCTCCAAATATTCTTCATTGATGTCTCTTCATTCGTCTCCTAATTCTTACGGTAGTTCATTCAAGTTTACCCTTCCATTGTTATCGTTTTAATTCATTTGTTCTTTTCATAATCCTACCGGTGAGGCGTTCAAGATTATTCTCAAGTTTGGCTCTATCTCTCTCCAATCCTTTTCAAGAAGAATAAGTAGTAGGCCAAATCCGTTGCTTGTCATCAATTTAATTTGATGAAGGATAAGCACACAGTAAATCTTATTCTTATTTCCTCGAAGTGATTAATCTCTTTCCCGGAGCTTGTTCATTATATCATATCCTTGGTTCTAAGTTTTTCATCTTGTTTTCCGGAGCTCCAAGTATTTCTATTACATCATTTCAAAGCTCCATCTAATTCATCGTGGGCCTTGAATCTTATTCTTTTCATCTTTCACTTCTCATGCTTTCATTACCGGAGTTCTTCATGGTGGTTCATCATCATTTAATTCATCCTTGAAGTCTTCATCAAGATTCTTGTTGGAGCTCAAGCATTCTTCATCATGCTTTCCAAGTGCAATTCTTGCTCCCTTATCTTTTCAGGTGGTGTTATGCCATTTTGACAATTCCTTCATGAATTATGATTCACGAGTTATCAAGAATGAGATATTTAAAACCATCATTTCTTTCTCTTTTGGAGATCCTTTCAACCCCTCATTTTTATCTCTTGGTCTTATTTTGGGTTATAATTCACCTAAAAGCTTTCCCTAAGAATTGCTGCTATTATGGTGCTTAATAATGACCCAAGTTCTTCATTGATCATTTTGGTGAAATAAGTTTTTCATCTCCTTGTTGATCTCAATCAAATCAATTGTTTAAGTTAGTGGCAGAATTGTCACCTCAAAATTTTGAGATGTTTTCCATAAGCCCACATCAAGCTTATTCTTTCGTTGTTGAATTTCCAACAACTCTATTCAACCCTTCTTCGTAGGGACGCTCTTTCAAATTCAATTTTGAGAGAAGTTGTCTTTTTCTTCTCCGTTCAATTCTTTCATTGAATTATATGCTATTCTTTCATTCCGGAGGCAGTGTGATATTGCTTTCTTTAACCATCATATCGTTTTATCCAGATCATGTTCTTTCCCTTGCTTATCATTTAACCGGAGTGTTGTGTCCTCCATTCAAGTTCCGTCTTTTATCTAGTTTTTCCTCTCTTTTCAACCGGAGTGCTATCTGAATCTTTCTTACCCCTTGTGCCATTCTTTCAATTGTTCCGGAGGCTGTGTGTTGTTGTTTTCATCAAATATCATTCCATCTCCTCAAGTTCTTGTTAATTCCTTCCATTTTCAGACGGAGTGCTGTCCAAATTCTGTCATTCTTATTCCTTGGCTATACCGTTGCAGTTTCATATTCTTTTGGTTCGTAAGCACTTGTTTCATGTCTTTCAACCTGCAAGGTTCTCATAATGTTCCTTGTTCCTCCTTTTTACCGGAGTGCTCTTAACTTTGTTCATCCCTGTTGTATTCTTTCCTTCAAGATTGTTCAACCTCTCAAGGTTCTTTGGTTTCACTCGTCTGTCAAAGAAGCAACTTTGTTTAACCTCTTCCTCTTCCGTTTTTACCCGGTGCTATCTCTAGGATCTCGGGTCGAGATCCTCTGTTAGTGTGGGAGAGTTGTGACGCCCGAAGACCGACGGCCCAGAAGATCCCAGAAGATTCCAGATGTCCCGGGTCCTCCCGTGTGTTTCATTGTGCTTGTGTTATTTGTTTTTGCATTTGTCACATCCCTAGCTAACACTTGCATTAGGACCTAACTAGAGTGTGCATCATGTTTACTTTCAAAGAAACTTGAAATGGGATTAACAGAAACCCCAGCACCCCTCTCCTAACAACTAGGGTTTGTTAAAATATTTCCCAATATACCCAAGATGCCCTTCAAAAATGTTCATCATTTCTGCCTTGGTCTTAAACCTTTGCCAAAAATGGTGCACAATTTTCTAAGACATCTAAGGGCTTTGGATTAAATCATATGTTATTTGAATTTGAGCATTTAAATGCTATAAAATAATTTAAATGCTCAAATAATCATGAACTATAATGTTTCCTACTGTTCATATTATATACAGTAGGTATGACAAGTGTGATGAGTTATAAAAATGTTTAGGCATTTTTATTAATTGAACAAAGCTGCAAAAGAAATAAAACAGAAAGAAAATAGGAAAAGAAAAATAGGAAGAAACACTTACCTGTGCCACTTACCTGCTGGCCCAGCCGGCCCAGCCCACCAGGGGCATCCCCGTCTTCTTCGCCGCGCCAGCACACGAAGCAGCTCGGTGGCGAGCGCCGCCGATGCGCCGGCCACCTCCTGCCTGCCTGGCTGGTCCCTCGACCCCCTCGATGGACTAGGACGACGCCACGAAGCCCCCTCGACCGTTTCCCCTCTCCCCCGTGTCTCTCCCCCTCCTCTCTCCTCTCCGCCGAGCTCCCCCGAGCGAGCTCGTCGCCGACGACCGCTGACACCGCGCTCTACGCCACTCCCTCGCCTCCCCGAAGCACCACTAGCTCCGCCGCATCGCCCCGAAGCTCCCCACCGACGCACACGACGCCAGGAGCCCCGCAACGTCCTCCTCGCCATCGTCTTCAACCTTCGGCACCGGAGATCGCCGCCGCCCGTACGCCGTCGTCCGATCGTCCCCGAGCTCACTTCGACGCCCTCTGCGACCGCTGTGAGCTCACGCTTCGAACCCCCCCTCTGCACAGGCTCGTTTATGCCTTGTAGCCGCCGCCCCCTTTGCTGACCGACGATCACCGCCGCCGGCCAATTCACCGCCGTGGCCATAGGCACCGTACCTCGTGGCTGAGCACGCCATTAGCTTCAGTAGGTCACCAGCAAGCTAAATCAAGCTTTAGCTCCTCCTACCGTGCACTACAACTCCATCCCGACCAACTCCGTGCGAGCACCGCCGCGGACGAGCTCGTCGCCGTCGACTCCGGCGACCTCTCGACCAACCAGTGGCACCGTTGGATGCGGTGCATCACCAAGAGCACACCGAGCCCATCCGCGCGGCAAATGGCTGCCGGAATAAGGATTCCGACGAGTCACCGCCGTGCAAAATGGTCGCCGCCGGCCAAACAACGGCGGGCTGACGTGGCCTGTTAGTTAGGAGCTAACAGTAATTAGTTTAATCACCACAGTCACTGACAGTGGGCCCCATTTGTTAGTCAAACCTAGTCAACCCTGGTTATGACCGGAACTAGCTCCTGAGACACTGACATGGGGGACCCACCAGTCAGGTTTGACTTGGACTGGCCCTGTTGACTGGCTGACGTCAGCATGATGTCATGCTGACGCAGTAAAGGTTTTTCTGGGATTTTTTAGATTTAAAATAATTCAGGAAATTCCAGAAAATACCTAAAACTTCTAAAAATCATATAAAATCAACCATAGCTCAGATGGAAAAGATTTATATATGAAAAATGATCAGAAAAATCCAATCTTTCCAATGGCACTAGTTTCATGCATGTTTGAACAAGATAACTTGCTGTATACATCAAAAACATGATAATGCACTTATTTAAATAATAGTTTGAACTTCAATTTGAATCCTTGATTCAAATAGGTTCAAACTCTTCTGGTTTTAGTTACATTAGCCAACACACATGCATCTTGCCATGTCATGAGCATGCATCATATTGTTGCATTTGTTTGTTAATGATTGTATCGCCGGTATTCTCTGTGTTAGGTCCTGCTCCCGAGGATACTGCTGTGTATCCAGTTGAAGAGCAGTACCCGACAACTACCTTGTCAGGCAAGCAATCATTGATCATTCCGATACAAACCCAATCTTCTCGCTCCTGCTCTCTTTTACTGCATTAAGGCAACAGCGCGTGAACTGCTACTTGCTGCGGTAGTTGAACCCTATTCCCTTGCATGACCTGTCTTTGCCACAGTAAATAGTTGAAACCCACTAGCATGTGTAGGAGTTGATTGAGCCATGTGATGTGTGATCCACCATGCTATTTGTTTATGTTGCCTGCTATGCTTAGAGTTGTGTCTGGTCTGATTCATCTGGGTGATGGATCAGAGTGAAATGATCTTACCGATAAAGAGAAGGAAGTGTGGAATACGCTTGGTAAAGGTATCGATGAAAGGCCATGTAGGAGTACATGGTGGGTTGTTTCATTGGAATCGTCCATAGGACCCGAGATCTGTATGTGTAGTTCAAGTTACAGCTACTACCACGCATTGGGATCCTTAATTGACCCTCTCGGCTTATTAATTACCCTTGATCTCTGTCCAGGAGTTGCAACTAGTTTCTGGTGTTTATAGCTTACTGGAGGTCGTGCACAACGCTGACCCTCGGGGTGGGTTGTGATGCGACAGGTACGTGGCACGGTGTACCGGTTGCCCGTTTGGTGACTCGGGAACCCTGTACACATCGTTTGGGGCCGTGAGCGACACCCCGGCCGGATCTCCCCACGGATGGAACCCAAATAAGCGATAAACCTGGACGAGAGACTTGAGTAGTTAGTCAGGTCGTGGCCGACACCCTCGCTGGGCTTCCGCTTGAAGGTTGCCGAGTACACGCCGAGTAAACGGCGATAAGTGGTGGAAGCGTGTGTGAAGAAGTACACCCCTGCAGGGTTATCAAACTATTCGAATAGCCGTTGTTCGCGGTACGAACTACTTGGTTACTCTTACAGTTCATAGACAAGTTGATGGATACTACTAAAATCCTCAAGATAAGCGTGAGTGCCGTGGATGGCCCTTCCGTAGGATGACGGAAGAGGATCCTCGGTAGTGTATTGATGTGGTGAGTAGAGGACTCGTGTTCGTAATAACATCTTGCAATCTGTTGAGAGTTGTAGTATAGGTTAGCCAAGGTCAAAGCTGGCATTCTGCTATAAACTCCACTACCCCCTTTGATAATGTTGCATGTATGGTAGGTTCTGTGGTAAGACTTGCTGAGTACCTTTGTACTCATGTTTGCTTAATAACTGTTGCAGGGGAGAACCCTGCCCCTGCTGATGGGTTCTACATAGACGTTGACGTCGACGAGTAGCTTGACACCCAGACGGTGATCTGGAGCTTGTGAAGGGCCTTGTAGATAGTCAGGCTACACCAAGCCTGTTTTATTTTCTAAGTTGTCTGTACCCAGACATGTAGCTTCCGCTTGTGTTTGCATGACTGTATGACTTGAGTGTTGGGTCATGTGACCCCTACCTGTATGGATATGTTATGTATGGCTCTTGGAGCCTTTTAAATAAAGTACTTTGAGTCATAGAGTTCTGTTGTGATGCAATGTTGTATTTGCACATATTGAGCATATTGCGTGTATGATTGAAATGCTTGGTATGTGTGGGATCCGACACCTAGTTGTTTTCCTTTGGTAGCCTACCTTACAGGGAAATGCCTCCTAGTGATTCCAATGAGCCTTGGTAGCTTGCTACTGCTCGGAACACGTAGGCTGGCCGGCATGTGTCCTTCTTCGTTCCTGTGTCTGTCCCTTAGGGGAAATGTCACGCGTTGTTCCTTTAAGTCCATGTAGCTTGCTACGACTTGGGTTCATACGTTGATGACCGACACGTTCGTTGCTGGGTCATGGATGCCTGTCTCTGTAATTTAGTGCCACTTTTGGTTTATAACTAGCCATGTCGGCCCGGGTTCTCTGTCATATGGATGCTAGCGACACTGTCTTATACGTGTGCCAAAATGCGCAAACGGTGCCGGGCCAGGTAAGGTGGCACCCGTGGGGTTACCGTGCGTGAGGCCGCAAAGTGATATGACGTGTTACAGCTAGATCGGTGTGACTTAGGATCGGGGTCCTGACAGCGTTGGCATCAGAGCTGGACTGCCTGTAGGTTTCTCAAGCCAAACTGGTCGATGTTGAGTCTAGAAAAATTCTTAGTTATATGTAGGGGAATTGATTGTGGAAGGGAACGTAAGGTTCTTTTTACTCCTTTACCTTATGCCCTTCTGATCTGAGTCAGTCTATTCTTTCTACGGGGATTTAGGACTAGGCCTCTTATCCTTACTAGGTTCACGTGTTACTAATCCGTAGACTCTTAGGATTGTTGGTTTCAAGCCTCAGTTCAGTTTCTATCCCTTGAGTATGATGATTGTTGGACCCGGAACCTTGATATGGATTGTTGAGTGGCTATGCTATCATTTGTATGATGTCTCAAATCTTTGTTTGAGCATTTACAATTGTTATGCTGCCCGATTTATTCCAGAAACACTAATGCCTTTGCATTATTTCGTGTTTCAGATGTCTGGCCGCATCCCTCACCAAGTGGTTCGTTTGACTCGGTGCATTAATGTGCCTGGTCACACGGCCATGCTAGTCCGTGTGATGACTAAGACCGGTTATCGCTGGTATCCTGAATACACCGTGGAGGAACAGTACCGGGATTTTAATCAAAGTCAGTATTTTTGCACAGTCCGGATATACCCCTCATATCCCGGAGCTAATGATCCCATCCATTGGTCTTATTGACTCGGGATTACCATCGAGATGGCAGTGCAGGATGCCGCTTATTCGATGATGACCATTCTCCGTGCTAGGCATGCCCTGTTGCTGAACACTGAGTTCTGTTACATGCCAGCCTCACTTCCCGGAGAGGAAGGCTACTACACTGGTCTGTATACTGATGCTGCTCATGAAGAGCCACTGCTTCAGACTACTGTTCAGATGTTGTTGGATAGGGACTGTGAGGTCCGTGCCCTCCGAATGGAGCTGTATAACACTCGAGCCGCTCACTAGACTACTTTGACACGGCTTACACCTGCTGTGCACGCCGGATATCTGGACATGCGGGATTTGTACCCCGTGCGGACTCGTCTGCCTGATCGCATGGATTGGCGTGACGTTGGGGGTATTACACCTCCACGTGGGCGTCGGTTACCACCAGCATCGGGACCAAGACCACACCCGTGTCCTTATGGTCCTCAGCCTTCGAGTGCTCGTGAGTTCCAAGATCCGTCTGTACCACTTCCAGGCTACGGTGGTAATCTTTTACGAGGATTACTACGCGAATGTCTGAGCTAGTCCGTGGTAGTAGTAGTATTGTAGTAGTTGTATTTCCACAGTCCTGCGCGTCTTGTGGAATATGACTTAGTGTGTACTGAGTTCCGGAGGTGTAGTTAAATAATGTATAGGAGCTTGGAATGCCTCTGATGGGATGTATCGTCTTTCACCGTAGTTGTACTTTAGCCTTGGCTTGTACTAAACTTTGTATGGTGTGTATGACCACTGGTGTGTATATAGCAGTTCCTATATTACCATGTCGTACGGATGAACATCTTTGCATTCCGTGTCATCCATTACATTCTGCACTTCTACGTCAAATTTTGCCATCCTTGTCTAAACCGTTGTTTTGTTTTCCTAGGATGGTCAACACTCGCAACACTCCTGCTGCTCAGGAGCAGGGTGAGGCTAGTGGGGTTAGAGATGGGAATCTGCCCCAGCCACCCTCTTTGGCGGAAGCTATGCTTGAAGCAGAACGGAACAAGAGAGAGACCAACCGTCTGCTGGAACGCATAGAGCAGAACACTGGGTTCCGTCAGAGGAATGACGTGGTGTCAATCCACGATTTTATCAAGATGTGTCCACCGAAGTTCCATCACTCCACTGAACCTCTGGATGCTGATGACTGGCTACGTAGTATCACCCACAAGCTACACTCTGCCCGTGTGGCCGAAGCTGACAAGGTTATCTACGTCGCCTACCATCTTGAGGGCCCTGCCAGTCTTTGGTGGGAAAACTTTGAAGCTATGCGTCCTGCTGGCCAAGTCACTACCTGGGTTGAGTTCAGTGAGGCATTCCGTGAACATCACATTCCGGAAGGTCTCATGGATCGCAAGCGGGAGGAATTCTGCAATTTCACCCAGGGCCGCTTAACCGTGGATGGCTATAGTCGTGAGTTTGGTAATCTGGCGCGCTATGCACCTGAGGAAGTATCCACCGATGCCAAGAAGCAGGCGAGGTTCCGCAAGGGACTCAGCCCTGAACTTCGTTGAGATCTACGTCTGCACGAGTGCACTTCCTTCCAGAAGTTGGTTAACAAGGCTATCAGTGCTGAGACAGGCCAGACTGACTTCGAGGCCACCCGCAAGCATACTCGAGACCTTGGTTCCTCATCCGGCTCTGGCTCTCACAAGCGCCGTGTGTGGGTTCCTAACACTGCTCTGCCACCCAAGTACACACCGAGGCCATCCTATGAGGCGCCTCGTGTTGGGGAACGTTGCATGGGAAACAAAAATTTTTCCTACGTTCACCAAGATCAATCTAGGAGATGCATCTACGAGGGGAGAGTTGGATCCACATACCCTTGTAGATCGCTAAGCGGAAGCGTTCAAGAACGCGGTTGATGGAGTCGTACTCGCCGCGATTCAGATCGCTGAAGATCCAAGCACCGAAGCAACGGTGCCTCCGCGTTCTTCACACGTACAGCTCGGGGACGTCTCCTCCTTCTTGATCCAGCAAGGGGTGGAGGAGAGGTTGATGGAGACACCGGCAGCACGACGGCGTGGTGGAGATGGTGGTGGAGGATTCCTGCAGGGCTTCGCCAAGCACCGCGGGAAAACGAAGATTGTTGTGGGAGAGGGAGGGCAGCACCGAGGCACGAACGTGTGTGGCTGCCCTCCCTCTGCCTCCCTTTATATAGGGGGAGTAGAGGGGAGGGGGCGCCCTAGGGTTTCCCCTAGGGGCCGGCGGCCAGGGCAAAGGGGAGGGGGCGGCGCCCCCTGGGGCTAGGGTTTCCCCCCCCAGGTGCCTTGCCCCCCAAGGCTAAGGGGGTGCGGCAGCCCTAGGGGGGTCCACCCCTCTTGGCGCATGAGGAGAGGGCCCAGGGGGGGGGCGCACAGCCCTATGAGGGCTGTTGTGTCCCCTTTGTGGCCCATTAGGCCCGAAACTCCTTCCGGGACCTCCGAAACCCCTTTCGGTCATCCGCCGATTCCCCGATGCTCCCCGGAACACTTCCGGACTCCGAAACCTTTCATCCTATATATCAATCTTCGTCCCCGGACCATTCCGGAGACCCTCGTCACGTCCGGGATCTCATCCGGGACTCCGAACAACCTTCGGTAACCATGCACTGTTCTCACTAACAACCCTAGCGTCACCGAACCTTAAGTGTGTAGACCCTGCGGGTTCGGAAACTATGCAGACATGACCGAGACACTCCCAGGCCAATAACCAATAGCGGGATCTGGATACCCATATTGGTTCCCACACGTTCCTCGATGATCTCATCGGATGAACCACGATGTCAAGGATTCAGGCAATCCCGTATACAGTTCCCTTTGTCTCGTCGGTATGTTACTTGCCCGAGATTCGATCGTCGGTATCTCTATACCTAGTTCAATCCCGTTACCGGCAAGTCTCTTTACTCGTTACCGTAATACATAATCCCGTGACCAACCACTTAGTCACTTTGAGCTCATTGAGATGACGTATTACCGAGTGGGCCCGGAGATACCTCTCCGTCACACGGAGTGACAAATCCCAGTCTCGATCCATGTCAACTCAACAGACACCTTCGGAGATACCTGTAGAGTACCTTTATAGTCACCCAGTTACGTTGCAACGTTTGGCACACACAAAGCACTCCTACGGTGTCAGTGAGTTACATGATCTCATGGTCATAGGAACTTATACTTGACATGCAGAAAACTATAGCGATAACTGATACGATCAAAAGCTATGTTTAACGTTTGGGTCTCGTCCATCACATCATTCTCCTAATGATGTGATCCCGTTATCAAATGACAACTCATGTCTATGACCTGGAAACCGCGGTCATCTTTGATCAACGAGCTAGTCCTGTAGAGGCTTACTAGGGACACAAAGTTTGTCTATTCATCCACACATGTATATGAGTTTCCAATCAATACAATTATAGCATGGATAATAAACGATTATCATGAACAAGGAAATATAATAATAACTCTTTTATTATTGCCTCTAGGGCATATTTCCAACAGTCTCCCACTTGCACTAGAGTCAATAATCTAGCATTACAAGGTAATGAATCTAACACCCATAGAGTCTTGGTGTTGATCATGCTTAGCCCGTGGAAGAGGCTTAGTCAACGGATCTGCAACATTCAAATCCGTGTGTACTTTGCAAATTCTTATGTCCTCCTCCTTGACTGAATCGCGGATGGAATTGAAGCGTCGCTTTATGTGTCTGGTCCTCTTGTGAAACCTTGGTTCCTTGGCTAGAGCAATGGCACCAGTGTTGTCACAAAACAGAGTCATTGGGTTCAGTGCACTAGGCACAACTCCAAGATCTGTCATGAACTCCTTCATCCAGACACCTTCCTTCGCCGCCTCCGAGGCAGCTATGTACTCCGCTTCGCATGTAGAATCGGCTACCATGCTTTGCTTGGAACTGCACCAGCTTACCGCTCCCCCGTTGAGAATATATACGTATCCGGTTTGAGACTTAGAGTCATCCGGATCAGTGTCAAAGCTTGCATCGACGTAACCCTTTACGACGAGCTCTTGATCACCTCCATAAACGAGAAACATCTCCTTAGTCCTTTTCAGGTACTTTAGGATATTCTTGACCGCTGTCCAGTGATCCATACCAGGATTACTTTGAAACCTTCCGGCCATACTTATGGCAAGGCTGACATCTGGTCTTGTGCACAGCATTGCATACATGATAGAGCCTATGGCTGAAGCATAGGGGACGACACTCATCTTTTCTCTATCTTCCGCAGCCACTGGGCATTGAGTCTTACTCAACTTTGTACCTTGCAATACCGGCAAGAACCCCTTCTTGGATTGATCCATTTTGAACTTCTTCAAAACTTTATCAAGGTATGTACTTTGTGAAAGTCCTATCAAGCGTCTTGATCTATCTCTATAGATCTTGATGCCCAATATGAAAGCAGCTTCACCGAGATCCTTCATCGAAAAACTCTTGTTCAAATACCCCTTCACGCTATCCAAAAATTCTATATTGTTTCCAATCAGCAATATGTCATCCACATATAATATTAGAAACGCTATAGAGCTCCCACTCACTTTCTTGTAAATACAAGCTTCTCCGTAAACTTGTACAAACCCAAACGCTTTGATCACCTCATCAAAGCGAAGATTCCAACTCCGAGATGCTTGCACCAGTCCATAAATGGAACGCTGGAGCTTGCATACTTTGTCAGCATTCTCTGGATCGACAAAACCTTCCGGTTGTATCATATACAACTCTTCCTTAAGAAAACCGTTAAGGAACGCTGTTTTGACATCCATCTGCCAAATTTCATAATCGAAATATGCAGCTATTGCTAACATGATTCGGACGGATTTAAGCATCGCTACGGGTGAGAAAGTCTCATCGTAGTCAATTCCTTGAACTTGTGAAAAACCCTTTGCCACAAGTCGAGCTTTATACACGGTGACATTTCCGTCAGCGTCCGTCTTCCTCTTAAAAATCCATTTATTCTGAATGGCCTTCCGCCCTTCAGGTAATACTTCCAAAGTCCATACTTTGTTTTCATACATGGATCCCATCTCGGATTTCATGGCCTCTAACCATTTGTCGGAATCCGGGCCCACCATCGCTTCTCCATAGCTCGTAGGTTCACTGTTGTCCAACAACATGACCTCCAAGACAGGGTCACCATACCACTCAGGTGCAGTGCGTATCCTTGTCGACCTACGAGGTTCGGTAGTAACTTGATCAGAAGCTTCTTGATCATCATCATTGGCTTCTTCAACCTCTGCAGGCTCCACAAAAACATCTTTCTGTGCTGCGCTACTCTCTGGTTGAAGCAGAGGTTCAATAACCTCATCAAGTTCTACCTTCCTCCCACTCAATTCTTTTGAGAGAAACTCTTTCTCGAGAAAGGATCCGTTCTTAGCGACAAACACTTTGCCTTCGGATCTGAGATAGAAGGTGTACCCAACAGTTTCTTTTGGGTACCCTATGAAGACACATTTGTCCGCTTTGGGTTCGAGCTTTTCTGGCTGAAGCCTTTTGACATAAGCATCGCAACCCCAAACCTTGAGAAAAGACAACTTAGGTTTCTTACCAAACCACAGTTCATACGGTGTTGTCTCAACGGACTTGGATGGAGCCCTATTTAAAGTGAATGCAGCTGTCTCTAACGCATATCCCCAGAACGATAGTGGCAAATCGGCAAGAGACATCATAGAACGCACCATATCTAATAGGGTTCGATTACGACGTTCGGACACACCATTACGCTGTGGTGTTCCAGGTGGCGTCAACTGTGAAACGATTCCACATTTTCTTAAGTGATTGCCAAACTCATAACTCAGATACTCTCCCCCTCGATCAGATCGTAGGAACTTGATCTTCTTGTTACGATGATTCTCAACTTCACTCTGAAATTGCTTGAACTTTTCAAACGTTTCAGACTTATGCTTCATCAAGTAAATATACCCGTATCTACTCAAGTCGTCAGTGAAGGTGAGAAAGTAACGATATCCACCGCGTGCCGTGACACTCATCGGGCCACACACATCAGTATGTATGATTTCCAATAAGTCACTTGCCCGTTCCATTGTTCCTGAAAACGGGGTCCTTGTCATCTTGCCCATGAGGCACGGCTCGCATGTGTCAAGTGATTCAAAATCAAGAGACTCCAAAAGTCCATCAGCATGGAGCTTCCTCATGCGTTTTACGCCGATATGACCCAGACGGCAGTGCCACAAGAAAGTGGTACTATCGCTAACTACTCTACATCTTTTGGCATCAATGTTATGAACATGTGTATCGTCACTATCGAGATTCAATAAGAATAAACCCCTCACTTCGGGTGCATGACCATAAAAGATATTACCCATATAAATAGAACAACCTTTATTCTCTGATTTAAATGAGTAACTGTCTCGCAATAAACAAGATCCAGATATAATGTTCATGCTTAACGCAGGCACTAAATAACAATTATTCAGGTTCATAACTAATCCCGATGGTAATCGAAGAGCGAGCGTGCCGACGGCGATCACATCAACCTTGGAACCATTCCCCACGCGCATCGTCACTTCGTCCTTCGCCAGCCTCCGTTTATTCCGCAGTTCCTGTTTAGAGTTGCAAATGTGAGCAACCGAACCGGTATCAAATACCCAGGCACTACAACGAGAGTTGGTAAGGTACACATCAATAACATGTATATCACATATACCTTGCTTGTTGTTGTTGTTGGCCCCCTTCTTGTCTGCCAGATACTTGGGGCAGTTCCGCTTCCAGTGGCCATTCCCCTTGCAATAGAAACACTCAGTCTCTGGCTTGGGCCCAGCCTTGGGTTTCTTCACTGGATGAGCAACTGCCTTGCCACCCTTCTTAGAGTTACCCTTCTTGCCCTTGCCATTCTTCTTGAAACTGGTGGTTTTATTGACCATCAACACTTGATAATCCTTCTGGATGTCTGCCTCAGCGACTTTCAGCATCGAAAACAGCTCGGCGATGGTTTTGTTCATCCCTTGCATGTTATACTGATGCACGAAGCTCTTGTAGCTAGGCGGGAGTGACTGGAGAATTCTGTCAATGATAGCCTCATCTGGGAACACAAGTCCCAGATCAGCTATGCGGGTATAGTACCCAGACATCTTCAGTAAGTGCTCACTGACAGACGAATTCTCCTCCATCTTGCAAGCAAAGAATTTATCGGTGGTCTCATACCTCTCGATCTTAGCATTCTTCTCAAAGATGAACTTCAACTCCTGGAACATCTCATATGCTCCATGACGTTCAAAACGCCTTTGAAGTCCTCCTTCCAAGCTATACAATATGGCACACTGCACTACTGAGTAGTCATCCGAACGCGACTGCCAGGCGTTCATAACGTCCGCAGAGGCCTGAGGAGCGGGGGGTTCACCTAGCGGTGCATTTAGGACATAAACCTTTTGGGCAGCTGTGAGGATGTTCCTCAGATTGCGGAGCCAGTCCACAAAGTTGCTCCCATCATCTTTCAGTTTAGCTTTCTCTAGGAACGCATTAAAATTCAGGGGAGCTACTGCGCGAGCCATCTACAACAAAAGATTTGCAAAGACATTTTAGACTATTGTTCATGATAAGTGAGTTATTACCTAATCAAATTATTTATAACTCCCACTCAAATTGACATCCCTCTGGTCATTCGAGCGTGACATGATCCAGATCCACCAACCCAAGTCCGATCATCACGTGAGATGAGGTGGTGTCAATGGTGAACATCTACATGTTGATCATATCTACTATATGACTCATGCTCGACCTTTCGGTCTTCCGTGTTCCGAGGCCATGTCTGTACATGCTAGGCTCGTCAAGTCTAACCCGAGTGTTCTGCATGTGCAAAACTGGCTTGCACCCGTTGTATGCGAACGTAGAGTCTATCACACCCGATCATCACGTGGTGCTTCGAAACGACGAACCTTCGCAACGGCACACACTCGGGGGGAACACAATTTTATCTTGAAATTTTAGTGAAGGATCATCTTATAATGCTACCGTCGTCCTAAGCAAAATAAGATGCATAAAAGGATTAACATCACATGCAAATCATAAGTGACATGATATGGCCATCAACTCATGCTTTTGATCTCCATCTCCAAAGCACCGGCATGATTTCCATCGTCACCGGCGCCACACCATGATCCCCATCATCATGATCTCCATCATCGTGTCACCATCGGGGTTGTCGCGCGCCCACCATGCTCTTACTACTATTGCTACCGTTTAGCGATAAAGTAAAGCATTACAAAGCGCTTAATGATTGACACGCAGGTCATACAAAAATTAAAGACAACCCTATGGCTCCTGCCGGTTGCCGTGAACATCGACATGCAAGTCGATATTAACTATTACAACATGATCATCTCATACATCAAATATGTCTCATCATGTCATTGGCCATATCATATCACATACATACCCTGCAAAAACAAGTTAGACGTCCTCTAATTTGTTGTTGCATGTTTTACGTGGCTGCTATGGGTATCTAGCAAGAACGCTTCTTACCTACGCAAAGCCACAACGGTGATATTCAAGTTGCTATTTAACCTTCTACAAGGACCGCCTTTGTCTATTCCGATTCAACTAAGATAGGAGAGACAGACACCCGCCAGCCATCTTATGCAACAAAAGTCACATGTCTGTCGATGGAACCGGTCTCATGTACGTGGACATGTAAAGTTGGTCCGGGCCGCTTCATCCCATAATACCGCTGAATCAAGAAAGACTAAGGAGGGCAGCAATTTAAACATCAACGCCCACAAACCCTTTTGTGTTCTACTCGTGAAAGCATCTACGCAAGATCCTAGCTCATGATGCCACTGTTGGGGAACGTTGCATGGGAAACAAAAATTTTTCCTACGTTCACCAAGATCAATCTAGGAGATGCATCTACGAGGGGAGAGTTGGATCCACATACCCTTGTAGATCGCTAAGCGGAAGCGTTCAAGAACGCGGTTGATGGAGTCGTACTCGCCGCGATTCAGATCGCTGAAGATCCAAGCACCGAAGCAACGGTGCCTCCGCGTTCTTCACACGTACAGCTCGGGGACGTCTCCTCCTTCTTGATCCAGCAAGGGTGGAGGAGAGGTTGATGGAGACACCGGCAGCACGACGGCGTGGTGGAGATGGTGGTGGAGGATTCCTGCAGGGCTTCGCCAAGCACCGCGGGAAAACGAAGATTGTTGTGGGAGAGGGAGGGTAGCACCGAGGCACGAACATGTGTGGCTGCCCTCCCTCTGCCTCCCTTTATATAGGGGGAGTAGAGGGGAGGGGGCGCCCTAGGGTTTCCCCTAGGGGCCGGCGGCCAGGGCAAAGGGGAGGGGGCGGCGCCCCCTGGGGCTAGGGTTTCCCCCCCAGGTGCCTTGCCCCCCAAGGCTAAGGGGGTGCGGCAGCCCTAGGGGGGTCCACCCCTCTTGGCGCATGAGGAGAGGGCCCAGGGGGGGCGCACAGCCCTATGAGGGCTGTTGTGTCCCCCTTTGTGGCCCATTAGGCCCGAAACTCCTTCCGGGACCTCCGAAACCCCTTTCGGTCATCCGCCGATTCCCCGATGCTCCCCGGAACACTTCCGGACTCCGAAACCTTTCATCCTATATATCAATCTTCGTCCCCGGACCATTCCGGAGACCCTCGTCACGTCCGGGATCTCATCCGAGACTCCGAACAACCTTCGGTAACCATGCACTGTTCTCACTAACAACCCTAGCATCACCGAACCTTAAGTGTGTAGACCCTGCGGGTTCGGAAACTATGCAGACATGACCGAGACACTCCCAGGCCAATAACCAATAGCGGGATCTGGATACCCATATTGGTTCCCACACGTTCCTCGATGATCTCATCGGATGAACCACGATGTCAAGGATTCAGGCAATCCCGTATACAGTTCCCTTTGTCTCGTCAGTATGTTACTTGCCCGAGATTCGATCGTCGGTATCTCTATACCTAGTTCAATCTCGTTACCGGCAAGTCTCTTTACTCGTTACCGTAATACATAATCCCGTGACTAACCACTTAGTCATTTTGAGCTCATTGAGATGATGCATTACCGAGTGGGCCCGGAGATACCTCTCCGTCACACGGAGTGACAAATCCCAGTCTCGATCCATGTCAACTCAACAGACACCTTCGGAGATACCTGTAGAGTACCTTTATAGTCACCCAGTTACGTTGCGACGTTTGGCACACACAAAGCACTCCTACGGTGTCAGTGAGTTACATGATCTCATGGTCATAGGAACTTATACTTGACATGCAGAAAACTATAGCGATAACTGATACGATCAAAAGCTATGTTTAACGTTTGGGTCTCGTCCATCACATCATTCTCCTAATGATGTGATCCCGTTATCAAATGACAACTCATGTCTATGACCTGGAAACCGCGGTCATCTTTGATCAACGAGCTAGTCCTGTAGAGGCTTACTAGGGACACAAAGTTTGTCTATTCATCCACACATGTATATGAGTTTCCAATCAATACAATTATAGCATGGATAATAAACGATTATCATGAACAAGGAAATATAATAATAACTCTTTTATTATTGCCTCTAGGGCATATTTCCAACACCTCGCCCAACTCAACAGTTTGCACCTGCCAAGACCTATGGAGGTCCACCCTCCAACTTTGCTCCACGCACCACCACTGTGACATGTTTCAAATGTGGAGAACCGGGACACTACATGCGTGATTGTCCCCAGAACCAACCAGGAAAACCCGTTGGCCGTGGTAAACCAACCGGCATGGTGAATTATGTCAAGCCAATCCCCACTGCACGTGGTCATGTCAACGATGTTTCTGCCAAAGAAGCTTATGAGGATCCTAACGTCGTCCTTGGTACGCTTCTCGTAAACTGCCATCCGGCATCTGTTCTTTTCGATACTGGAGCATCCCATTCGTTCATATCTGAGAGCTATGCTCGATTGCACAACATGACTTTTTGTGACATGCCTACTTCCATGGTTATTCAAACTCCTGGTTCAAAGTGGCAAACCTCTAGGGTAAGCCATGGAAATGAAATCCTTGTCGATAGACTTGTTTTCCTAGCATCTTTAATCGCTCTCAAGTCCTCGGACATAAATATCATTTTGGGTATGGATTGGATGACAACACATTACGCCAAAATTGATTGCTTTACTAGGACCGTTCAACTTACACATCCATCCGGCAAGATAGTCAATGTCTTGACTCGAATGGCTGAGCGTCAGCTCTACTCTCTTAATGCCAGCCCTCTACCAGAACTCGAAGATATCCCGGTAGTCCGTGACTTCCCGGATGTTTTTCCAGAAGAACTGCTAGGGATTCCACCTGACAGAGATGTCGAGTTCGTGATAGATCTTATTCCTGGAACTGTCCCAATCTCTAGGAGACCTTATAAGATGGCACCACTAGAATTAGCTGAGCTAAAGAAACAACTCGATGAGGCCTTGCAAAAAGGTTTCATCCGTCCTAGTTCTTCCCCTTGGGCTTGCCCCGTCCTCTTCGTCAAGAAGAAGGATGGAACGGAGCGGATGGTTGTAGATTACCGACCTGTCAATCTGGTCACCATAAAGAATAAGTATCCGCTCCCCAGGATCAACGACCTGTATGATCAGCTCGCTGGATCCTCAGTCTTCTCTAAGATGGATTTGAGGTTGGGCTACCATCAAATCAAAATCAAGAACGGGGACATTCCTAAAACGGCTTTCGTTACTCGTTATGGCCAATATGAGTACACCGTTATGTCCTTCGGATTAACCAATGCCCCAGCTACCTTTTCTCGGTTAATGAATTCTATATTCATGGAGTATTTGGATAAATTCGTCGTGGTATACCTCGATGATATACTCATCTATTCCAAGAATAAGGAAGATCATGCCGAGCATTTAAGGCTGGTATTGACGAAACTTCGAGAGCACCGCCTTTATGCCAAATTCTCTAAATGTGAATTTTGGTTGCCAGAAGTAACCTATCTAGGTCATGTTATCTCTGGCAAGGGTATTGCTGTCAATCCCGAGCGAGTTCAAGCCGTACTTGATTGGACTCCCCCTGAATCGGTCAAGCAAGTTAGGAGTTTTCTTGGCTTAGCAAGCTATTGCCGACGCTTCGTCGAGAATTTCTCCAAGGTTGCTAAACCTCTAACTGAACTCCTCAAGAAAGATAAAAAGTTTGAGTGGACCCCACAGTGCGAGTCCAGTTTTCAGGAACTGAAAAGACGCCTGACATCTGCACCTGTACTGGTACCACCAGATTTTTCCAAGGATTTTATAATCTACTGCGACGCCTCGCGACAAGGACTAGGTTGCATTCTCATGCAAGATCGTCAAGTGATTGCATACGCATCTCGACAGTTGCGTCCACACGAGGATAACTATCCTACTCATGATCTAGAGCTTGCAGCTGTAGTCCATGCACTCAAAACATGGCGACATTACCTCCTTGGTAATCGCTGTGAAATCTTCACTGATCACCAAAGTTTGAAGTATATCTTCACCCAACCGGATCTAAATCTCAGGCAAAGACGTTGGGTTGAGTTGCTCACCGACTACGACTTAGGAATCACCTACACTCCTGGAAAGGCCAATGTCATGGCTGATGCACTAAGTCGTAAGTCATATTGTAACAATTTAATGTTACAACAAAGTCAACCACTTCTCCACGAGGAATTTCGTAAGCTTAACCTTCACATTGTTCCTCGAGGATTCCTTTCCACCTTGGTGGCGAAACCTACCCTTATGGATCAAATCATAGTTGCCCAGCGGTATGATAAGGGCATATCACGGATCAAGAAGAACATTGCTAGCGGAGTTGCTAGAAGTTTCTCTATGGATGATCGAGGTGTTGTGTACTTCGAGAACCGATTGGTGGTACCCAAGAAACCACAACTACGACAGATGATTCTTAAGGAGGCTCATGAATCTCCTCTCATGATTCATCCCGGTAGTACCAAAATGTATCAAGACCTACGTCAAAGATTCTGGTGGACTAGGATGAAGAGAGAAATCGCTCAATTCATTGCTAACTGCGACGTTTGTCGTCTAGTCAAAGCAGAGCATCAACGGCCTGCTGGCACCCTTCAACCTTTAGCTATTCCTGAATGGAAATGGGATAAAGTCGGTATGGACTTCATTACCGGGTTTCCCAGGTCCAGGAAAGGGAATAATGCTATCTTCGTCGTTATCGACCGCCTCTCTAAAGTAGCTCATTTCCTGCCTGTTCGAGAGAGTATTACCGCTAGCCAGCTAGCAGACTTATATATCTCTCGAATAGTATCACTTCATGGTGTGCCGTTGGAGATTAACTCAGACCGTGGAAGTCTTTTCACTTCACGATTTTGGGAAAGTTTCCAGAATGCTATGGGAACTCATCTCTCCTTCAGTACTGCCTTCCATCCGCAATCAAGTGGTCAAGTGGAACGAGTCAATCAAATTCTGGAAGACATGCTTCGAGCCTCTGTCATCTCTTTCGGTATGGAATGGGAAAAGTGTCTTCCATTTGCCGAATTCTCTTGTAACAATAGTTATCAAGCCAGCTTGGGAAAAGCTCCCTTCGAAGTTCTATATGGACGAAGGTGTCGAACACCTCTTAACTGGTCAGAGACCGGGGAAAGACAATTCTTTGGCCCGGATATGATTCAGGAAGCAGAAGAACAAGTTCGCATCGTTCGTGAGAGATTGAAAACAGCCCAGTCTTGCCAAAAGAGCCAATATGATAGTCATCATAAGGCTGTGACTTTTGAAGTCGACCATAAGGCTTACCTTCGGGTTACTTCTCTTAAGGGAACCCATCGCTTCGGTATCAAAGGCAAATTGGCCCCTCGTTACATCGGTCCTTTTCGCATTCTTGCCAAACGAGGAGAAGTTGCCTACCAATTGGAACTACCTCCGCACCTCTCCAGAGTTCATGATGTTTTCCATGTTTCCCAACTCAGGCGTTGCTTCTCGGATCCTATCCGCGGAGTGGACCACGAAACGCTTGATCTCCAGGATAATCTCACATATCGAGAATACCCCATTCGTATTCTTGATCAAACTGAGCGCACCACTCGACGCCACAATATCAAGTTTCTCAAGGTTCAATGGTCACATCATTTCGAGAGTGAAGCTACTTGGGAAAGGGAGGATCGTCTTCGACTTGAGTACCCCACCCTCTTTCCGGAGGAACCCGAATCTCGGGACGCGATTCTTTTAAGTGGGGGTGAGTTGTCACATCCCTAGCTAACACTTGCATTAGGACCTAACTAGAGTGTGCATCATGTTTACTTTCAAAGAAACTTGAAATGGGATTAACAGAAACCCCAGCACCCCTCTCCTAGCAACTAGGGTTTGTTAAAATATTTCCCAATGTACCCAAAATGCCCTTCAAAAATGTTCGTCATTTCTGCCTTGGTCTTAAACCTTTGCCAAAAATGGTGCACAATTTTCTAGGACATCTAAGGGCTTTGGATTAAATCATATGTTATTTGAATTTGAGCATTTAAATGCTATAAAATAATTTAAATGCTCAAATAATCATGAACTATAATGTTTCCTACTGTTCATATTATATACAGTAGGTATGACAAGTGTCACGAGTTATAAAAATGTTTAGGCATTTTTATTAATTGAACAAAGCTGCAAAAGAAATAAAACAGAAAGAAAATAGGAAAAGAAAAATAGGAAGAAACACTTACCTGTGCCACTTACCTGCTGGCCCAGCCGGCCCAGCCCACCAGGGGCATCCCCGTCTTCTTCGCCGCGCCAGCGCACGAAGCAGCTCGGTGGCGAGCGCCGCCGATGCGCCGGCCACCTCCTGCCTGCCTGGCTGGTCCCTCGACCCCCTGGATGGACTAGGACGACGCCACGAAGCCCCCTCGACCGTTTCCCCTCTCCCCCGTGTCTCTCCCCCTTCTCTCTCCCCTCCGCCGAGCTCCCCCGAGCGAGCTCGTCGCCGACGACCGCTGACACCGCGCTCTACGCCACTCCCTCGCCTCCCCGAAGCACCACTAGCTCCGCCGCATCGCCCCGAAGCTCCCCACCGACGCACACGACGCCAGGAGCCCCGTAACGTCCTCCTCGCCGTCGTCTTCAACCTTCGGCACCGGAGATCGCCGCTGCCCGTACGCCGTCGTCCGATCGTCCCCGAGCTCACTTCGACGCCCTCTGCGACCGCTGTGAGCTCACGCTTCGAACCCCCCCTCTGCACGGGCTCGTTTATGCCTTGTAGCCGCCGCCCCCTTTGCTGACCGACGATCACCGCCGCCGGCCAACTCACCGCCGTGGCCATAGGCACCGTACCTCGTGGCTGAGCACGCCATTAGCTTCAGTAGGTCACCAGCAAGCTAAAGCAAGCTTTAGCTCCTCCTACCGTGCACTACAACTCCATCCCGACCAACTCCGTGCGAGCACCGCCGCGGACGAGCTCGTCGCCGTCGACTCCGGCGACCTCTCGACCAACCAGTGGCACCGTTGGATGCGGTGCATCACCAGGAGCACACCGAGCCCATCCGCGCGGCAAATGGCTGCCGGAATAAGGATTCCGACGAGTCACCGCCGTGCAAAATGGTCGCCACCGGCCAAACTCCGGCGGGCTGACGTGGCCTGTTAGTTAGGAGCTAACAGTAATTAGTTTAATCACCACAGTCACTGACAGTGGGCCCCATTTGTTAGTCAAACCCAGTAAACCCTGGTTATGACCGGAACTAGCTCCTGAGACACTGACATGGGGGACCCACCAGTCAGGTTTGACTTGGACTGGCCCTGTTGACTGGCTGACGTCAGCATGATGTCATGCTGACGCAGTAAAGGTTTTTCTGGGATTTTTTAGATTTAAAATAATTCAGGAAATTCCAGAAAATACCTAAAACTTCTAAAAATCATATAAAATCAACCATAGCTCAGATGGAAAAGATTTATATATGAAAAATGATCAGAAAAATCCAATCTTTCCAATGGCACTAGTTTCATGCATGTTTGAACAAGATAACTTGCTGTATACATCAAAAACATGATAATGCACTTATTTAAATAATAGTTTGAACTTCAATTTGAATCCTTGATTCAAATAGGTTCAAACCCTTCTGGTTTTAGTTGCATTAGCCAACACACATGCATCTTGCCATGTCATGAGCATGCATCATATTGTTGCATTTGTTTGTTAATGATTGTATCGCCGGTATTCTCTGTGTTAGGTCCTGCTCCCGAGGATACTGCTGTGTATCCAGTTGAAGAGCAGTACCCGACAACTACCTTGTCAGGCAAGCAATCATTTATCATTCCGATACAAACCCAATCTTCTCGCTCCTGCTCTCTTTTACTGCATTAAGGCAACAACGCGTGAACTGCTACTTGCTGCGGTAGTTCAACCCTATTCCCTTGCATGACCTGTCTTTGCCACAGTAAATAGTTGAAACCCACTAGCATGTGTAGGAGTTGATTGAGCCATGTGATGTGTGATCCACCATGCTATTTGTTTATGTTGCCTGCTATGCTTAGAGTTGTGTCTGGTCTGATTCATCTGGGTGATGGATCACAGTGAAATGATCTTACCGATAAAGAGAAGGAAGTGTGGAATACGCTTGGTAAAGGTATCGATGAAAGGCCATGTAGGAGTACATGGTGGGTTGTTTCATTGGAATCGTCCATAGGACCCGAGATCTGTATGTGTGGTTCAAGTTACAGCTACTACCACGCATTGGGATCCTTAATTGACCCTCTCGGCTTATTAATTACCCTTGATCTCGGTCCAGGAGTTGCAACTAGTTTCTGGTGTTTATAGCTTACTGGAGGTCGTGCACAACGCTGACCCTCGGGGTGGGTTGTGATGCGACAGGTACGTGGCACGGTGTACCGGTTGCCCGTTTGGTGACTCGGGAACCCTGTACACATCGTTTGGGGCCGTGAGCGACACCCCGGCCGGATCTCCCCACGGATGGAACCCAAATAGGCGATAAACCTGGACGAGAGACTTGAGTAGTTAGTCAGGTCGTGGCCGACACCCTCGCTGGGCTTCCGCTTGAAGGTTGCCGAGTACACGCCGAGTAAACGGCGATAAGTGGAGGAAGCGTGTGTGAAGAAGTACACCCCTGCAGGGTTATCAAACTATTCGAATAGCCGTTGTTCGCGGTACGAACTACTTGGTTACTCTTACAGTTCATAGACAAGTTGATGGATACTACTAAAAGCCTCAAGATAAGCGTGAGTGCCGTGGATGGCCCTTCCGTAGGATGACGGAAGAGGATCCTCGGTAGTGTATTGATGTGGTGAGTAGAGGACTCGTGTTCGTAATAACATCTTGCAATCTGTTGAGAGTTGTAGTATAGGTTAGCCAAGGTCAAAGCTGGCATTCTGCTATAAACTCCACTACCCCCTTTGATAATGTTGCATGTATGGTAGGTTCTGTGGTAAGACTTGCTGAGTACCTTTGTACTCATGTTTGCTTAATAACTGTTGCAGAGGAGAACCCTGCCCCTGCTGATGGGTTCTACATAGACGTTGACGTCGACGAGTAGCTTGACACCCAGACGGTGATCTGGAGCTTGTGAAGGGCCTTGTAGATAGTCAGGCTACACCAAGCCTGTTTTATTTTCTAAGTTGTCTGTACCCAGACATGTAGCTTCCGCTTGTGTTTGTATGACTGTATGACTTGAGTGTTGGGTCATGTGACCCCTACCTGTATGGATATGTTATGTATGGCTCTTGGAGCCTTTTAAATAAAGTACTTTGAGTCATAGAGTTCTGTTGTAATGCAATGTTGTATTTGCACATATTGAGCATATTGCGTGTATGATTGAAATGCTTGGTATGTGTGGGATCCGACACCTAGTTGTTTTCCTTTGGTAGCCTACCTTACAGGGAAATGCCTCCTAGTGATTCCAATGAGCCTTGGTAGCTTGCTACTGCTCGGAACACGTAGGCTGGCCGGCATGTGTCCTTCTTCGTTCCTGTGTCTGTCCCTTAGGGGAAATGTCACGCGTTGTTCCTTTAAGTCCATGTAGCTTGCTACGACTTGGGTTCATACGTTGATGACCGACACGTTCGTTGCTGGGTCATGGATGCCTGTCTCTGTAATTTGGTGCCACTTCTGGTTTATAACTAGCCATGTCGGCCCGGGTTCTCTGTCATATGGATGCTAGCGACACTGTCTTATACGTGTGCCAAAATGCGCGAACGGTCCCGGGCCAGGTAAGGTGGCACCCGTGGGGTTACCGTGCGTGAGGCCGCAAAGTGATATGACGTGTTACAGCTAGATCGGTGTGACTTAGGATCGGGGTCCTGACAGCATTGCATCATGCCATCATGTCATTAAGTTTTGCATCTCAACCAAATAAATTGTGTGGACCTTCGGTCCATTTAAATCGAGGGAAGGATGACTTCTCTTTATAACATATAAAAGCCTCACAATATTATTAGGGAGCTATATTAAAATATTCCATTTGTTTGGAATTAACCGCAACACACTTGAAATTATTCTCGAGACCTCTGTTGCTTCAAGTTTCACCCCTTTCCTTGTCTATAATTCTTTTTCCCATTTATCGAGGTTCCTCCAAAAATTCGAACATTTTTGGACTCTTCATAAATCAAGTCTTAGTTCAAACCCATTTGAATTAAATTCAAATATGTTTGAATTATTTTTTTCGTTCATGCCATTTCTATTTTTCTTGGACTACGCTCATTTTTATGAGCCCGAGAAAAATAATCCTATGTGCTAACATTTTCCCTAACCCCCCTCCTCATTCCTTTCTTCTCCTTTTTTTGGTTTCTGCTAAATAAATCAGTTAAAGTAGAAGAGCCAGCCGGCCCATCTGTCCCTGGCCCATGTCCTCCCAGCCCAGACCCACTCCAGCGCCAACCCTAGCGCTTCGATCCCTCACGATCGCTCCTCCCTCTCCCTCTCAGCCGCCGCACTCATCCCGTCCCTCTTCCCGATTCCCCCAAGCCTATCTGCTCGATGCCTCCCCTGCCTCTTTCTCTCGCTCCCGCACCCGCATCGATCTCCTCTCCTCCCGTCCGCGGCTCTCACCTCGCCGCCTGGACCCCGAGCCCGACAGCTCCCCCGTCCGCCACCAAGGCCGCTGCGCCTCAGCCCCGCCCCAGCGCCGGCCAGAGGTCCCGCCTCCTCGCCATGGTCGCCGTCTGTCGCGCCGCATCTCCAGCGCAGCGCCACCTCCTCTCCATCTCCAGGCCGAGCCCGCCGTGTCCTCCGTGCTCCAGCCACCTCGCCTGTGGGAGCCCGAGCCCCCTCGTCGCGAGTGCCTCGTCCAGCCCGGCCGGCCAGGACGTCTCCTCGCCTTGGCCTCGTCTTCTCCAGCCGCGGGCCTCGGCTCTGCCATCGTCTCCTTCCAGCGCCCCAAGCCGTCGGCCCGTGCAGCTCCTCCGTCCAGGCCGCCGTCGCCGACCTCCAGCGTCGCAGCGCCTCCAGCAGGCCCGGTCGCCGTTTCCCTGCAGCATCGACCAGCCAGGAGCTGGCCTCGTCGCCCCCCGTGCTGCCGCTTTTGTTTTTTTTGTGTTGCCTTGTGCTGATGGGTTTGTCCAGGAAACGTGTACGACTACCCGACGAGTCTGCAAGAACCGAGTCCGGACCGACAATAGGAGCACCTCTACAACACGTGCACATCTTCGGAATCGCCAAGTACCACGACATGACGGCATGAACATCTACAAAACGTGTACCACGACGACGTCGTTGCAACGTGAACGATGATGGGCTTCTCGCCCCTCGTTGGTTACCCCAAGTGGAAGGTGTGAGATGTAGTGTTGCGGAAGTTTTTCCCTTGGCAAGATACCATGGATCGAATCCCCAAAGACTCCTAGGTTCAACAAGAAGGTGTCAACTGCTAACGGCGCCAGATATTAGCAATCAACGTGGACCTACACACAGATACAAATAACTTTGCTGCCAACGAGTACAGAGAGGTTGTCAATCCCTCCGGCCTTGTAGTTCACAAAGGATTAAACGCAAATGATAGTAGTGATAGATAATGTTTGCAATAGTAAATAATAGCGAAAAGTAAATAGCGGATGTGATCAATGATGGTAATATGGACCGGAGTCTCATGATGTTCACTAGTGATGTCTCTCTCCCAAAAGACGATAAAACTGCTATGTGAGGTAAACGAATTACAGCTGGGCAATTGACAGGACCACGAACGCAAACCAATGCTGACTACATTGCAAGAAAGGTTGAGGTTCAAAGCATGGGCGGTACGCCAAAGTAAGTAGACCGAAATCCATCAATATCTACTACTAATCATCCACCTTGAGATATCTATCCAGAACATCTCGCCGGTATTAAGTTGCGAGTCCCACCCATAGTGTAAACTCAATGCAACAGACAACTGCATTAAAAGAACTTTGCGTAAAGTAAACAATCCTTGCACCCGCGGGCACAAGCACCGTTGTTTTCCCCCTTGTGGCAACAGCACATCCCCTAGACTCATGTTTCTGTCACTCAAGCTAGTCATCGAGGGGCATGAACCCACAATCGAGCATAATGTTCCCTCTTGGAGTCACTACCTATTACTTGGCCAAAGCAATAAATAACAACGGAGAACATGCAAGAATTACTTATGAACATAAATATAAAAGAGGTAGATCAAATATATTACTCAATCACAATCTGAACATAATCTCATAATCCATCGGATCCCTGCAAACTCATCATAGCAACAGCATAAGGATTACATATGTGCCTCGATCATGTAGGGCAGCTCACGAGGACTAATTAGTGAAGCACAAGAACGGGAGGAGAACATCACATAGCTACTGGTCATGGACTCATGGTCCAAGGGAGACTACTCACAACTCATCCGGGAGGCGTCCATGGTGGTGGAGAGGCTCCCGGTGGTGATCCTCCCCTCCGGCAGGGTGCCGGGAAGAGTTCTCCTGGTGCTCCCGATCTTGGAAGCGGCGGCGGCGGCTGAACAGAGATGAGATCGCGAAAAAGAGTTCCCGTCTCGAGGGTTTCGGGAAACGCTCAAAATATATGCCGAAGGGGGGCACCAGACGGGGCTCGGGGGGCCAAGGCGACCCCCCGGCGCGGCCCAGGGGGGGGGGCGCCGCCAGGGCGCCTGGAGCCCTGGTGGCCCCCCCGGCTGTCCTTCGGGCGCACGGTAGGTTCTGGAACGCTGATTTTTTATATAAATTTTCTGGATTTTTCCTGGCAGTTCTCGTAATGTGAAAACCTGAAATACAAAAACAGCCGAAAACAGAAACTGGCACTGGGGTGCACTGGGTTAATAGGTTAGTCCAAATATGATCAAAAGTGTATGGAAGTGTATGAATATCATAGCAATATCACCCAAAAGAGGCATGGAGCAAGCAGAAATTATAGATACGTTTTGGACGTATCAACATCCCCAAGCTTAATTCCTGCTCGTCCTCGAGTAGGTAAATGATAACAAGAATAATTTCTGTGGTGACATGCTATTAACCATATAGGACTTTTTCATAGTCATATGACAAAAGCTTACTGAGACAATGATTCTATAGTAATTAAGTTGCCTCATGAGAAAATCACAAAGGACTGAAAGTTTTACAATATGATATTGAAACATCAAAAAGATTTGCAATGAACATGGTGTGCAAATATGATAAAGTGAAATCTAGCTTGCCCCCTTTAGTGAAGCAAAACATAAATGCAGGGGCACCTCCAAGGTTTAAGTGATGACTAGATACAATGATTTCAGAATAAACGATATCACAATCATGCAAAAGACAATGCTACTTTGGGACAATGCACATTACACTCAGAATGACAATCATGCTCTCAGTAGTTGGTGCTTTAAAAGAAGGTGGAGACTCAACATAAAAGTAAAAGAATGGTCATGTGCTAGGGCTTTTTTTTATTTTGAAAACATAGAAGCAATTTTGTCAATGGTAGTAGTACTTCATATGTGTCATGCATAAGACATCCTATAAGTTGCAAGCCTCATGCATCGAATACCAATAGTGCTCGCACCTTGTCCTAATTAGCTGAGATTTCCATGGGTTATCATTGCATTACATATGTTTCAACCAAGTGTCACGAAGGGGTACCTCTATGCCACCTGTACAAAGGTCCAAGGAGATAGACTGCATTTGATTTCTCGTTTTTGATAGATCTCAACTTGAGGACATCCATACCGGGACAACATAGAAAATAAATAATGGACTCCTCTTTAATGCTTAAGCATATTCTCATAAGAGATTGAGGATTAATGTCCAAGCTAAAACTTCTACCATGATACATGGCTTTGGTTGGCGGCCCAATGTTCTTCTCTAACAATATGCATACTCATTCAACCCAATGGCAAATCACCCTTACTTCAGACAAGACGAACATGCATAGCAACTCACATGATATTCAACAAAAGTGTAACAGTTGATGGCGTCCCCAGAAACATGGTTACCGCTCAGCAAGCAACTTATAAGAAATAAGATACATAAACAACATATTCTTTACCACAATAGTTTTTAAGCTACTTTCCCATGAGCTATGTATTGCAAAGTTAGTCCGCTTAGTACAGGTGGAGGTTAGCAAAAGACTGGGAGCGACCAACTAAGAGAGCAATGACGGTCATAATCATGCAGAGCGACAAAGCAATATTGAATCAGGCATGGAAGTTATATCGCTACTCCGAAATAAAAGATCATCAAGGCTTGACAGACTTTATAGTCTTAAATATGCGTGAGCATACGCCAAGTCAATCAAAATAAATTCTTGAAGGAAGATATTACTTAACCATACCACATCATTGGCAAACAAATCATGTTGGTACTCCAATAACACATTGGGAATCCCCCAGCTATTTGAGACTAACCATAAGAAAACCTGAACTACTAAGCGCCATCATGCACGTAGCATCTTTATCATAGACATATCAACCAATGCAACGGAAGCAAACTCTCTTAATTAGATAAGCATGATATTAAAGAGAGTTCAAGCAACCAACTAAACACAAGCTCTTTAAAAAGATAAGCATGAATACTAACAACAGAGCATGATAGTAGCTATTAAAAGACAAAGAACACACACAACAAAGGTAGTCATGAAAATTCTATGTTATGTTCTAGGTAGAAGTGGAGTGTGTTTCTCACCCACATATTGGAAGCTGAGTTCCGACTCGTTATGGAAAACTAAAAAGGAAACTAAAAGCAAGATGCTCCAAGCATAGCACATAACACATGAAGTGATTAAAATATAGTGGAACGAAAGACGAACTGATAATGTTGATGGAGAAGGGGATGCACGGGGGCATCCCCAAGCTTAGACGCTTGAGTCTCCTTGAATATTTCTTGGGGGTGCACGGGGGTATCCCCAAGCTTGAGCGCTTGACACTCCTGAATCTTTTTATCATCTTCCCTCGCACACTTGAAAATTCCCTTCATACATAACTCATTATAATCTGATTAGCGAGGTTAGTACCCTTAATAAAATAATTGTACCTTGCTGGAAATAAAGATATTCTTGAAGTTCTACTGTTTCTCAAGATTGCCAAAAGGTTTTTGCAAAGAAAAAGCAAGCTCTTGATTTGCAAAATGAAGGAAAGGCAAAACAGGACAGAATCTGTGAAAAACAGAACAGCAGGTAGTAAATGATTTGTTCGGGGTACTTCTGCAACTCAAATCAAAAAACTCAGAACAGACGCACGAAAGAAAATTATATAGAGAACGCTGTCGACAAAATTCAGACCAAAAAGATGATCTGGTGATTTTATACGAATTTTTCTATCCAAGGACAGAATCTGTTTCCTGGACAGCACCTCACAACTTTTGAACTTTCTAGCAATCAGAGGCTATACTTGGCACAAATATGAAAAGCAAAGATACAATGATGATGATACTGTAGTAAACAACATCAAGACACAACAAAAGCAAAATAATTTTTTTATTCATGTGGGCTACCTCCCAAAAGCGCTTTCTTTTATGCCTTTAAGCTAGGCATAATGCATAGAGATCAAGTTGTATCAATTGAACCATCATCAAGATCATCAAAAAGCTCTTCAATAATACAACTAGTCTTGAGAGGACTCTCAAATAAAGGCCTCATAGAGATACTTCTAGGTAGAAGACCAAAAGGATAAAAGTCAAGGGAAGATTCATTTATAAATTCATCACAGAGAGGTGTTTCTTCCAAAGTCTTTACAGTTTCAACCCCTTTGGCAATAGATGGATTACTTTTAGAACGGGGAGCCTTTGGAACGTGAACGAACTTAGGCTCCCTCTTTGCCGGAGTTTCTACCTTTTTGGTTTTGATCGAGGAGAAGGTAGTTCCTAGGGTATCAAATATTTCCTCAATCTTGTCTATCCTAGAGGAGTCCAAGTCATGGGATTTGACGGTCTCAAAAATTTTGAAAATTTTATGCATGGAGCTATCAAGCCTATTCAAATTCCCTTGGACCTTACGATCCAACTCATTCATCTTATTAATGCTTGGCATCTCTAGCTCTATCTTTTCAAGTTTTTTCATAATGTGAGCTAGGGTGATGTCCTCTCGAATGCTAACAACAGGGAGATTCCCAACAAGATTTTCAATAATACTAAGGGACTCCCAAACTGGGGCCTCTAGGAAATTCCCATTGATAGCAGTATCTAGAATAAACCTATTCCAAGAAGTAATTCCAACATAAAAATTTCTAAGAAGATAGTAGTAGGTTGCTTCTTGGTGGCTCTTTTTTGTGAATCATTAATTCTATACCAAGCATCTTTCAGACTTTCCCCACCTCTTTGTTTATAGGTGAGAACTTCTGCCTCGTCAAAGACAAAAGGACCCGACATAATGACAACTAAAGAATGAGATAACTATTTTTGTGATTTTCGATAAAAAGATACTAAAGCAAAAACTCAAAGGTAAACTAACAAGACTAAAAAGCAAAGGTAAAAGATAGCATGCAACTCCCCTATCCTAAAGAGTGGAGTCCCCGGCAACGGCGCCAGAAAAACTCCTTGATGGGCTTCTCGCCCCTCGTTGGTTACCCCAAGTGGAAGGTGTGAGATGTAGTGTTGCGGAAGTTTTTCCCTTGGCAAGATACCAAGGATCGAATCCCTAGAGACTCCTAGGTTCAACAAGAAGGTGTCAACTGCTAACGGCGCCAGATATTAGCAATCAACGTGGACCTGCACACAGATACAAATAACTTTGCTCCCAACGAGTACAGAGAGGTTGTCAATCCCTCCGGCCTTGTAGTTTACAAAGGATCAAACGCAAGTGATAATAGTGATAGGTATTGTTGCAATAGTAAGTAAAAAGCAGAAAGTAAATAGCGGATGTGATCAATGATGGTAATATGGACCAGAGTCTCATGATGTTCACTAGTGATGTCTCTCTCCCAAAAGACGATAAAACAGCTATGTGAGGTAAACGAATTACAGCTGGGCAATTGACAGGACCATGTGCGCAAACCAATGCAGACTAAGTTGCAAGAAAGGTAGAGGTTCAAAGCATGGGCGGTACGCCAAGGTAAGTAGACCGAAATCCATCTGCATCTACTACTAATCATCCACCTTGAGATATCTATCCAGAACATCTCGCTGGTATTAAGTTGCGAGTCCCACCCATAGTGTAAACTCAAAGCAACAGACAACTGCATTAAAAGAACTTTGCGTAAAGTAAACAATCCTTGCACCTGCGGGCACAAGCACCGTTGTTTTCCCCCTTGTGGCAACAACACATCCCCTAGACTCATGTTTCTGTCACTCAAGCTAGTCATCGAGGGGCATGAACCCACAATCAAGCATAGCGTTCCCTCTTGGAGTCACTACCTACTACTTGGCCAAAGCAATAAATAACAACGGAGAACATGCAAGAATTACTTACGAACATAAATATAAAAGAGGTGAATCCAATATATTACTCAAACACAATCTGAACATAATCTCATAATCCATCGGATCCCAGCAAACTCATCATAGCAACAGCATAAGGATTACATATGTGCCTCGATCATGTAGGGCAGCTCACGAGGACTAATTAGTGAAGCACAAGAACGGGAGGAGAACATCACATAGCTACTGGTCATGGAACCATGGTCCAAGGGAGACTACTCACAACTCATCCGGGAGGCGTCCATGGTGGTGGAGAAGCTCCCGGTGGTGATCCTCCCCTCCGGCAGGGTGCCGGGAAGAGTTCTCCTGGTGCTCCCGATCTTGGAAGCGCGGCGGCGGCAGAACAGAGATGAGATTGCGAAAAAGGGTTCCCGTCTCGAGGGTTTCGGGAGACGGTATAAATATATGCCAAAGGGGGGCACCAGACGAGGCTCGGGGGGCCCAGGCGCCCCCCCGGCGCGGCCAGGGGGGCCGCGCCACCAGGGGGCCTGGGGCCCTGGTGGCCCCCCTCCGGCTGTGCTTCGGGTGCCTGGTAGCTTCTGGAACGCTGATTTTTTATATATTTTTTCCGGGATTTTTCTGGCAGTTCTCGTAATGGGAAAACCTGAAATACAAAAACAGCCGAAAACAGAAACTGGCACTGGGGTGCACTGAGTTAATAGGTTAGTACAAATATGATCAAAAGTGTATGGAAGTGTATAAATATCATAGCAATATCACCCAAAAGAGGCATGGAGCAAGCAGAAATTATAGATACGTTTTGGACGTATCACATGCTTATGGGGATTTTCCCGGAATTGTTGTTGTTATTTTCGGGCCCCATTTAAAATGCCTAAATAGTGTAGTTTTATTATGCTTCACCTCTTGCCATGTTAAAAACATTTAATCTTGTCTTGTAAATAAACGAGAGTCAACTAAATAATTAAAATGTGGTGTTTCGTCCACTTAACTTGTAGTACTTGTTTGTGAACATTGCCATGCCATGCATAATTAAACCGGACATGCATCATACTTGGATGTGCATCGTATGCCATCTTTATGCTTGTGTGTTTACCGTGTTGTTTGCTTCTTTCCGATTGCTTATTTTGTTAGCTTCGGTTTCTTTCCGGAGTTGTGAGGATTCGCTCGACTGTGTTGCTTCGTCTACTTCGTGGATCCGTTCTTCTCCCTTGTGGAATCCCAGGCAAGATGACCGAACCCGGATACCATTACTATTTTTGCCTATTGCTAGAAGTATCGCTCTGTAGTATATTGCCTCGATGCCCATGTTTTCCTGTCAGCCTCCTATTGTAACCATGATCCTGTCTAACCACCCTACCCATGCAAACCGTTGAATGGCTAAGTACGCTTCGCTCAGCCCCTCTTATAGCATTGCTAGTTGTAGGTGAAGATTGAAGATGCTTGCTTCATGTTGAAGTTTGTTGGGTTATATCACACTATATAAATGCTTAAATGAAATCATCTATATATTGGTAATGGGTGGAAGGCTAAGCCTTTTGCTTGGTGATTTGTTCCACTCATGCCGCTAGGAACCGTATAAACCGGTGTTATGTTCCTTGATTATGCGTTCCTCACACGGTTGGGGTTATGGGGCCCCCTCGATAAATCGCCAAGTGATAAGTCTTTTCCAGCAAGTCCCAACATTGGTACTATTCGCCTAATAACTAATAAAACTTGCATAGGGACTAGCTATCCCTTTTATTTTAATCAACAACCCCGGGCCAGTGCTCCACATGAGCGTTGGTCCGAAACGGGGAGCCTGCGGGGCCACCACGAGGAAACTCGAGGTTTGGTAAAAACCCGTAGCTTCACCCATCCGGTCGTGTCCTGAGACTAGATACGCGCGGCTACTGTCAGGGTGTTGACACGCTGGGAGGATTTGCTGGATTAGCCTTACCTTAGTTCGGAGTATCTTGAGCACGGGATTCCGAGAATACTCGGGTCTTCCCACCTTGGAGTTGCGACTCCGCGGATCGTGGGCTTGTCATGGGCCAAGTTGGAACACCCCTGCAGGGTTTGAACTTTCGAAAGCCGTGCCCGCGGTTATGTGCCAGATGGGAGCTTGTTAATATCCGGTTGTAGAAAACTTGACACCATGTTCCAATACACTACCAGCGTGTGTACCGTGACTGTCATTTTCCGAAAAGGGTTTCGGGAGATGAACACGATGGGGTTATGTTTGACTTGATTAGTTTAGGATCACTTAGTGATCATCTCTCGACCGAGGCACCTTCTCTTCTCGCTCTCTTTTTCGTAAACTAGGCTAGTGCTGCTGCAACCACTTATTCTTATTCTTTCTTCAGCCTTGTTCCACAACCAAGGCTTAAATAGTCATGTTACCCGGGAACGGGATTGCTGAGTCCTCTGTGGCTCACAGTTACTTCAACACACCAGATGCAGGTTCAGCCGAGTTTGAAGCAGGAGATGGATCAGTACTTCACCAGGAGCTCGATGAAGAGAGTGGTCGTATGCTTGTGACGTTTTCGAGGATCAGTAGTGGTTTCTACTAGGATTCGATCTAGACCTGTGGCTTTATGTTGTTTTGGTATCTTATCTTTTGGATCTTCGCCCGTAGTCGGGTTGTGATGTTTTGAATGATGTTTGCTTATGTAATGTATTGTGTGAAGTGGCGAGTGTAAGCCAACTATCTCCTTTTGCAATTTAATCCCTCTTTTACATGAGTCGTGCAAAGATACCAAACTTGAGATCATTCCATAATGGGCTTATACCTTTAAGTCATGCCTCGACACGTAGGAGGTATTGTCCCATCCTGGGCATTACAGTGAAGGCTAGCAAAAGACTGGGAGCGACCAACTAAGAGAGCAATGACGGCCATAATCATGCAGAGCGACAAAGCAACATTGAATCGGGCATGGAAGTTATATCACTACTCAGAAATTAAAGATCATCAAGGCTTGATAGACTTTCTTTACAGTCTTAAATGTGCGTGAGCATATGCCAAGTCAATCAAAATAAATTCTTGGAGGAAGATATCACTAAACCATACCAAATCATAGGCAAACAAATCATGCTGGTACTTCAATAACACATTAAGAACCCACAGCTATTTGAGACTAACCATAAGAAAACATGAACTACTAAGCACCATTATGCACATAGCATTTTTATCATAGACATATCAACCAGTGCCACAGAAGCCAACTCTCTTAACAAGATAAGCATGATGACTCAAGAGAGCTCCAGAAGCAACAACCTAAACAAAAGCTCTTAAAAAGATAAGCATGAAAACTAAGAGCTAAGCATGACAGAAGCTATGAAAAGATAAAGAACACACACAAGAAGATACGCATGCAAGACTATGTTGTGTTCTACAGTGGAGTGGAGCGTATTTCTATCCCAAACAATGAAGGCTAGGATCCAACTTGTTATAAACAGCAAGCAAAGCTAAAGAAAACTAAAAAGGAAACTAAGAGCAAGACACTCCAAGCATAGCACATAACGCATGAAGTGAATAAAATATAGTGGAACGAAAGACGAACTGATAATTGTTGATGGAGAAGGGGGTGCATGGGGGCATCCCCAAGCTTAGACGCTTGAGTCTTCTTGAATATTTCTTGGGGGTGCACGGGGGCATTGATACGTCCAAAATGCATCACTATTTTGTATCATAATTTATCCTTATTCATTGATATATTTCACATTACGATGATGTTCTTATGTTGTTTTGGCCTATTTTACACAGTTTGCAACTTTCCGGTACCGAAGCAGCAGACGCATGATTCAGCGGTAAAAAGTGGACGCTGAGTTGCTGAAGAAGAATACCTCCAAATTACCTGATAATCGACGGAGGGCATTTTCCAGACAATCACGAAGGCACGCAAAAGGGCAACCAGAGGGGGGCCACAGGGTGTCCAGGTGCCCTGGGGGCGCGCCCCCCTGGCCGCGCCGGGGGGGCGCCTGGAGCCCCTGGCCCACCTCCGGCTGCCCCCTTTTGCCTATATACTCTCCGTTATCCGAAAACCCTAAAAACGATAGTTTTTACGGAGTTCCGCCGCCGCTCCGTGGCGGAAACCTACAGAGGAGAAAAAGCCATCTCCGGCGGGCAGATTCCGCCGGGGAGATCACCTCCCGGAAGGGGAGATCGTCGCCATCGTCATCACCATTGTCACGGGCATCATCGAGATCATCATCAACATCATCCCCAACACCAGCACCATCTCCATCTTCATCCAAATCTCATCTCACAATTGCAACTTGTGTTGTAACTCGTACTATTTATCCTCTCTACTCCATCGATGTTGATTACTACTTTGTGGTGAATGCTATTGAGTTTTGTTGGAGAAATATCATTATGTCCAGATTGTTTATCATCCATTTATCTCCACTGATCATGATCTCTTTTATGTCTTGTGAGTAGTCACCTTAGTTCTTGAGGACATGGGAAAAGTCTTGTTGTTAGTAGTCATATGTTGTTGAAGTAATATGTATTGTTTGATACTTTAGTTGTGTTGTCATTCTACTAGTGGTGTTGTGTGAGTCGAACACTCAACACTTCGCCTTATTAAGGACCTAGGAGAATACATTGTGTACAAAGAATGCTTACGGTGGGTTGCCGGAGTGACAGAAACCTGAACCCCAGTTCGCATGCTTTTGCATAAGGGAACAATGGATCCTCGATCGTATTGCTATGGTTAGGCTTTTGCCTTAAATACTATCTTGTATTTGCGGATGCTTGCAAGGTGTTTAATCATAAGAGTGCACTCATCTTAGTCTAGAGAGTGCACTAGCATAGATCCACCCACTCAACACTTATCAACACATAACATAGTATTGATACGGAATATGGCGAAAGCACATGACTACCTCTCCCGTGTGTCCTCAGGAACGCTTTAGCCTTTATAAGTTCAGTTGCTAGGCCTCTCCTTTGCTCAGAAAGGATTGGGCCACTTGTTACTCTCAGTGCCTTTTACTTTACTTGCTTTTACTTTCCTGTTGCTTATATCAAGAAAACCCCTAAAAAGTTATCTTTCAGTGCTTGCAGTAGTTCCTTGCTCAGAATCGCTTATCAATACCTTCTGCTCCTCGTTGGGTTCGACACTCTTACTTATCGAAAATGCTGCAATAGATCCCTTACGGTTGTGGGTCATCAAGTACCGTTTTCTGGCACCGTTGCCGGGGAGCGTAGCGCTATTGGTAAAGTGAAACTGGTAAGGAAGTTTTTATATTTCTGTTATATTTTTTTTTGCTGTTGCTGCTCTTTGTCCTTATGGACAACCGTGCTATTGGATCGTTGCTTGCGGGAAGACGCCCCACACCTGTGGTGGTTGCTCCTCCCCCTACTGAAATTGTGCCCTATAAAATACCAGCTGGTATTATCGATTATGTTTTGACTAATCGTTATGCAGGAGACAGACATCCCGGTGAACACTTGCTATATCTGTCACAACTATGTTCATTATTTAAGCTTGCAGGTGTATCAAGGGAGTTTGTCTTGAGGAAATTGTTTGCCATATCACTTATAGATAAAGCTTCAGATTGGTATAGGCTTCTCGATAACTCGCACTTGCTTGACTGGCAAGAGCTTATGTCTCTCTTTTATACTAAGTTTTATCCTCTTCATGAAATTCATCGAGACAGGAACTATATCTATAACTTTAGGTCTCGTGACGGAGAGAGCATTGCTCAAGCTTGGGGGAGATTTAAGTCCCTAATGCTCAAATGTCCTATTCATGAGCTCCCCAAGGAAATTATACTTACAAATTTTTATGCTAGACTTTCTCGTCAGGATAAGGAGATGCTGGATGCCTCCTCTAGTGGGGTATTTCAGACGAAGAGTGTTGAAGAAACGTGTGATCTCATTGAAAGGATCCAGAGGAATACCGAAGATTGGGAAATCGATAAAGGTATTAAACCCGCTATAAATTATGAACATGATTATATTGAGAGCTACGTTAAAACTGATTACTTCAATACTTTTTGCTCTAAGATTGGTCTTGATTCCCATCTAGTGATTGGTTTCTGTAAGAATTTTGCCTCTCACGTTGATTCTTTTAAAAAGAAGAGAGACCAGCATCATGAACCTTTTAAAGAGCTACCTGTTGATATTCATGTTGCTAACCCTATTTTGCCTGCAGTTATATATGAAAAGCCTCCTTTTCCCGCAAGGATAAGGGAGCACTCTCTTGTGACAGGCGTAATAAATAAAAGTGAGAGAAGAATTGATGAGCCTGAGGACCAGATCAGGGTCGATCCTCAAGTTGCATTGATTAAAGACCTTGTTACTAATGATGTTTTGGATTCCAATGTAAATTTTTGTGCTGTTTCCACTAACCTTGTCACAGCCAAGAATAAAGGCCCAATTTCAGGTACTCCAGTGGTATCTGTTAAAATAGGAGATCACAATTATTATGGGCTATGCGATTTGGGATCGAGTGCAAGTGCTATCCCCTATTCACTTTATGAAGAGATCATCGGTGAGATTTCCCCTTGTGAACTTGAAGAAGTTGATGTTACCATTCATCTTGCAAACAGAACAACTATCTCTCCTATCGGAATTGTGAGGGACGTTGAAGTCCTATGTGGAAAGGTAAAATACCCTACCGACTTTCTAGTACTTGGTTCAGAGAGGGACAATTTTTGTCCCATTATTTTTGGTAGACCTTTTCTTAGAACTTGTGGAGCTATAATAGATTGCAAGAAAGGTAAAGTTTCTGTAGAATTCAATGGTGAGCCATATGAATTTAATTTTTCTAAGTTCTCTAAGCAGCCTCGTGGTACCGATTTACCTAGTGATGATAAAATTATTGAAAGCATTGCTTCTATTGCTATTCCCCCTAATGATCCTTTGCAGCAATATATGGAGGACCACGAGAACGATTTGCATATGCAGGAAAGAAATGAACTAGATGAAATATTCTTGAGGCAACCTGCTATCCTGAAGCACAACCTTCCGGTTGAACCTTTGGGAATTTTATCAAAACCAAAAGAAGACCCAGTGTTCGATCTTAAACCTCTTCCCGATACGCTCAAGTATGCTTATTTAGATGAAAAGAAAGTATATCCTGTAATTATCAATTTTAACCTTTCAGGATATGAAGAAGAGCGACTATTGGGAGTACTTCGTAAACACCGAGGCGCAATTGGCTATACCCTTGATGACCTTAAGGGGATTAGCCCATCTATCTGTCAACATACTATCAACCTTGAGCCTGATGCTAAACCAGTTGTTGATCATCAACGACGGTTGAACCCGAAGATGATGGATGTTGTAAGAACTGAGATTCTCAAGCTTCTAGCCGCAGGTATTATTTACCCTATAGCTGATAGTAAGTGGGTAAGCCCGGTACATTGTGTTCCTAAGAAAGGAGGTACAACTGTGGTTCCTAATGATAAAAATGAACTAATACCTCAGAGAATTATTATTGGATATAGAATGTGTATTGATTACAGGAAGTTGAACAAGGCAACCAGGAAGGATCACTACCCGTTGCCGTTCATCGACCAAATGCTTGAAAGGTTATCCAAAAATACCCACTTTTGTTATCTCGATGGTTATTCTGGCTTCTCTCAACTTCATGTTAACACTGCTGATCAAGAGAAGACCACTTTTACTTGTCCCGACGTATGCCTTTTGGTTTATGTAATGCCCTTGCTACTTTTCAAAGGTATATGTCTGCTATCTTTCATGGTTTCTGTGGGGATATTATGGAAGTCTTCATGGACGATTTCTCCGTCTATGGAACTTCTTTTGACCATTGTCTCCACAACCTTAATAAAGTTTTGTAGAGATGTGAGGAGACAAATTTGGTACTCAACTGGGAGAAGTGCCACTTCATGGTTAACGAGGGAATTGTTCTTGGTCACAAGATTTCCGAAAGGGGAATTGAAGTGGACAAGGCCAAGATCGAAGCAATTGAGAGGATGCCCTATCCAAGGGACATCAAAGGTATTCGCAGTTTTCTTGGTCATGCTGGTTTCTATAGAAGATTTATTAAAAAGTTTTCTAAGACTTCGAGGCCCCTCACTAATCTTCTCCAGAAGGACGTTCCTTTTGTATTTGATGTGGATTGTAAGGAAGCTTTTGAAGTTCTTAAGAAAGCTTTAATAACCGCTCCTATAGTACAACCACCTGACTGGAATTTACCTTTTGAGATTATGTGTGATGCGAGTGATTTTGCTGTTGGAGCTTTTTTAGGACAAAGAGTTGATAAAAAATTGAATGTTATACATTATGCTAGTAAAACCCTTGATAGTGCTCAAAGGAATTATGCTACTACTGAGAAGGAATTCTTAGCTGTAGTTTTTGCTTGTGATAAGTTTAGGCAGTATATTGTTGATTCCAAAGTTATTATTCATACTGATCATGCTGCCATTAAATACCTTATGACAAAGAAGGATGCCAAGCCAAGGCTTATCAGATGGGTACTCCTTCTTCAAGAATTTGATTTGCAGATTGTTGATAGGAAAGGGGAAGACAATCCGGTGGCGGGCAATCTTTCAAGGATGGAAGATATACCGCACGATTCCATCCCAGTCAACGATAGTTTTCCAGACGAGCAACTTGCCGTTGTAAAAGTACAATCTCTTTCCGATCCTTGGTATGCAGATTATGCTAATTTTATTGTTGCAAAGTATTTGCCTCCAGGTTTAACATTTCAGCAAAGGAAGAAGTTCTTTCATGATATGAGGCACTACTTTTGGGATGACCCACATCTTTTCAAAGAAGGTCCCGACGGGATCGTGAGAAGATGCATACCGGAACATGAGCAGAATGACATTCTTAGACGGTGTCATGATAGTCCCTATGGAGGACATCATGCCGGTGAGAGGACTGCGCATAAGGTTCTTCAATCAGGTTTTTATTGGCCTACTCTCTTTAAGGATGCTAGAAATTATATTTTAGCCTGTGATAAATGTCAGAGAGTTGGTAACATTAGTAGAAGGAATGAGATGCCTATAAATTACTCACTAGTGATTGAACCTTTTGATTGTTGGGGTTTTGATTTTATGGGTCCTTTTCCTTCTTCGCACAAGTACACTCACATTTTAGTAGCTGTTGATTATGTGACCAAGTGGGTTGAAGCAATCCCCACTGAAAGTGCTGATCACAAGACATCTTTGAAAATGCTCAAGGATGTAAATTTTCCTAGGTTTGGTGTACCTAGGTATCTCATGACTGATGGAGGATCACACTTCACGCACGGAGCTTTTAGAAAAGCTTTAGCCAAATACGATGTCAATCAAAGAATCGCTTCACCATACCATCCTCAAACTAGTGGGCAAGTTGAGCTCACCAATAGAGAGATTATGTTGATCTTGCAGAAGACAGTAAACAGAAATAGAAAGGAGTGGTCAAATTGTTGGGGAACGTAGTATTTTAAAATTTTCCTACGATCACGCAAGATCTATCTACCAGATGCATAGCAACGAGAGGGAAGAGTGTGTCTACGTACCCTCGTAGACCGGAAGCGGAAGCGTCAAGTGACGCGGTTGATGTAGTCGAACTTCTTCGCGATTCAACCGATCAAGCACCGAACGTACGGCACCTCCGTGTTCAGCACACGTTCAGCTTGATGACGTCCCACGAGCTCTTGATCCAGTTGAGCTTCATGGGAGAGTTTTGTCAGCACGACGGCGTGGTGACGGATATGATGTATCTACCGGCGCAGGGCTTCGCCTAAGCACTGCGACGGTATGACCGAGGTGTGTTTCTGTGGAGGGGGGCACCGCACACGGCTGGAACAATTCAACTTGTGTGTCCTAGGGTGCCCCCCTGCCCCCGTATATAAAGGAGCAAGGGAGAGGCCGGCCCTAGAGGGGGCGCGCCAAGTGTGGGGAGTCCTACTAGGACTCCCAAGTCCTAGTAGGATTCCCCTTTCCTTTCCGGAGTAGGAGAGAAGGAAAGAGGGGGAGAGGGAGAAGGAAAAGGGGGCTGCACCCCTTGTCCAATTCGGACCAGAAGGGGGGCACGCGCCTCCTTCCTTTTGGCCTCTCTCTTCTATTCCCGTAACTCCCCGGTACTCCGAAAATACCCGAATCACTCGGAACCTTTCCGATGTCCGAATATAGTCGTCCAATATATCGATTTTTACGTCTCGACCATTTCGAGACTCCTTGTCATGTCCCCGGTCTCATCCGGGACTCCGAACTCCTTCGGTACATCAAAACTCATAAACTCATAATACCGATCGTCATCAAACGTTAAGCGTGTCGACCCTATGGGTTCGAGAACTATGTAGACATGACCGAGACTCATCTCCGGTCAATAACCAATAGCGGAACCTGGATGCTCATATTGGCTCCTACATATTCTACGAAGATCTTTATCGGTCAAACCGCATAACAACATACGTTGTTCCCTTTGTCATCGGTATGTTACTTGCCCGAGATTCGATCGTCGGTATCTCAATACCTAGTTCAATCTCGTTACCGGCAAGTCTCTTTACTCGTTCCGTAATACATCATCCTGCAACTAACTCATTAGCTGCAATGCTTGCAAGGCTTATAGTGATGTGCATTACCGAGTGGCCCCAGAGATACCTCTCCGACAATCGGAGTGACAAATCCTAATCTCGAAATACGCCAACCCAACAAGTACCTTCAGAGACACCTGTAGAGTACCTTTTTAATCACCCAGTTACGTTGTGACGTTTGGTAGCACACAAAGTGTTCCTCCGGTATTCGGGAGTTCCATAATCTCATAGTCATAGGAACATGTATAAGTCATGAAGAAAGCAATAGCAGTAAAACTTAAACGATCATAGTGCTAAGCTAACGGATGGGTCTTGTCCATCACATCATTCTCCTAATGATGTGATCCCGTTGATCAAATGACAACTCATGTCTATGGCTAGGAAACATAACCATCTTTGATCAATGAGCAAGTCTAGTAGAGGCATACTAGGGACACTCTGTTTTGTCTATGTATTCACACATGTACTAAGTTTCCGGTTAATACAATTCTAGCATGAATAATAAACATTTATCATGATATAAGGAAATAAATTTATTATTGCCTCTAGGGCATATTTCCTTCAGTCTCCCACTTGCACTAGAGTCAATAATCTAGCTCACATCGCCATGTGATTTAATACCGATAGTTCACATCGTTATGTGAATAACACCCATAGTTCACATCACCATGTGACCAACACCCAAAGGGTTTACTAGAGTCAATAATCTAGTTCACATCGCTATGTGATTAATACCCAAGAGTAATAAGGTGTGATCATGTTTTGCTTGTGAGAGAAGTTTAGTCAACGGGTCTGTCACATTCAGATCCGTATGTATTTCGCAAATTTCTATGTCTACAATGCTCTGCATAGAGCTACTCTAGCTAATTGCTCCCACTTTCAATACGCATCCAGATTGATACTTAGAGTCATCTGGATTTAGTGTCAAAGCTTGCATCGGCATAACCCTTTACGACGAACTCTTTATCACCTCCATAATCGAGAAACATTTCCTTAGTCATTCAGTTACTAAGGATAATTTTGACCGCTGTACAGTGATCTACTCCTGGATCACTATTGTACCCCCTTGACAAACTCATGGCAAGGTACACAACATGTTTGGTACACAGCATGGCATACTTTATAGAACCTATGGCTGAGGCATAGGGAATGACTTTCATTCTCTCTATATTTTTCTGCTGTGGTCTGGCTTTGAGTCTTACTCAACTTCACACCTTACAAGTCAGGCAAGAACTCCTTCTTTGACTGATCCATTTTGAACTACTTCAAAATCTTATCAAGGTATGTACTCATCGAAAGTCTTATCAAGCGTCTTGATCTATCTCTATAGATCTTGATGCCCAATATGTAAGCAGCTTCACCAAGGTCTTTCTTTGAAAAACTCCTTTCAAACACTCCTTTATGCTTTCCAGCAAATTCTACATCATTTCCGATCGACAATATGTCATTGACATATACTTATCAGAAAGGTTGTAGCGCTCCCACTCACTTCTTGTAAATACAGGCTTCACCGCAAGTCTGTATAAATCTATATGCTTTGATCAACTTATCAAAGCGTATATTCCAACTCCGAGATGCTTGCACCAGTCCATAGATGGATCGCTGGAGCTTGCAAATTTTGTTAGCACCTTTAGGATTGACAAAACCTTCTGGTTGCATCATATACAAGTCTTCTTTAATAAATCCATTAAATAATGCAGTTTTGTTATCCATTTGCCAGATTTCATAAAATGCGGCAATTGCTAACATGATTCGGACAGACTTAAGCATCGCTACGGGTGAGAAAGTCTCATCGTAGTCAACTCCTTGAACTTGTTGAAAAACTTTCGCAACAAGTCGAGCTTTGTAAACAGTAACATTACCGTCTGCGTCGGTCTTCCTCTTGAAGATCCATTTATTTTCGATGGCTTGCCGATCATCGGGCAAGTCAACCAAAGTCCATACTTTGTTCTCATACATGGATCCCATCTCAGATTTCATAGCCTCAAGCCATTTTGCGGAATCTGGGCTCATCATCGCTTCCTCATAGTTCGTAGGTTCATCATGGTCCAGTAACATGACTTCCAGAACCGGGTTGCCGTACCACTCTGATGTGGAACGAACTCTGGTTGATCTACGAAGTTCAGCAGAAACTTGATCTGAAGTTTCATGATCATCATCATTAGCTTCCTCACTAATTGGTGTAGGAATCACTGGAACATGTATCTGTGATGTTCCACTTTCCAATTCGGGAGAAGGTACAATTACCTCATCAAGTTCTACTCTCCTCCCACTCACTTCTTTCGAGAGAAACTCCTTCTCTAGAAAGGATCCACTCTTAGCAACAAAGATCTTGCCTTCGGATCTGTGATAGAAGGTGTACCCGACAGTTTCTTTTGGGTATCCTATGAAGATTTACTTCTCCGATTTGGGTTCGAGCTTATCATGTTGAAACTTTTTCACATAAGCATCGCAGTCCCAAACTTAAAGAAATGACAGCTTAGGTTTCTCATCAAACCACAGTTCATACGGTGTCATCTCCACGGATTTAGATGGTGCCCTATTTAACGTGAATGTAGCTGTCTCTAATGCATAACCCCAAAAGCGATAGTGGTAGATCGGTAAGAGACATCATCGATCGCACCATATCTAATAAAGTACGGTTATGACGTTCGGACACACCATTACACTATGGTGTTCCAGGTGGCGTGAGTAGTGAAACTATTTCACATTGTTTTTACTGAAGGCCAAACTCTCTAACTCAAATATTTTACATCTATGATCATATCGTAGAAACTCTTATTTTCTTGTTACGATGATTCTCCACTTCACTCTGAAATTCTTTGAACTTTTCAAATGTTTCAGACTTGTGCTTCATTAAGTAGATATACCCATATCTGCTCAAATCATCAGTGAAGGTCAGAAAATAATGATACCTGCCGCGAGCTTCAACACTCATTGGTCCACATACATCTGTATGTATGATCTCCAACAAATCTGTTGCTCGCTCCACAGTTCCGGAGAACGGAGTTTTAGTCATCTTGCCCATGAGGCATGGTTCGCAAGCACCAAGTGATTCATAATCAAGTGATTCCAAAAGTCCATCACTATGGAGTTTCTTCATGCGCTTTACACCAATATGACCTAAACGGCAGTGCCACAAATAAGTTGCACTATCATTATTAACATTGCATCTTTTGGCTTCAATATTATGAATATGTGTATCACCACGATCGAGATCCAACAAACCATTTTCATTGGGTGTATGATCATAGAAGGTTTTATTCATGTAAACAGAACAACAATTATTCTCTAACTTACATGAATAACCGTATTGCAATAAACATGATCAAATCATATTCATGCTCAACACCAAATAACACTTATTTAGGTTCAACACTAATCCCGAAAGTATAGGGAGTGTGCGATGATGATCATATCAATCTTGGAACTACTTCCAATACACATCGTCACTTCATACTTTAACTAGTTTCTGTTCATTATGCAACTCCCATTTCGAGTTACTACTCTTTAGCAACTGAACCAGTATCAAATACCGAGGGGTTGCTATGAACACTAGTAAAATACACATCAATAATTTGTATATCAAATATACCTTTGTTCACTTTGCCATCCTTCTTATCCGCCAAGTATCTAGGGCAGTTCCACTTCTAGTGACCATTTCCTTTGCAGTAGAAGCACTTAGTTTCAGGCTTGAGTTTAGCTTTGGGTTTCTTCACGGGAGTGGCAACTTGCTTGTCATTCTTCTTGAAGTTCCCCTTCTATCCCTTTGCCCTTTACTTGAAACAAGTGGTCTGGTTAACCATCAACACTTGATGCTCTTTCTTGATTTCTACCTTCGCCGATTTCAGCATCGTGAAGAGCTCGGGAATTACTTTCGTCATCCCTTGCATATTATAGTTCATCACGAAGTTCTACTAACTTGGTGATAGTGTCTAGAGAACTTTGTCAATTACTATCTTATCTGGAAGATTAACTCCCACTTGATTCAAGCAATTGTACTACCCAGACAATCTGAGCACATGCTCACTGGTTGAGCTATTCTCCTCCATCTTGTAGGCAAAGTACTGTCAGAGGTCTTATACCTCTCGACACGGGCATGAGTATGAAATACTAATTTCAACTCTTGGAACATCTCATATGCTCCGTGGCGTTTCAAAACGTTTTTGAAGTCCCGGTTATAAGCCGTAAAGCATGGTGCACTAAACTATCAAGTAGTCATCATATCGAGCTTTTGTCAAAACGTTCATAACGTCTACATCTGCTCCTGCAATAGGTCTGTCACCTAGCGGTGCATCAAGGACATAATTCTTCTGTGCAGCAATGAGGATAATCCTCAGATCACGGAATAATTCCGCATCATTGCTACTAACATCTTTCAACTTGGTTTTCTCTAGGAACATATAAAAAATAAACGTGGAGCAACATCGCGAGCTATTGATCTACAACATAGATATGCTAATACTACCAGGACTAAGTTCATGATAAATTAAAGTTCAATTAATCATATTACTTAAGAACTCCCACTTAGATAGACATCCCTCCGGTCATCTAAATGATCACGTGATCCAAATCAACTAAACCATGTCCGATCATCACGTGAGATGGAGTAGTTTCAATGGTGAACATCTTATGTTGATCATATCTACTATATGATTCACGCTCGACCATTCGGTCTCCAGTGTTCCGAGGCCATATCTGCATATGCTAGGCTCGTCAAGTTTAACCCGAGTATTCTGCGTGTGCAAAACTGGCTTACACCCGTTGTATTTGAACGTAGAGCTTATCACACCCGATCATCACGTGGTGTCTCGGCATGACGAACTTTCGCAACGGTGCATACTCAGGGAGAACACTTATACCTTGAAATTTAGTAAGGGATCATCTTATAATGCTACCGTCGTTCTAAGCAAAATAAGAAGCATAATAAGATAAACATCACATGCAATCAAAATATGTGACATGATATGGCCATCATCATCTTGTGCTTTTGATCTCCATCTCCAAAGCACCGTCATGATCACCTTCGTCACCGGCACGACACCTTGATCTCCATCGTAGCATCGTTGTCGTTTCGCCAACTATTGCTTCTACGACTATCGCTACCACTTAGTGATAAAGTAAAGCAATTACATGGCGATTGCATTTCATACAATAAAGCGACAACCATATGGCTCCTGCCAGTTGCCGATAACATTACAAAACATGATCATCTCATACAAAACCGTATAACTCATCATGTCTTGACCATATCACATCACAACATGCCCTGCAAAAACAAGTTAGACGTCCTCTACTTTGTTGTTGCAAGTTTTACGTGGCTGCTACGGGCTTAGCAAGAACCGATCTTACCTACGCATACAAAACCACAACGATGTTTCGTCAAGTATGTGCTGTTTTAACCTTCACAAGGACCGGGCGTAGCCACACTTGATTCAGCTAAAGTGAGAGAGACAGACACCCGCCAGTCACCTTTAATCAACGAGTGCTCGTAACGGTGAAACCAGTCTCGCGTAAGCATACGCGTAATGTCGGTCCGGGCCGCTTCATCTCACAATACCGCCGAAGCAAAGTATGACATGCTGGTAAGCAGTATGACTAGTATCGCCCACAACTCATTGTGTTCTACTCGTGTATATCATCTACGCATAGACCTGGCTCATGATGCCACTGTTGGGGAACGTAGTATTTTAAAATTTTCCTACGATCACGCAAGATCTATCTACCAGATGCATAGCAACGAGAGGGAAGAGTGTGTCTACGTACCCTCGTAGACCGGAAGCGGAAGCGTCAAGTGACGCGGTTGATGTAGTCGAACTTCTTCGCGATTCAACCGATCAAGCACCGAACGTACGGCACCTCCGCGTTCAGCAAACGTTCAGCTTGATGACGTCCCACGAGCTCTTGATCCAGTTGAGCTTCACGGGAGAGTTTTGTCAGCACGACGGCGTGGTGACGGATATGATGTATCTACCGGCGCAGGGCTTCGCCTAAGCACTGCGACGGTATGACCGAGGTGTGTTTCTGTGGAGGGTGGCACCGCACACGGCTGGAACAATTCAACTTGTGTGTCCTAGGGTGCCCCCCTGCCCTCGTATATAAAGGAGCAAGGGAGAGGCCGCCCTAGAGGGGGCGCGCCAAGTGTGGGGAGTCCTACTAGGACTCCCAAGTCCTAGTAGGATTCCCCTTTCCTTTCCGGAGTAGGAGAGAAGGAAAGAGGGGGAGAGGGAGAAGGAAAAGGGGGCTGCACCCCTTGTCCAATTCGGACCAGAAGGGGGGCACGCGCCTCCTTCCTTTTAGCCTCTCTCTTCTATTCCCGTAACTCCCCGGTACTCCGAAAATACACGAATCACTCGGAACCTTTCCGATGTCCGAATATAGTCGTCCAATATATCTATTTTTACGTCTCGACCATTTCGAGACTCCTCGTCATGTCCCCGGTCTCATCCGGGACTCCGAACTCCTTCGGTACATCAAAACTCATAAACTCATAATACCGATCGTCATCAAACGTTAAGCGTGCGGACCCTACGGGTTCGAGAACTATGTAGACATGACCGAGACTCATCTCCGGTCAATAACCAATAGCGGAACCTGGATGCTCATATTGGCTCCTACATATTCTACGAAGATCTTTATCGGTCAAACCGCATAACAACATACGTTGTTCCCTTTGTCATCGGTATGTTACTTGCCCGAGATTTGATCGTCGGTATCTCAATACCTAGTTCAATCTCATTACCGGCAAGTCTCTTTACTCGTTCCGTAATACATCATCCTGCAACTAACTCATTAGTTGCAATGCTTGCAAGGCTTATAGTGATGTGCATTACCGAGTGGGCCCAGAGATACCTCTCCGACAATCGGAGTGACAAATCCTAATCTCGAAATACGCCAACCCAACAAGTACCTTCAGAGACACCTGTAGAGTACCTTTATAATCACCCAGTTACGTTGTGACGTTTGGTAGCACACAAAGTGTTCCTCCGGTATTCGGGAGTTGCATAATCTCATAGTCATAGGAACATGTATAAGTCATGAAGAAAGCAATAGCAGTAAAACTTAAACGATCATAGTGCTAAGCTAACGGATGGGTCTTGTCCATCACATCATTCTCTTAATGATGTGATCCCGTTGATCAAATGACAACTCATGCCTATGGCTAGGAAACATAACCATCTTTGATCAATGAGCTAGTCTAGTAGAGGCATACTAGGGACACTCTGTTTTGTCTATGTATTCACACATGTACTAAGTTTCCGATTAATACAATTCTAGCATGAATAATAAACATTTATCATGATATAAGGAAATAAATTTATTATTGCCTCTAGGGCATATTTCCTTCACAAATAAGTTAGGAGATGCTTTGTGGGCATATAGAACTGCTTACAAAAACCCCATGGGCATGTCCCCCTATAAGATGGTGTATGGCAAGGCTTGCCATTTGCCATTAGAGTTAGAGCACAAAGCTTTCTGGGCTGTTAGAGAGCTTAATGCTGACCCAAAATTAGCTGGTGAGAAGCGTCTCATGAACTTGACTTCTCTAGATGAATGGAGAAATGAAGCTTACGAGAGCGCTAAAATGTTCAAGGAAAAGGTAAAGAAGTGGCATGATAGGAAGATTCTAAAACGTGAATTTAATGTTGGTGATAAAGTTTTGTTGTTTAGATCCCGTTTCAGGTTTTCTCCAGGCAAACTACTTTCCAGGTGGGAAGGGCCATTTCATATTGAAGAAGTTTATCGGTCTGGTGCAATTAAGATTAACAATTTTGAAGGCACCAAGCCTCAAGTTGTGAATGGGCAAAGACTGAAGCATTACATAGCAGGAGACCCTGTCAATGTTGATGTGAATATAATATACACAACAATTCACGAAGAACATGTTGCAGCCCTGTTTCAGACGCCAGCAGAAGCAGAATAAAGAAAAGGTATGTATTACGGTAAGGAAACATCGCGAACCGCCATAAAAGTTCCGTGTTATGAGTTTTTGCAAAATTAGTAAAATTCTGAGCCTAAGTGGAGCCGGAGATGAGCTCCAGGGGGTCCAGGCGCCCCCCTGGCGCGCCCTACCTCCTGGCCGCGCCGCCAGGGCGCCTGGACACCCGGGAGTCCGTCTCCGACCCTGTTTTAGCCTGTTGCCTTCCTTTCCGTGCATAAATTTTTGCTATATATTTTCCCGGATTGTTCCAGCAACGTATCTCGCAATTTCCTGTGTTTTCTTTTCGATCTGTTTCTGCCAGGAATCTTTCAGCTGAATCTAGGTGCCATGGCTTCTCCAAGTTCCCCCAAGGACAAGTTCGTCGTCAACGTCATCAACCCTTACCTCGCTGAGGTGAAGAAGCACCCTCAGGTTGTTCGGATGGAGGACGGTGTCCTTCATCAAGAAGATCTGAAGGGACCTATCAAGGAGGGGAGCATCTAGGCCAGGCTGGAAGAAGTGGAGCAAGAAGTCTTCAAGTACAAGAAGATGATCGAGCGTGGTGTTGAAGCTAACTTTGATATCATCAACGAGCTGAAGACCTACTTCCTGAAGGAGATGAAGGAGATGTGGGAAAGCATCACCGCATCTGAAGAAAGAATTAAAGAGTTCCAAGGGCAAATTTATGATCAACATCGCCAAAACTGTGAGTATGAACTAAGGTTTATGCGCATGGGTATGGGTGCTGCATGCAGGATTCAGGAGACGAACTTCTCATATGACACTGGAGAACCCCTTCCATGGAAGCGTTTCGCCGAGGACTACGTGATCAACGCCAACAAGGATGAGGAGTGAAATCTCCTTGGGTAACGGCATTCCCTTGGCTTGTTCCAAGCTTGGGGGAGTGCCCGGTATCTTTATCTTTACCTTTATCTTTTAGAGTCAAGTAGAGTCGTATCATGTCTAGGGAGGTTATTATATGAAATAGGTGTGTGCATTGAGGTGTATCACTCCTTCGGTGGAAAGATTGTATCCGTGAGTGTGGAGTCGTCTATGATGGAATATTAATGAGAAGCCTATTGGTCCCTTTGCTGCACTCGGTATTCTCTTCATGCAATCAACCTTATATGATGATTCTTATGGGGAGTATTGACCTTATATCAGGTATGGCTGTGAAAACTTTATTTAATCTTGGCAAACATAGCTTTGGTCATAACAACAAGCATGATTTTCTTAAAATATCGACATAGCCAAAACCTTTATGTTATTATGCTTGAGGTGTTATGTTGACAAGGAAGACAACTTGATGTGTTATGATTATTTCAATGTTTATGCTTTATATTGCTTTGCATCTTAGTCGTCATCAATTGTCTGTTCTCTCAAAACCTTTGCTAGCCTAACCCTGTACTAAGCGGAATTCTGCTTGTGCATCCATACCCTTAAGCCAATACCTTCCATATGAGTCCACCATACCTTCCTATTCGTGGTATTCCTCTACCACCTCCTAAGTATAGAATTTATGTGTTATCCTTAAATGTTCAAAATCTTTTATTTTGTGCCTCTGCTTTAGCTCATGAGGAAGTAATAGTTAATTCATGGTCTTTTTGAGTTGGACAAGTTTCACCCCGGGATTGCATGTCTAATGTGCAAACCCATAATACGGGAAGGAACTGGCATAGAGTGCGCCCGGCTCATAAAAAAATATACAACAAACACTTCTGGAATCTGTCACTTTGCCATCTGCCATGGCAGATGGCAAAGGCATGGTCGGCGGATGGCAAAGGCTTTGCCATCAGCCAGCAGATGGCAAACAGTTTGTCTGAATTCCAGTGGGCAAAGGCTTCTTTGCCATCTGCTGGCTGATGGCAAAGAGCATGCGCCTTTGCCATCAGCTGGCAGATGGCAAAGCCTCTTAACGGGGTTAGCCCCGTTAGAAGGATAACGGCATACTTTGCCATCAGCCAGCAGATGGCAAAGGTTGCATACTTTGCCATCAGCCAACTGATGGCAAAGAGCTTTGCCATCTGCTGGCAGATGGCAAAGAACCCAAATAGGCCAGTCCAAATTTTTTTCTCTGGATGACACGTGGTTTCTTTGCCATCTGCCAGCTGATGGCAAAGCTCTTTGCCATCTGCCAGCAGATGGCAAAGTGTCTATATTGCCCCAATTAATTTTGTTTTTCTTATATCAATTCATTTTCACAGAAAATCAAACACAAATATATTTATTTGACCAATATAGCATATTCAACACATATTATCAATAGTCATGAACACATATATATATCCAACACATGTTACCAATAGTAG
>LR738711.1:18117605-18190408 GCA_902687465.1 Secale cereale
GTGTTATGTTGACAAGGAAGACAACTTGATGTGTTATGATTATTTCAATGTTTATGCTTTATATTGCTTTGCATCTTAGTCGTCATCAATTGTCTGTTCTCTCAAAACCTTTGCTAGCCTAACCCTGTACTAAGCGGAATTCTGCTTGTGCATCCATACCCTTAAGCCAATACCTTCCATATGAGTCCACCATACCTTCCTATTCGTGGTATTCCTCTACCACCTCCTAAGTATAGAATTTATGTGTTATCCTTAAATGTTCAAAATCTTTTATTTTGTGCCTCTGCTTTAGCTCATGAGGAAGTAATAGTTAATTCATGGTCTTTTTGAGTTGGACAAGTTTCACCCCGGGATTGCATGTCTAATGTGCAAACCCATAATACGGGAAGGAACTGGCATAGAGTGCGCCCGGCTCATAAAAAAATATACAACAAACACTTCTGGAATCTGTCACTTTGCCATCTGCCATGGCAGATGGCAAAGGCATGGTCGGCGGATGGCAAAGAGCATGCGCCTTTGCCATCAGCTGGCAGATGGCAAAGCCTCTTAACGGGGTTAGCCCCGTTAGAAGGATAACGGCATACTTTGCCATCAGCCAGCAGATGGCAAAGGTTGCATACTTTGCCATCAGCCAACTGATGGCAAAGAGCTTTGCCATCTGCTGGCAGATGGCAAAGAACCCAAATAGGCCAGTCCAAATTTTTTTCTCTGGATGACACGTGGTTTCTTTGCCATCTGCCAGCTGATGGCAAAGCTCTTTGCCATCTGCCAGCAGATGGCAAAGTGTCTATATTGCCCCAATTAATTTTGTTTTTCTTATATCAATTCATTTTCACAGAAAATCAAACACAAATATATTTATTTGACCAATATAGCATATTCAACACATATTATCAATAGTCATGAACACATATATATATCCAACACATGTTACCAATAGTAGCAAGTTTCATCCGTACATATACATAGTTTCATCAATATTACACAGTTTCATCCATAGGTAGCAAGTTTCACAAGGTTAAAACAAAAACTAAATACAAGCACTCCATCAACCCAAGCTTCCGTGATCTTAAGCAAATCTGTAAAATGGGAAAGAAGAAAGTTAGAAGAAGAAGACTAGAAGAAGAAGATTATTATGATGCAACTAAAATGTGAAGATTATTATGATGCAACTTATATCTGTAAAATAGGTCAATATCCGTGCATTTTCTTTCTTTCTTACATGTTATGTCACTTGAGTAAGACTTGGTTAAGTCTCTAGCTACATCCTTAGACTAATGACACTTGTGTGGTCAAATGACATATTTGGCATAGAAACATGCTGGCTGGAAACCTATAAGCAAACCAAGACTGTTGACAAGGAAAACGTAAAGCACACTCACATTTTTGTGCTGTTTTCTTCTAGGATGATAAGATTACTAGCAAGACATATATAAACATATAATCTAGACTAGGGTATAGGCATCCATACTGATTGTCCATGGCCCATATAGGCCGAATAGAAATTGAGAGAAAAGAGTAAAATAATTGCAAATAAAAATTAAAATACACTGATATCTGACAGGAAAAAAATGTGGCCTAATGTGGCAATACAAGCATAGCATCTTCATCGGCTGGAACGCAAGTCATAAAGCATTTCTACACACCCAATTGCTCGAATGGGAAGCGCCATGTGGCAGCACTGATCTCTTCTTTCATCCTCAGCTCATCCAAATCAGTAAAGTTACTATGATTTAATAAAGTTGGAAACGAAAAGGAAACACTGTACTGGAGGAAGAAAATTTAGACAATTTGGTAATTTGGTAACCGATTAGCGATATGTAAACAACAAGGGTGAATTGCCAATATTAAACTGGGAAGAAGTATGGGATTCTTCATGACTTGTTGAGGTTCAAGGATATACCAAGCTAATAATGATTAGAGAGGGTGAATGTCGATCCAATTATCGAACATTAAGAAGCAGCAGATTACTCCTAGTTCAATCCACTCCCGTATTCAGATTAACACTAAATGAAAAACGAATTCCTAATTAAGATATAACAACTGAGAAAAACAAAAAAAATAACCATGAAACAGTTCGTCATCTTCGGTTGTACCTGGGAGGGCGGTGATACACGAAATAAGAAAACAAGTGACAAGAAATCGAGAATCTGCTGAATCAAGTGCCAAGAAGGCTTCAGCTACTTCCAGCAGCAAGGCATAGTTAAGAGGGCTGTGTCTTGTTTATACTTCTCTTGAGTGGAACTTGTTTGCACTTGTGTATTGTTCAAATTGACAAAAAAAGGGAGAGAAGATGGAGACCTTACCAGAGAGAAGGCGACAGTCGTCGTCGACTCGTCATCGCTGGCTGCACCTTATCCTTGCTCGTCGTAGTCACTATTCCTCAGCATTTCTTGTGCCACCACTCCCTCTGTCCCTCAGCTCTTCACAATCTTGTAGTTTACTAACTTCAGAACCACAATAAGGATGAACCATTAGCAATATTAAGAAGGTTCCTGTTGTAGATTTACCAATGCCAAATACACAATAATAAGGAAATAAAAGGAAATACAAGGTACTTCTGAGGCTATCTGCAAGCTATGGTTAGGGACAGATCGAGTCATTTTTTAGGTATATAGCAAGAGTGTTCATGAGTTATGTAAATGCGTAGCTGTCTCTTTTTTTTTCAAAGGATGTTTTAGCTTATTTATTGTTAACTAACAAATCTGCGACCTTGCTATTATATGGAGAAGAAAGATAATTACCAAATCTGCTTATTTATATGAAAAAATTAAGAGGTGCGTTTGTATGATAGTGTTAATAATTACATATCAAGTGTCATAATCACTGGAGATGTTGCACTAAGGCTTCAAGATGCACTAAAGTAGTTTCATCCTGGCTACAATTGTCTCGCAGAAAACTTGACAGTATTATAATTAAATTTCTTGTACTCCACCATCGTATACACAGTCGGATTCACTCATTGTGTACATATATGACATATGTATTTCATGAGGATAGCTTTGTTCTACACAACTCTTGAACAGCAGGTCCACCATGTTCTATTATCATTCACTTTACTACAAGAGATACATTACGTTTCAGATGCCAATATATCATGAATTAGCAGCTCCCCTCGTTATCTGACAGAGATATCTTGGCTGGCTGAAAGAGACAATCCAAATATAGATGAGCTTGCAGCTGAACATGCATACAGTACCTGAAAAAAAATAGAAACATCATTTCAATGATATTGCTTAAGATTTATGTACCAGATCATGATTCTTACTCCTGAAACCATTGGTGAGTGTTGATTACAAAAAAATAAATCTTACTTGCCGCCATTACAAAAATATTTTTTTGTTCCAGATCTTGACCTTAATGTGAGCTCTTCATTCCTGCAAGCTGATGGTGTACATAAAAAATTAAAAGAGAGGAGTGCAGCTAACCTGCAATTGTTATAAATCAAGTGAAGAATCATATTTTCTTGTAGAGAAAAGGGGCACACCCCTTGCTTTCATTTATTAGGATGAAACTTGAAAGTGTGATTTCTCAGTTGCGAGCAGAGGAGCAAGCATCGAACTTAGTTTAGAAACAACTTGAACAAAAATACCAATAGCCACAGGGCAGACAGAGTATACATCTACAAGTAAAATTCACATGTACTACAATTACATGTATCAAGAATTTGTGAGATGATTTCAGGCACATACGCTAGATCATTATTGTTGATTTTAAACCATTGTTAGAATGTGGATTGCAACGAAGAAACAAAATCATGAATAAGAAAACTAGCAATGATTTCAGCAAGTTCAATTGGACATCAAAGTGCAGTTTCATTTTTAGATCAACTAAGTGAATCAAAATAAACTTCAAAATATAATCTACTCCAGACATGTACTCTAACTTGCTCCTAACCATTTTTCACATACAAGTCATAACATTCATGCACAAATCTTACTTTCTAGGATGCAGGAGATATGCAAACTGTTTACGAATTAGTATGGAACAACGAGCAGATCTCTTTGCTTGTTTGCTAGTCCATTGCTGCAATTGGGGGAAATTGACGAATGGGAATAAACATAATACTTTGGATAACTGAATAGGAGACCATACTCTGGATACTTTAAGCTGCAGAAGATGGCCGGCTCTGTGATGGCTGGGTCAACGTTGCCAAGGCCAAGGCCTACAACACGCCGGCGCTACATATGTAAGCGCTCGTCAGTGGCACAGGAGCAAACATCCAACCCGTTTGTTCTTCATCTAGTGGCCCAGAATCGGCCGGCGCATCCGTTGCACCAATTCAGCCGGTGCACGGGATACGTTCTCTACCATCACTTGATCATCCAAGAAGAAGCAATGACAAATACACCGAACCACACTTTTAGTTCGGCACACGCTGCACAATCACAAGCCGATAACCTAAAGTCACAAACAAACACCCATCTAATTATGCACCCTCAAATTAGGGGAACAGCAGTAATTTTGATGCGCCGGCTGAACTAAGCTTACATATAAATCACATAAATAACTAAAATAAACTAGCAATTCCATTTTGTTTTGGTTCAACAATCATTAAGACAACTAACTAGCACACCTCATAGCATGTAGAACCAGAGGAAACCATCACATCATTTGCAAAAAATAAGAACAGATTAACAAAGCAAGTTAGTACCTTTTTGCCGAAGCCAGAGCCTCGGGTTCACCCTGTCCATAGATCGATTGCCTGCGGCTCCCCCGCGACTGCGCACCCAACATCTTTGCCCGCAACTTGAGCCGTCATCTTGGCCGCGGAGGGATAGGCCTCCGCCGGCGTCGCGGGGAGCCCGAGGCGTGCACGTGCGTGGAGGCTAGGGTTTCGGCCCGGGCTCCGCGGCGCGCGGCCTCCGCGTCGAGGCAGGGCGTCGGGGAGGCGGGCGGTGGAACGGGCCGGCGGGGGACGGACGCGGGTGGATGGGGCCGGCGGAAGGCGGGGAATTTGGGCGGGCGCGGTGCGTGGGGAGCGGTGGCTGGTCGGTCGCGGAGGGGCGGGAGGGCGTCGGGGCAGGGCGGCGGAGGGAGGAGGCCCGCCGGAAGGAGGTGCGGGGGGAGGAGGCCCGCCGGAAGGAGGCGCGGCGGGGGAGCGGCGGCGCTGGAGGAACCCTAGCGCGAGAGCTTTTTTTTTCTTTTTGGTGCGAGAGAGAGAGAGGGGAGGGGGCCGACGGGATGCTTCGGGAGAGTGGAGAAGGGCCGGCTCATTTCGTGGATGTAGTGGCAATATCGGCGTAAATACAGGCTTGTTTCAGGGGCTAATAAGTTACCTGAAAAAAAATCCATCTCTTTGCCATCTGCGAGCAGATGGCAAAGAATCTTTGCCATCTGCTGGCAGATGGCAAAGAGGTGGGGCTGGTACGCCGTCGCCCACTTAACGGCAACAGGATTTGGCTACCTCTTTGCCATCTGCAGGCAGATGGCAAAGATTGTTTGCCATCTGCTGGCAAATGGCAAAGAATTGGCTGATGGCAACCATGTTCTTTGCCATCTGTCAGTTCTTTGCCATCTGTTTTTTATAAGCAGATGGCAAAGAAGTTCTTTGCCATCAGCTGGCAGATGGCAAAGAGTTGGCTGATGGCAAAAACCCAGATTCCAGTAGTGAAAAACAAACCCTCCTTCACGCTTCGTTCATGAGAAATCAGAAAACTTTGGCAGTGATAAACAAAGGAGATTAAGAGGATGTGATCGTCCTCGTGTGGGAGCCGTTCCTCGAAACTTGTCCATCTCGAGAAGTAATTGAGTTATCTATTAGCATTCGTTGACAAATCATGCACCTCTCAAAACTTGTTTTCATTCTGTTTGATTTAAGGATAGCACATGAATTTTCCCTACTTCCCTAGAGCAGGGCCTATCTTTTAATTTTAGGTTGAGTCAGTTATTCCTACTTCTTTCTATTTCTCAAAGAGAGCAGACATTTGATGTTGATAAGGATTCATTCATATAAAGTTGCATTAAGATTTGTCATATCATATCCTTGTTGACATTATCGTTTGATAAGTAAGTTGTTTGTCAAGCCCAGCTAAGGCGAATATCTTCCTTTGTGTTAACACTTTCACTTCTTGCCTGATAACATGTTCTTTCAAAAACTTCAGTTAATCTCATCAAAACATAAAGAGAAAGAGCAAAAGTAAAAGCTATTAGTTGTTCTTTGACCAAAGGACATGTTTGCCATGATTTAATGAGTTTCCTTAGCCCTACTTCCGAATATAAGTGTTACCACTCTTTTATAAGGGCCTTATGAATTGAAGATTGCTGTTGAGGATATTTGAGTTGGTGAAGAAACTGTGATGCTTCTTGTCCGTATTCTATTTATCGACACTTCACTCTCTAAACTTGTGGACAGGTTTACCGAGCTCAGTATTCACTTGGGGACAAGCGAGGTCTAAGCTTGGGGGTGTTGATACGTCCAAAATGCATCACTATTTTGTATCATAAGTTATTCTTATTCATTGATATATTTCACATTACGATGATGGTCTTATGTTGTTTTGGCCTATTTTACACAGTTTGCAACTTTCCGGTACCGAAGCAGCAGACGCAGGATTCAGCGGTAAAAAGTGGACGCTGAGTTGCTGAAGAAGAATACCTCCAAATTACCTGAAAATTGACGGAGGGCATTTTCCAGACGAATCATGAAGGCACGCAAAAGGGCAACCAGAGGGGGGCCACAGGGTGTCCAGGCGCCTTGGGGGCGCCCCCCTGGCCGCGCCGGGGGGGCGCCTGGAGCCCCTGGACCACCTCCGGCTGCCCCCTTTTGCCTATATACTCTCCGTTATCCGAAAACCCTAAAAACGAGAGTTTTTACGGAGTTCTGCCGCCGCTCCGTGGCGGAAACCTACAGAGGAGAAAAAGCCATCTCCGGCGGGCAGATTCCGCCGGGGAGATCACCTCCCGGAAGGGGAGATCGTCGCCATCGTCATCACCATCGTCACGGGCATCATCGAGATCATCATCAACATCATCCCCAACACCAGCACCATCTCCATCTTCATCCAAATCTCATCTCACAATTGCAACTTGTGTTGTAACTCGTACTATCTATCCTCTCTACTCCATCGGTGTTGATTACTACTTTGTGGTGAATGCTATTGAGTTTTGTTGGAGAAATATCATTATGTCCAGATTGTTTATCATCCATTTATCTCCACTAATCATGATCTCTTTTATGTCTTGTGAGTAGTCACCTTAGTTCTTGAGGACATGGGAAAAGTCTTGTTGTTAGTAGTCATATGCTGTTGAAGTAATATGTATTGTTTGATACTTAAGTTGTGTTGTCATTCTACTAGTGGTGTTGTGTGAGTCGAACACTCAACACTTCGCCTTATTAAGAACCTAGGAGAATACATTGTGTACAAAGAATGCTTACGGTGGGTTGCCGGAGTGACAGAAACCTGAACCCCAGTTCGCACGCTTTTGCATAAGGGAACAATGGATCCTCGATCATATTGCTATGGTTAGGCTTTTGCCTTAAATACTATCTTGTATTTGTGGATGCTTGCAAGGTGTTTAATCATAAGAGTGCACTCATCTTAGTCTAGAGAGTGCACTAGCATAGATCCACCCACTCAACACTTATCAACACATAACATAGTATTGATACGGAATATGGCGAAAGCACATGACTACCTCTCCCGTGTGTCCTCAGGAACGCTTTAGCCTTTATAAGTTCAGTTGCTAGGCCTCTCCTTTGCTCAGAAAGGATTGGGTCACTTGTTACTCTCAGTGCCTTTTACTTTACTTGCTTTTACTTTCCTGTTGCTTATATCAAGAAAACCCCTAAAAAGTCATCTTTCAGTGCTTGCAGTAGTTCCTTGCTCAGAATCGCTTATCAATACCTTCTGCTCCTCGTTGGGTTCGACACTCTTACTTATCGAAAACGCTGCAATAGATCCCTTACGGTTGTGGGTCATCAGGCATCCCCAAGCTTGAGCGTTTGACCCTCCTGAATCTTCTTTTATCATCTTCCCTCGCACACTTGAAAACTCCCTTCATACATAACTCATCATAATCTGATTAGCGAGGTTACTACCCACAATAAAATAATTTATCCCTACTGGAAATAAGGATAATCTTGAAGAGCTACTGTTTCTCAAGATTGCCAAAAGGTTTTTGCAAAGAAAAAGCAAGCTCAAGGTTTGCAAAACGAAGAAAAGGCAAAACAGGACAGAATCTGTGAAAAACAGACCAGCAGGTAGTAAACAATTTTTTCGGGGCACTTCTGCAACTCAAATCCAAAAACTCAGAACAGGCGCCCGAAAGCCAATTGTATAGAGCACGCTGTCAAAAAAAATCAGATCAAAAAGATGACCTGGTGATTTTATACGAATTTTTCTGTCTAAGGACAGAATCTGTTTTCTGGACTGCACGTCACAACTTTTGAACTTTCTTGCAATCAGACGCTAAACTTGGCACAAAGCTGAAAAATAAAGATACAATGATGTTGCTACAGTAGTAACAAACATCAAGACCACTAAAAACTGAAAGAACAAGTTGAAAGCAAAGATAACAAGGGTTGTCTCACTAGAGCTCCTTCTTTATAGCCATAAAGATAGGCTTAAGACTTTAATGATGCTCTCGTAGGAATAAGAGTTGAAGAACAAAGGAGAGCATCAAGAAGCAAATACCAAACACATTTAAGCCTAACATGCTTCCTATGCATGGGAATCTTGTAAGAAAATAAATTATTGAAGCATAAAGCAACTAGCATAGGAAGGCAAAACAAGCATAACTTCAAAATATTCACCATAAAGAGAGGAAACTTCTTATTATTAAGATATTTAGAACCGTGTCTCCCTCTCTCATTATAAATTTCAGTGGCATCATGGATGAACTCAACAATATAACTATCACATAAGGCATTATTTCCATGATCCAAAAGCATAAAAGTATCATTATTTCCATGATCCAAAAATTGGAGCCAGATTCGATTCATTCAATCAAAGCCCAACAAGCATGCATGCATTAGAGTACGTACCTCACTCAATCATAGACAGCCTCCTCGCTTATCTGATCTTGTGTGTACGACGCGCAGAGGCCGGCCAGAGTCACCACCACTCCCTCCCTCCCTCCCTCTTGCTCAGCCTGCCTGCCACCGTTCCTCCTCGCCGATCGACCCCGGCCGGCCGCCAAGGTCCGCGAGTGGATCAAAGCAGATGCCGGCGTCTGCAAGCATCGTGCGACATGGGCGACATAGGACTTGGGGCTCCTCAACTGCATCCAACAAGGCTACATACTGCTTCCTCGCCTCCTCTCATCGTCGCCGTCACCCAAGGTCCTAAGTCCTAAGTCGCACGCGCACCCTGCACGCGGATGATTGAGTGTCTCTACTATATATAGTGATGAGAGGACTTGTAAGAACAAGATTTTTGCCGTGTCTCTACTATATATAATGTTGATCCTATTGTTCTACGGCCTATATTGAGAAACCACCTTTCCTTATTAAAATAAAGGATCATACTAAAGCTTCAATTGTGGTTCGTAAGAGTAATACTAGAACACGTACACCCTCTGAGCAAATTAAAGTTGAACCTAGTGTTGCTATGGTTAAGGATCTCTTGGTCGATAATATAGATGGGCATGTTATTTACCTTCGTGAGGAAGCTGCTAGAATTGCCAGACCCGATACTAGGAATAAACATAGACCTGTTGTAGGCATGCATGTTATTTCTGTTAAAATAGGAGATCATTTCTATCATGGTTTATGTGACGTAAGTGCTAGTGCGAGTGTAATACCCATTTCCTTATATGAAGAGATTATGCACGATATTGCACCTACTTGTCCCTTCGGTACCTTTGCTTATAGACGCATGCCTTTTGGTTTATGTAATGCACCCGCTACCTTTCAAAGATGCATGATGGCTATATTCTCTATTTTTTGTGAAAAGATTCTTGAGGTTTTCATGGATGATTTTTCCGTCTATGGAACTTCTTTTGATGATTGCTTAAGCAACCTTGATCAAGTTTTGCAGAGATGTGAAGAAACTAATCTTTTCTTGAACTGGGAAAAGTGCCACTTTATGGTCAATGAAGGTACTGTCTTGGGGCATAAAATTTCTGAAAAAGGTATTGAAGTTGATAAAGCCAAAGTTGATGCTATTGAAAAGATGACGTGTCCCAAGGACATCAAAGGTATAAGAAGTTTCCTTGGTCATGCCGATTTTTATAGGAGGTTCATTAAGGACTTCTCCAAAATCTCTAGGCCTCTGACTAATCTCTTACAAAAATATGTTCCTTTTGTCTTAAGAGGCGCACGTCGCCCGACTGAATCTCGGCCGAGTAGGTGCCGGACGGACGAACCCGGATGCCGCGGTAGCCCGCACCTCCCCGACGGCGAGGCGGCATGGGGGCGCAGTGCGTGTCGGCGACGAAGCAGTGTGGAGGAGAGTGCGGTGGGCGATGGGGCTGCGGTGTGGGCGTTCACCGGCGAGGTAGGATGCTTTTATAGCCGGAGCTCGCGCGGCGACAGGTGCGTGCCAGGCGACGCGTGGCGGTCGACCGTGGTGCCGGGCGACGCGACGGGTCGCTGGGCGGCATCAATGGCAGGCGACGGCTCGACAGTGCGGCAGCTTTGGCATTGATTCCTGCGGGAATCGAGGCGATGAGGACGACGAAGCAGCACGTCGCTGACAGGGCGGGCCCACCACATTCGCGCCAAAAAACGCCTCGCCCGGCGCCCCCAGGCGACCCCCAGCGCCCCGGGTTCGGGTTGGGTCCGCCGGCGCCAGTTTCAGCCCAATCCGGCGATTTTCGGAGTCCCGAGGGCGCGATGGGCCATTTTTTCGGCGCCGGCGCCTAAAAAGTGGCCTTGGAGGGCCTGTTGGGGGTGCGGCTGGAGATGCTCTTACTCACATCGGTCCCTGTCTTTCTATTCCTCCACTAAACCCCTTCACCTTCGTAATATTCTTGTTGTTCCGGACATAATCAAAAATCTTGTCTCTGTCCGACAATTTACTATCGATAATTATTGTTCTGTAGAATTTACTACCGATAATTATTGTTCTGTAGAAAACCGTATTGCAAAGGTACTGAATTTATCTTTGCAAGAGATTAAAAATCTCAACGTAAAGAACATGTCAAACATTAACAACCATGTATTTTTGGAATTTTAAAATTCAATAGAAAATGATTGAAATGCAGATCTGGCCTAAACATGACAAATGCTAATAAATAGCAATAGTTATTGGAGCACTAATCTGCTGAAAAGCTGAAAATACAAGCAATTAGAGCAACTTCAAATGGGCGACCCATTTCGTCCGCCCGCGTCCATTTGGGTCGGTGCGGACAGAAAAGTCGGCCCAACGCGCCGACCCAAACGGACGCGCTTCCGCTTTCGTCCGCCTGCCGACCCATTCCCGGCCCATTTTTGAGCCGGATTTGCTTCGGCGCGGACACGCGACGGACAGGCGCGCACTCGCCCTCTCTCCTCCCCGGGTCCGCTGGTCGGTGGCACATTGGCCTCTCCAAATGCAATAGCACGCCCTTGCCCGCCTGCTTCGTCGCCGACGCCGTCGGCCATTTTTTCAAGAAAAAAAAAGATATATAGATTTCTAAAAGTACACACCTAAAAAAAAGATCAACTACTCGTCGCTATCCGACTCCGATTCAGCATTGTCCTCCTCCGACGTCTGAATGTAGGCATCAGCCTGACTCTCGTCCACGAAGTCGTCCCATCCTGACTTTTCTCGTAGCTTCAGTTTCATTTGAGCGGTCAGCTTTCGCGCACGCTTGTCCTCCCGATAGGCGGCTCGCTCCGTCCTCCTCGCCTCCCTCTCCGCCCTCCATTGCATGTAGAACAAGCGCTCGTCGACGATGTCCTGCGGGAAGCGTGCGCGCCACACCACCATGGCCTCAACGTCGTTCTCGGCGATGGCGAGGCGACGCTGCCGCCCACGGTGGACACGACGAACCTCGTCGGTGACAAGTCGCGGGAGAGGCGTGAGATCATGCGCCTGCTGCCTCGACACGTCGGGATAATTCATCTCCTGACGACGCCTCAGGAGGCGCCACGCCGCCGAGTCGTGCGCGCGGGCCGCCTCCTCTGCGGTGTCGAAGGTGCCGAGGAAGAGGCGTTTCTCGCCAAACTTGATCTCAGAGGAGAAGCCGCCGGAGCGGCGCTCGCGGGTTCCGCGAAAATCCGAAGCTCCCAGGCGTCGCATCGACATGGTTGTGCACATGCGGCAATGCTAGTGAGAGAGGGGGCGAGACGAGTGCGCGCCGGACGGAGTGAGAGACGGCGAGACGAGCGCGCCTTCTTATAGCGAGTGTCGGCCACGGCGGCGCGCCAAAACAAGCGCGCGAACCTTTCTCGCGCTAGGCCGATTTCTCCCGCGCGCGAACCTTTCCAGCGTGCTGGAGCGCGCGCGGTCATGAAATGGGTCGGCGCGTTGGGTGCGCTGCCGACCCAAATCGAAAAGAGGGCGGACGCCGGGCGGGCGGCCGACCCAAACAGACAAAAAGCGGACAAAAGCGCCGTCCGTTTGGGTCGGCCGTTGAAGTTGCTCTTAAGAAACTAATGCAAATTAGCAGAAGCTGTCGGTGCCTCGGTGGCTCAACCAGATGCAAATAGGCCACGTAGAGCAGCCCAGCCAAGACCAGCCTGGTCTAACTAAACGGACAAGGTGAGTAGCCAGGAAGCAATGCCCCAGCCACATGGATCCCCAATTCACACGACCGTCACAGGCGGAGCCCCCACGGCCGGTCGGGTGAGGAGCTTCCGCTGCGCTCTTCCTCGTCGGAGGAGCCGCCGGGAGGCTTGTGCTAGTCGTGACGCCATTGGAGAGGCTGCTCGCGAACCCAAGCACGGTCAGGCTCCATGTGCCAGCGTGGGAGGAGTGCGTGCTTGAGGACGTGGGCACCGCGCGCCAGCAGTATCTCATCTCGCTGGCGCCTGAGGGTGTCGGGGCCGACCGCCTCAGGTGCGCGTGGAGACGGGTTGGGCGCCACCGAGACGGGTTGGCCATTGGTCGCCGCTTCAGTCGACCGCCAGAAGTTCAGTCGCCCAGGGGGCGAGCCGCGCCCAGCTTCTGCGGATTCCTTAGGCGGTCCTGCCACAGGGCCGTGGAAAGCCGCGCTAGTGGAGCCGCTGCGTTGCGGCCGGCCGCTGATGCGTCGAGTGCTCTGTTGAATTCTGAGATGGGCCTAGAGCCCATATGACAATTTCATATTTGATCTCTAAGGGCCCATGTAGGTGGCATGACAAAGTGGTGGGAAGTTTAGTCCCACCATGCTAGTGGAAGGAGAGTTGGAGTGGTTTATAAGGGATTCTCTCCCTCATGCTATTGGAGCTTGAGAAGAAATGAGGCCCTCGCGCACTCCTCCTCCTCCGCTCGTCTCGCCACGCCACGCCTCGTCACGACGCGTCGCGGGTTGCGGGATTGAGCCGAGCCGAGCTCACTCCTATGCGCTTCTTTTTGCCGGTCAGGAACGGAGAGTCTTTGACAGGTAGGGCCACGATCTGAGACGTCGGGATCGTGGGCTACCGACTTGGACGTGGGTTCGGCCCACGTTTCTCCACGCGCGGCCGCACATATATATGTGGGGCGCTGCCAACCCTAGCCGCCGTAACACAGAACGCATCTGCCTCCACGCCCGCCGTCGTCCCTTTGCTGCTGCTGCCGCCGGTGACTCCATCCCGTCCGCTGCGTACACGGTCGACGGGAGAGCAGGTCTCCGAAGCCTCGCCTCTCTGGATCCTGTACGGGAGAGGGGCGAATAGGTTTTTGGGAAGCGACTACGCGACTGCTCGCCGTTCATCTACTTCCTCTACGTCCGCGTCGCCCTCGTCATCACCATGGCCACCGACGCCGAACGAGCCGCCACCCAGAAGATCGAAGCCGACAAGAAGGCAGCCGAGGACGCTGCTGCCGTCACCGCTGCCGCGGCCTCTGCATGGCCTACTGGAGGGTATAACTCGTTTATCCCACTCCTACTGTTTTCTGTTTTAGGCATGCTAGCGTTATACGTAGATCTGTCTACAATTAGCGTAGTATGTGTTTGCATGATTGAATATCAGTATGCTATTACTTGTGTCAATGCCATGCTAGTAGTTAATTCGTGGATTAAATTAATCGGAAAATTGCCTATTTACTCAACAATCCAAAAACCTATTATGTGTAGGAATTTTTCGACAAGTGGCTTTGCCGCTGCACTGAAACCGGATAAGTTTACCGGTACATATTTTAAGCGTTGGTAGACTAAGACCACTTTATGGCTCACGGCTATGAACGTGTTCTGGGTCGCCGGTGTGCCCACGGGAATGATTGCTCCTGAACAGGAGAAGGCGTTCAGGGAGGCCACCGTCGTATTTCTCGGAGCACTTCTTAGCGTGATCGGAGATAAACTGGTCGACGCATATTTACATGTGCATGTCGCCAAGGACTTGTGGGAGGCGCTCGAATCTAAATTCGGGGCCACCGATGCTGGGAGTGAGATGTATATTATAGAGCAGTTCCACGATTACAAGATGGTTGAAAACCGTCTTGTGTTGGAGCAGGCTCATGAGATAATATGCATTGTTAAGGAGCTTGAGCTTCTGAAGTGCGAGTTACCGGGCAAGTTTGTCGCGGGCTGCATAATCGCTAAGCTCCCTAATTCCTGGAGGAACTTTGCCACTACTCTGAAACATCAGAGGCGTGAATTCTCAGTGGAGGATGTCATTGGCCATCTGAGTGTTGAGCAGAACTCAAGGACAAAGGACTCGAACGGGAAAGCGGTTGAGGGGACTTCTGTCGCCAACATGGTGAACCAGAGGAACTCCAACTCCCACAAGCCCAAGGGAAAGAACGGTGTCCAACACAATGCCGACTTTAAGAAGAAGGGTAAGAAGACCTTCAAGAAGAACAAGAAGGATGAGGGCTGCTTTACTTGTGGTTCGGCTGAACATTGGGCCAACAAGTGCCCAAACAAGTACAAGAAGCCAGGACAGGACTCCAAGTCTGTCAACATGATTGTGGGCAACAATGACAATGGTGCATCTGGGTACGGTAATTTATTTACTGTTTTTTCAGTGTTTCAGCCCAACGGTTGGTGGGTGGACACGGGTGCAGGAGTTCATGTGTGTGCTGACATTTCATTGTTCACTTTTTACCAGGTCACAGGCCACGGGTCCGTATTGATGGGGAATGGCGCGAGTGCTTCTGTTCATGGTGTTGGCACGGTCGATCTGAAGTTTACTTCGGGAAGGATCGTGCAGCTGAAGAACGTGCAGCATGTCCCTGCCATCAAGAAGAACCTCGTTAGTGGCTCCCTTCCATGTAGAGAAGGGTTTAAGTTGGTTTTCGAGTCTAATAAATTAGTTGTTACGAAATATGGACTCTTTGTTGGAAAAGGTTATGAGAGCGGAGGAATGTTCCGCCTTTCCCTCGCAGATTTTTGTAATAAAGTCGTGAACCATATTCATTCGAATGTTAATGAATCAGAAGTTTGGCATTCACGTCTTTGTCACATTAGTTTCGGTGTTATGACGCGGCTAGCTAAGTTGGATTTAATCCCGAGTTTCACTTTAGCCAAAGGTTCTAAGTGCCTTTCATGTGTGCAAGCTAAGCAACCTTGCAAGCCTCACAAGGCTGTGGAGGAGAGACACTTGGCACCATTAGAACTCATACATTCTGATCTTTGTGAGATGAATGGTGTGTTGACTAAAGGTGGAAAAAAATACTTCATGACATTGATAGATGATTCCACTAGATATTGCTATGTTTATCTGTAAAATACTAAAGATGAGGCTCTACACTACTTTAAAATCTATAAGGCAGAAGTTGAGAAACAACTTGAAAAACAAATTAAACGAGTCCGGTCCGATCGTGGTGGAGAGTACTTCTCGAGTGAGTTTGACTCGTTTTGTGCGGAACACGGCATTATTCATGAGAGGATGCCTCCCTATTCACCGCAGTCAAACGGGGTTGCCGAGCGGAAAAACCGTACTCTAACTGATTTGGTTAACGCCATGTTAGATACGTCGGGTTTATCCAAGGCATGGTGGGGGGAGGCTATATTGACGGCATGTCATGTCCTGAATAAAGTTTCGACAAAGGACAATGAGATCACTCCCTATGAGAAATGGGCGAAGAGAAGGACGACACTCTCGTACTTACGTACTTGGGGCTGTTTGGCGAAAGTCAATGTGCCGATCCCCAAAAAGCGCAAGCTTGGACCGAAGACCGTGGACTGCGTTAATTTGGGATACGCTAAGAATAGTGTTGGCTATAGATTTCTAGTAGTGAAATCTGAGGTACCCGACCAAAAGGTTGGTACAATTATGGAGTCTAAGGATGCTACATTCTTCGAGGATATATTTCCTATGAGAGATAGGCAAAGCACTTCTAGACAGGAATCTGAGGAGACTCCTGAGCCTGCCATTCCTATGGAATACTATGAACGAACACATGATGAAAATCCTGAGGAGGATGACGAGGAAACCCTTGGTAGGGGAAAGAGACAAAGGACTGCAAAGACCTTTGGTGATGATTTCTTCGTGTACCTCGTGGATGATGCTCCCACTTCTATTTCAGAAGCGCACTAGTAGAAAACAGGGCATTGGTGCAGCCCATTAGCCCCGGTTCAATCTAGAACCGGGACCAATGGGGGTACTGGACCCGGTTCGTTAGCCCAGGGGGCCGGCCGGGCCACGTGGGCCATTGGTCCCGGTTCGTCTGGACCTATTGGTCCCGGTTGGAGCTAAAAACCGGGACCAATGGCTCTTGCTCCTGGCCCACCACTATTAGTCCCGGTTTGTTTTATGAACCGGGACCAAAGGCACCCCTTTAGCCCCGGTTTGTAGCACCAACCGGGACCAGTGAGTTGCCTATATAAACCCCCTCACTCAAGAGCAGAGCTCACTGCTCTGTTTTTTTTCTGGCCGAGGGGGAGAGGGGTTAGTGGTGCTCTAGCTCACCTCCTATGCACACAACATGTTCGGTGGAATGCCCGAGCCACACTAGTTAAGCTTTTCTCCTCTCGAAGCTCTATTTTCTTCGAGATTTGTCTAGGTTTAGCGGTCCGTCACGTCCCGTCCCCGTCTTCGCCGCCGTCTATCGCCCCCGCCGATCTCGTCACCGGCACCACCGTGGTGAGCCTCTTGTTATGTCCATGCTTTTCTTACTTTTATTATTGCTTTAGATAGATATTTGTCTAATTTTCTTACGTTTATTATTGCTTGTTATTATATAGTGCGATGGTTTTGATATCCGCCCACGTGGGCCCTCGTCCGGTCTACGATTCGGATGTGGTATATTATCTTTAATTTATAACTATTTGTTTTAGTGCTTATGATAGTTATGCCGACCAACCTGACATGCATAGATGTTTTATTATGTCTAGGAGGTAGTTGAACCGGAAATTCCAACCGATCCTCTTGTGGAGAGGTTAAATTTAGTTGAAGAGGAAAACATTTCGTTAAAGAAAAAATTGGAAAAAATGGAGGAGGAGAAGATGGAATTGGAGTTGCATGTTGCGGAAGTTATCGATGATCACAAGATCAAGATGGAACCTATTGTCGAGAGGTTAAATTTAGTTGAAGAAGAAAACAAATTCTTGAAGGAAAAAAAATTGTGGACGAGAAGATGATATTGGAGTTGCATGTTGCGGATGTCGTCGATGATCACAAGATCAAGATGGATGCAATGCGGTTGAAGATTAAAAAGATTAGAAAATATGCCATTAATACCGAGGCTTGGTATCATTATGCCGTTGGATCAATTGTTACCTTGGTTGCGATTATGATAGCATTTGTTTTCGCGTTGAAATGTTTTACATAGTTTCGATGTGTATGGAGAGCTATATATGTTGTTAGATGAGAACTATATATGTATGTACTTTGGTTTTAATGTGATGATGAACTTTTATCCATTTGGTCACTTAATTATCTATTTATGATGTTCTGTAATGATTTTTGACACACTTAATTATATATAAATGCACGCAGATGAACCGCCAATGGATGTACGGTGACAGACACACCTCCGAGTACATTAAGGGCGTGCGTGAGTTTCTAAATGTGGCAGAGGCAAACAAGCAGAATGGTTTTATGTGTTGTCCATGCACTCAATGTGTGAATACGATGGCTTACTCTAACCGAAAAATCCTTCACTCCCACCTGCTTTACAAGGGTTTCATGCCACACTATAATGTTTGGACGAGGCACGGTGAAATAGGGGTTATGATGGAAGACGGCGAAGAAGAAGAGTACGATGACAACTATGTGCCCCCTGAATACGGTGATGCTGCAATGGGGGGAGCTGGTGAAGATCAAGAGGAACCAGACGATGTGCCCAATGATGCTGCAACGGGTGAAGCTGCTGAAGATCAAGAGGAACCAAATGATGATCTTCGCCGGGTCATTGTCGATGCAAGGACACAATGCGAAAGTCAAAAGGAGAAGCTGAAGTTCGATCGCATGTTAGAGGATCACAAAAAAGGGTTGTACCCCAATTGGGAAGATGGCAACACAAAGCTCGGTACCGTACTGGAATTGCTGCAGTGGAAGGCAGAGAATGCTGTGGCTGACAAAGGATTTGAGAAGCTACTGAAAATATTGAAGAAGAAGCTTCCGAAGGATAACGAATTGCCCGACAGTACATACGCAGCAAAGAAGGTCGTATGCCCTCTAGGATTGGAGGTGCAGAAGATACATGCATGCCCTAATGACTGCATCCTCTACCGCGGTGCATACAACGATCTGAACGCATGCCCGGTATGTGGTGCGTTGCGGTATAAGATCAGACGAGATGACCCTGGTGATGTTGATGGCGAGCCCGCCAGGAAGAGGGTTCCTGCGAAGGTGATGTGGTATGCTCCTATAATACCACGGTTGAAACGTTTGTTTAGAAACAGAGAGCATGCCAAGTTGATGCGATGGCACAATGAGGACCGTAAGAAAGACGGGAAGTTGAGAGCACCCGCTGACGGGTCGCAATGGAGAAAAATCGAGAGAAAATACTGGGAGGAGTTTGCAAAGGACGCAAGGAACGTATGGTTTGCTCTAAGCGCGGATGGCATTAATCCTTTCGGGGAGCAGAGCAGCAATCACAGCACCTGGCCCGTGACTCTATGTATGTATAACCTTCCTCCTTGGATGTGCATGAAGCGGAAGTTCATTATGATGCCAGTTCTCATCCAAGGCCCTAAGCAACCCGGCAACGACATTGATGTGTACCTAAGGCCATTAGTTGAAGAACTTTTACAGCTGTGGAATGGAAACGGTGTACGTGCGTGGGATGAGCACAAACAGGAGGAATTTGACCTAAAGGCGTTGCTGTTCGTGACCATCAACGATTGGCCCGCTCTCAGTAACCTTTCAGGAAAGACAAACAAAGGATACCACGCATGCACGCACTGTTTAGATGACACTGAAAGTATATACCTGGACAAGTGCAGGAAGAATGTGTACCTGGGCCATCGTCGATTTCTTCCGACCAACCATCAATGTCGAAAGAAAGGCAAGCATTTCAAAGGCGAGGCAGATCACCGGAAGAAGCCCGCCATGCGTACCGGTGATCACGTACTTGCTATGGTCAATGATTTACACGTAATCTTCGGAAAGGGCCCCGGCGCACTAGCTGTTCCGAATGACGATGAGGGACACGCACCCATGTGGAAGAAGAAATCTATATTTTGGGACCTACCCTACTGGAAAGACCTAGAGGTCCGCTCTTCAATCGACGTGATGCACCTGACGAAGAATCTTTGCGTGAACCTGCTAGGCTTCTTGGGCGTGTATGGAAAGACAAAAGATACAGCTGAGGCACGGGAGGACCTGCAACGTTTGCACGAAAAAGACGGCATCCCTCCGAAGCAGTATGAAGGTCCTGCCAGCTATGCTCTTACGAAAGAAGAGAAAGAAATCTTCTTTGAATGCCTTCTCAGTATGAAGGTCCCGACTGGCTTCTCGTCGAATATAAAGGGAATAATAAATATGGCAGAGAAAAAGTTCCAGAACCTAAAGTCTCATGACTGCCATGTGATTATGACGCAACTGCTTCCGGTTGCATTGAGGGGGCTTCTACCGGAAAACGTCCGATTAGCCATTGTGAAACTATGTGCATTCCTCAATGCAATCTCTCAGAAGGTGATCGATCCAGAAATCGTACCAAGGCTAAGGAGTGATGTGGCGCAATGTCTTGTCAGTTTCGAGCTTGTGTTCCCACCATCCTTCTTCAATATCATGACACACGTCCTAGTTCATCTAGTCGACGTGATTGTCATTCTGGGGCCCGTACTTCTACACAATATGTTCCCCTTTGAGAGGTTCATGGGAGTCCTAAAGAAATATGTCCGTAACCGCGCCAGACCAGAAGGAAGCATCTCCATGGGCCATCAAACAGAGGATGTCATCGGGTTTTGTGTTGACTTCATTCCTGGCCTTAATAAGATAGGTCTCCCTAAATCGCGGTACGAGGGCAGACTGACTGGAAAAGGCACGCTTGGAAGGGACTCAATAATATGCAGGGACGGTTATTCTTGGTCTCAAGCACACTACACAGTTCTACAGAACTCTACATTGGTGACCCCGTATGTCGATGAACACAAGAACAGTCTGCGCTCCAAACACCCGGAGCAGTGCGACGACTGGATTACACGTGAACACATCAGGACTTTCAGCAGTTGGTTGGAAACACGTCTCAGAGGTGACAACACTGTTTGTGATGAGTTGTACTTGTTGTCCAGGGGACCATCTTCGACTGCATTGATTTACAAAGGATACGAGATAAATGGAAATACATTTTACACGATTGTCCAAGATCAAAAGAGCACCAACCAAAACAGCGGTGTCCGCTTTGATGCAACAACCGAGAGGGGAAAGGACACATATTATGGTTACATAGTGGACATATGGGAACTTGACTACGGACATGATTTTAAGGTCCCTTTGTTTAAGTGTAAATGGGTCAATCTGTCAGGAGGCGGGGTACAGGTAGACCCACAGTACGGAATGACAACAGTGGATCTGAAAAATCTTGGATACAATGACGAACCGTTCGTCCTAGCCAATGATGTGGCACAGGTTATCTATGTGAAGGACATGTCTACCAGACCGAGAAAAAGAAAAGATAAGGAAGCGAATACATCATACGATGAGCCAAAGCGCCACATAGTTCTTTCAGGAAAAAGGGACATCCTGGGAGTGGAGGGCAAGACAGACATGTCTGAAGATTATGAAAAGTTCATGAAATTCCTTCCTTCAAAGTCAAGGCTGACCCAAGCATCCTGATAAACGATGAAGATTATCCATGGTTACGGCGCAATAAGCAAATGACACAAGCGAAGAAAAAGTGAAGAGTTATTTCCGCAAGTATTATGATGATACCATGCCAACTTTGTAACAAACGAGTATGATACCATTGTCCGTTTGTACTATTCAAATTTCAATACTACTTGCACTAACAAAACAAAACAAAACAAAACAAACTTGAAAAATAAATAGCAACAATAAGTATTTTGTTGTAAGTATAAACAAAATAAAATAAATAAAGCAACAAAGAAAATAAATAAAGAAAGTAAAATAAATAAAGCAACTCTAAATACAGCAAAAAACAACTTAGAAATAAACAAAGAAAATAAAATAAATAAAGCAACTCTAAATACAGCAAAAAACAACTTAGAAATAAATAGCAACAATAAGTATTTTGTTGTAATTAAGTATAAACAAAATAAAATAAATAAAGCAACAAAGAAAATAAATAAAGGAAGTAAAATAAATAAAGCAACTCTAAATACAGCAAAAAATGTTTGTGGATCGCCGAGCAGTCGGGGGTCGAGGGGTCGAGAGAGGTTGCCTAGCTAGTGTCAAAGTATTGAAAAATTCCATGACTTCATCATTTGCCAGAAGTAACCGGGGCATGTTGGTACGAAGTTATGCAAAGATGTTTTGGAACGGAGTTCCTGATAGGTTAATCCGTCTTTTGTTATGGATTATCTTATCTGGGACTCCGTTCCAAAACAACTTTGGAGAGCTTCGTACCATCATTCTACTGTTACTTTTGCCTAATGATGAAGTATTGGTTTTGTTGAATCCTTTGACACTAGCTAGACAAAATGTGACATGAGGGGGTCTAGGGTTTGTGGATCGCCGAGCAGTCGAGGGTTGAAGCTAGTTCTACGTTTGCCATTAATATATCCATCTGTCATGTTTGAATAATAATTGGCATGTTGTAAATATTTGTAGAAACAATGGACGACAACACCCGAGACCTAGCACAAGAAGCGATGTTGATGGACATAATCGCAGACGGGCAAAATGCCGTCAGGTCGTTTCTCAACGACACCGATGAGCAGGTCGAACAAGAGCTGCAGCTGGAAGATCTAGGCTATGATATTGATGAATTCGGTGACCCAATGCACATGGAAGAAGTAGACCGTGAGGACGGCTCCGGTGACCCAATGCCGGTGCAAGAAGGAGACCGTGATGCTGGCTCCGGTGACCGAACCGAGTCCGGCCAGGAGGTATATATGTTAGTTAAGCATGTGCTGACTAGTTAATTGATTCATTCATTAACTCTCGTCTTTGTTCCTTTTCTAGCCCTCCGGATCGAGCAAATCTTCGGTAAAGAGACGAGGAGCGAAGAAAAAGTTGAGGCCGGATGAAAAGTTTGAGATCTCAGAAATCTCGCGCTCCGGCGAGCCGATTGCACCCATCCGCACAAAGAACGCATTTGTTAATCAGTGCGGGGTTCTGGTTAGGGACAAGATCCCGATCAGCATCCATCAATGGTTAAAGCCGGCTGCAAACGATGCTCAGGTGACTTATGTCACAGATATGCAGAAAGAAGATCTTTGGACTGAGCTGAAGTCAAACTTCGTCCTACCGCGAGAGGTTGATCCGGCGAAGCCAGTTAAAGAGGACTTAATCAAGTCTTATGCACTTTCGAAGATGGCAGACCAATTCAGGGCATGGAAGAAAAAACAGAATACGTTTGTCAGAGAGAAAACGACTCCAGAATTCGTGGGCATATATGAGAAGATCAAAGATGACTGGCCCGCATTTGTGGCCCATAAGAAGTCGGAAAAGAGTCAGAAGATGTCGGAGACAAACCGGATAAATGCTGCAAAGAAGATGCATCACCATCGCACGGGGTCGGGCGGCTACCTCGTAGCCCGGCCTAAGTGGGCCAGGGCTGAGAATGATCTGCTTCAGAAAGGGATCGAACCAGAGACAATGCACTGGCCAGAACGTTGCCGGACTTGGTTCTTCGGGGCTGGCGGATCCTTGGACCCTGTAACAGGGTGGTGCATTTGGACGGACAAGCAATTGGAAACACCACTCAGGAAGATGCGGCAGTATATCAAAGCAGCGCATGCAGGGACGTTCATCCCCGACAGAGAGAACGACGAGCTGACAATGGCCCTCGGGAATCCTGAGCACCCTGGACGGACACGAGGCACGCCGGGCTCCCTTCCGTGGCGTGCTGGGTTTCCGGACGCAGGAGGCTACAAATGCCACGACAGGAGGAAGAAAATGGAGATGACCGAAATCCAGGCGCTGCGGGCCAGAATACAAGCGATAGAGGAACGGGAAGCAGATCGGGAAAGAATTGCCGAAGCTTCCCCCGAAGCTACCCCGCCATCTCAGCGGAGAAGCAGCGTGGCTTCCACCGAGCTGCTTCAGCCAGAGCTTGCCTTGACGGCTACTGCCAGGAATCCTGTGGATGCTATCACGCAGGCACAAAATTGCCACCTTATGGCACAGTGGATGAATCTGAAGGTCAAGGTGGCTGCTGGCTCTGTTTATCCTTCTGGACCAGACGACACTTTTCACTGCCGGCCGATTCCAAAAGGATATGCTAGGGTGATGGTCGACGAAATAACGGAGGGATTTGAGGAGCTCCAGCTTGACCACCCTACCGGTGAAGGGGAGACTCGGCTGGGTTCTTCACTGAAGACTCCATGCCTATGGCGGAAGGACCTAATCAACATTCTGAACTGGACGCCTCCGCCTCCTCCTCCTCCTCCGACGAGTCAGGGCACTCCGCCTCCTCCACCGCCTCCTCCTCCGGCGAGTGACCATCAGGGCACTCCGGCGAGTGACCATCAGGGCACTCCGGCTCCTTCTCCGGCGCGTGGCGGCACACCGCCTCCTTCGCCGCCGGCGCGTGGCGGCACTCCGCCTCCTTCGCCGCCGGCGCGCCCGAGCAGACAGCCAGCTCCTCCTTCGCCTAATCAGCAAGGGCGGAAGAGACCTGCCGCCGCTCCGGCTGCTCCTGCTCCGGCGCCTAAGCAAGTAAAAAAGACAGCCGCTTCGTCTGGTCCGGCGACGTCTACCAGTACAGCCAGAGGCGGGAGGCGATGCAGATTCGGTCCTTCTCTCACGCCTCTAGAGAAGTTACCGTACGAGAGGTCCGACGAGGAAAACACGAAGATCGCTGAAGGCGAAGTGAAGGACTTTTTTGAAGGGTTGAAAGCACAGAGACATCCACCTCCAGAGGAGAAGATAGATGCGGTGAAAGCAAAGCGCACTCTTGCTGCCCTGAAGCAACCAACGAAAAGTAAGCCGAAGGGCAACTATGACCGCATTATTCAAAAGACATTTCAAGATGCCAAGCGGTCCGGAAGTACAAAAAGTGATCAGAGGTTAGCAGAAGGGCGAGCTGGGAAACAAATTGCCCAGCTCGGCGAACAAGCGAACCAATCGTGCCCCCCGCTCAAGGTGTCTAGCGACATGGTCGCTAATGATCCGAGGATGGTGCCCGGTTATACCAATCTTGCAGATTACGCGTCCGACGATGTACACTATGATTTCATGGACGTGCAGATAGAAAGATACGAGTACAAAAAGCCTCTCGTAAAAAATGAAAGATCTCTATCAACGAATATGCGAAGATTGCATGATTGGTACATGAAAATCTGCAGAGAGTCTGGGGGGAGGAATAACTTGTATTTGAGAGTTAAACCTGAGCATGACCTCGTTGGAATTGACCTGTTGCCTGTTCCATTTGAGGAGATCTATCAATTTTTCAATCAATTGGCCCTCGATAAAACAACGATCACCTGCTACTGTCTGTAAGTAGTACTACTTCTATCATTAAGTCTCTCTATATAGCTGATCTTCATTGCATGTATTTATAATTATCCTCACTATATTATGCAGATTGAAGATCGTCGAATTGAAGAAAAGACAAGTAGGTGATATTGGGTTTATTAACACATACCTCATAGATGCAACCGAGGTTAAATTGCGTCCCGGCGATACCGAGACCAACTTGCTACGATCGTTGGTGGTAAATGAAAACAAAGATATAATACTCTTTCCTTACAACTTCAAGTGAGTGTTAATGTCTTGTGCATATTTGGTTTCCCTTATATATATCAGTCAAGTTTATAGTGATGTAATGATCTCATGCATTCGTGCGCAGCTTCCACTATATTCTCTTAGAGATTAAGCTTGAGAAGGGAATAGTAACTGTCTTCGACTCTAAACGTAAAGATCCCGAGGAGTATGCGGACATGACTCAAATGCTAGCCAGGTAAGTTAAATCGATCAATATTATCCACCATGCATATATATCAGCAACTTCATTTCTGATATCAACTAATTGTTTACTTTGTCTGGCAGGGCTTGGAAAACATTCAGCAAAAAAGCTCCGGGACTGCCGAAGAAGCTACAATTTAGATACCCGAAAGTAAGTACTATATAGTAGCATGTTCCGCGCGCGCATCTCCTATATCTTGATTCAAGCGCTAGCTAGTTTCATCAATACCAATTTGGCATTCTTGCTTATCAGTTTGATTGAGCTCTATTTCTTGTAAAGTGGTTGTGGCAGGAACCCGGGAATGATTATTGTGGATACTACATTTGCGAGTCCATCCGCCACACGACCTGTGAGCGGGGCTACACTGATGAACAATTTAAAGTGCGTAAGCAATCAATAATATTCACAAATTTATAGCATCATTTCATGTATTGACCCCCTACTTCAAATTAGATGTTTCGGATGCGGGATGAACTCCTAACACCAGATCGTCTGCGAGCAATTCAAGAGGAATTGGCGGCATTCTTCCTTGAACACGTGATCGCTGAAGACGAAGAATACTATGTGGACCCTGCATCCATGTGTTAGGAGATTATTTTTGTAAGAGATAATTATTGTATATATGTGCCCGGTAGTGTCGGATCGATAGATATACGAGAACTTGTTGTTCGACCAATCTCTCGGAGAAGGAGAGGTGGTCGATATTATTACTTCTCTCTGTATGCATATATATATATATGTTGATTATATATACGAGATCTTCTGTTCCTTCGTTTGCTTAGTATAGCTAGCAGCTAGCTAGCTAGCTAGCGTGACTCTAGTCCATATATATACGTATGTGTAGTATGTAGCGTCGACCAAAAGCACGGACATAAGAGAGAAGTACTTCTCTCTATTAATTAGCTAGCTAACACAATATATCAAACACCTAAATTAACCCCCAAAACCTAAAACCCCCCCTCCCCTTTCAAAAAAAAAAAACAAAAACCACAGCTACAGAAATGCTGACACGTGCATGCCTTTTGGTCCCGGTTGGTACCACCAACCGGGACTAAAGCCCCTCCTGCCTGGACTCGGTGCACAGGCCACGTGGACACCCTTTTGCCCCGGTTCTGGATTGAACCGGGACTAAAGGGTCAGAGCATTAGTACCGACCCTGTTGCCCCGGTTCCAGAACCGGGGCTAAAAGGCCAAATGAACCGGGGCTAAATCCCCTTTATCTACTAGTGGAAGAGTGCACGCCAACCTCTAAATCATCCGAAACTCAATTCTGCAAGCCGTTTTCGGCCTCCGAAATTATTCCGAAACAGACAAAGTTTGTGACAGAAGGATACGAATTTTCGTTGCGGTCGTTTTGGCAGGTCATGGAGCCCAAACGAAGTTCGTATGGCCAGGGTACGGTCGTTCTACGGAAACACATCAAATGGATTTCAGCAACGAGGGATATAGTGAATCCGGCTTCCAGGGTAACTTGCTCGCGCCCACGAGCCATTTTGCGCCACTCGAAATGGCCTATTATTTTCGAACAGTACGAATGTAATGTAGAAGAGCTGGTATGCACAGTTTTTTCCAAGAACAACACATGTGCATGGACAAAAATGTGGGTGGTAGCGCTATGGGTGATAAACCATGCAAAACGGCAAGTTTTTGGGTGTTCGGTGCACCGAAGAGGCTTCTCCTTCCATCCAGACTAGCATGTAGGGCTTGCTGGTGCAGAAATAGAGTCATGTAACATTGTTCTGCATGTCATTGTTGCAGTATCTGTCCGTGGGTGAGATCACGGTAGGGTGGTAGACGCTAGAAGAGTGCACGCCAACCACTAAATCATCCGAAACTCAATTCTGCAAGCCATTTTCGGCCTCCGAAATTATTTCGAAACAAACGAAGTGTGTGACAGAAGGATACGAATTTTCGCTGCGGTCGTTTTGGCAGGTCATGGAGCCCAAACGGAGTTCGTATGGCCAGGGTACGGTCGTTCTACGGAAGCACATCAAATGGATTTCAGCAACGAGGGATATAGTGAATCCGGCTTCCAGGGTAACTTGCTCGCGCCCAAGAGCCATTTTGCGCCACTCGAAATGGCCTATTATTTTCGAACAGTACGAATGTAATGTAGAAGAGCTGGTATGCACAGTTTTTTCCAAGAACAACACATGTGCATGGACAAAAATGTGGGTGGTAGCGCTATGGGTGATAACCCATGCAAAACGGCAAGTTTTTGGGTGTTCGGTGCACCGAAGAGGCTTCTCCTTCCATCCAGACTAGCATGTAGGGCTTGCTGGTGCAGAAATAGAGTCATATAACATTGTTCTGCAAGTCATTGTCGCAGTATCTGTCCGTGGGTGAGATCACGGTAGGGTGGTAGACGCTAGAAGAGTGCACGCCAACCACTAAATCATCCGAAACTCAATTCTGCAAGCCGTTTTCGGCCTCCGAAATTATTCCAAAACAGACGAAGTGTGTGACAGAAGGATACGAATTTTTGCTGCGGTCGTTTTGGCAGGTCATGGAGCCCAAACGTAGTTCGTATGGCCAGGGTACGGTCGTTCTACGGATACACCTCAAATGGATTTCAGCAACGAGGGATATAGTGAATCCGGCTTCCAGGGTAACTTGCTCGCGCCCACGAGCCATTTTGCGCCACTCGAAATGGCCTATTATTTTCGAACAGTACGAATGTATGTAGAAGAGCTGGTATGCACTGTTTTTTCCAAGAACAACACATGTGCATGGACAAAAATGTGGGTGGTAGCGCTATGGGTGATAAACCAAGCAAAACGGCAAGTTTTTGTGTGTTCGGTGCACCGAAGAGGCTTCTCCTTCCATCCAGACTAGCATGTAGGGCTTGCTGGTGTAGAAATAGAGTCATGTAACATTGCTCTGCATGTCATTGTCGCAGTATCTGTCCGTGGGTGAGATCACGGTAGGGTGGTAGACGCTAGAAGAGTGCACGCCAACCACTAAATCATCCGAAACTCAATTCCGCAAGCCGTTTTCGGCCTCCGAAATTATTCCGAAACAGACGAAGTGTGTGACAGAAGGATACGAATTTTCGCTGCGGTCGTTTTGGCAGGTCATGGAGCCCAAACAGAGTTCGTATGGCCAGGGTACGGTCGTTCTACGGAAACACATCAAATGGATTTCAGCAACGAGGGATATAGTGAATCCGGCTTCCAGGGTAACTTGCTCGCGCCCACGAGCCATTTTGCGCCACTCGAAATGGCCTATTATTTTCGAACAGTACGAATGTAATGTAGAAGAGCTGGTATGCACAGTTTTTTCCAAGAACAACACATGTGCATGGACAAAAATGTGGGTGGTAGCGCTATGGGTGATAAACCATGCAAAATGGCAAGTTTTTGGGTGTTCGGTGCACCGAAGAGGCTTCTCCTTCCATCCAGACTAGCATGTAGGGCTTGCTGGTGCAGAAATAGAGTCATGTAACATTGTTCTGCAAGTCATTGTTGCAGTATCTGTCCGTGGGTGAGATCACGGTAGGGTGGTAGACGCTAGAAGAGTGCACGCCAACCACTAAATCATCCGAAACTCAATTCTGCAAGCCATTTTCGGCCTCCGAAATTATTCCGAAACAGACGAAGTGTGTGACAGAAGGATACGAATTTCTGCTGCGGTCGTTTTGGCAGGTCATGGAGCCCAAACGGAGTTCGTATGGCCAGGGTACGGTCGTTCTACGGATACAACTCAAATGGATTTCAGCAACGAGGGATATAGTGAATCCGGCTTCCAGGGTAACTTGCTCGCGCCCACGAGCCATTTTGTGCCACTCGAAATGGCCTATTATTTTCGAACAGTACGAATGTAATGTAGAAGAGCTGGTATGCACAGTTTTTTCCAAGAACAACACATGTGCATGGACAAACATGTGGGTGGTAGCGCTATGGGTGATAAACCATGCAAAACGGCAAGTTTTTGGGTGTTCGGTGCACCGAAGAGGCTTCTCCTTCCATCCAGACTAGCATGTAGGGCTTGCTGGTGCAGAACTAGAGTCATGTAACATTGTTCTGTAAGTCATTGTCGCAGTATCTGTCCGTGGGTGAGATCACGGTAGGGTGGTAGACGCCAGAAGAATGCACGCCAACCACTAAATCATCCGAAACTCAATTCTGCAAGCCGTTTTCGGCCTCCGAAATTATTCCAAAATAGACGAAGTGTGTGACAGAAGGATATGAATTTTCGCTGCGGTCGTTTTGGCAGGTCATGGAGCCCAAACGGAGTTCGTATGGCCAGGGTACGGTCGTTCTACGGATACACCTCAAATGGATTTCAGCAACGAGGGATATAGTGAATCCGGTTTCCAGGGTAACTTGCTCGCGCCCACGAGCCATTTTGCGCCACTCGAAATGGCCTATTATTTTCGAACAGTACGAATGTAATGTAGAATAGCTGGTATGCACTGTTTTTTCCAAGAACAACACATGTGCATGGACAAAAATGTGGGTGGTAGCGCTATGGGTGATAAACCATGCAAAACGGCAAGTTTTTGGGTGTTCGGTGCACCGAAGAGGCTTCTCCTTCCATCCAGACTAGCATGTAGGGCTTGCTGGTGCAGAAATAGAGTCATGTAACATTGCTCTGCATGTCATTGTCGCAGTATCTGTCCGTGGGTGAGATCACGGTAGGGTGGTAGACGCTAGAACACTAGTAGAAAACAGGGCATTGGTCCAGCCCATTAGCCCCGGTTCAATCTAGAACCGGGACCAATAGGGGTACTGGACCCGGTTCGTTAGCCCAGGGGGCCGGCCGGGCCACGTGGGCCATTGGTCCCGGTTCGTCTGGACCTATTGGTCCCGGTTGGAGCTAAAAACCGGGACCAATGGCTCTTGCTCCTGGCCCACCACTATTAGTCCCGGTTTGTTTTATGAACCGGGACCAAAGGCACCCCTTTAGCCCCGGTTTGTAGCACCAACCGGGACCAGTGAGTTGCCTATATATACCCCCTCACTCAAGAGCAGAGCTCACTGCTCTGTTTTTTTTCTGGCCGAGGGGGAGAGGGGTTAGTGGTGCTCTAGCTCACCTCCTATGCACACAACATGTTCGGTGGAATGCCCGAGCCACACTAGTTAAGCTTTTCTCCTCTCGAAGCTCTATTTTCTTCGAGATTTGTCTAGGTTTAGCGGTCCGTCACGTCCCGTCCCCGTCTTCGCCGCCGTCGATCGCCCCCGCCGATCTCGTCACCGGCACCACCGTGGTGAGCCTCTTGTTATGTCCATGCTTTTATTACTTTTATTATTGCTTTAGATAGATATTTGTCTAATTTTCTTACGTTTATTATTGCTTGTTATTATATAGTGCGATGGTTTTGATATCCGCCCACGTGGGCCCTCGTCCGGTCTACGATTCGGATGTGGTATATTATCTTTAATTTATAACTATTTGTTTTAGTGCTTATGATAGTTATGCCGACCAACCTGACATGCATAGATGTTTTATTATGTCTAGGAGGTAGTTGAACCCCGGCGCACTAGCTGTTCCGAATGACGATGAGGGACACGCACCCATGTGGAAGAAGAAATCTATATTTTGGGACCTACCCTACTGGAAAGACCTAGAGGTCCGCTCTTCAATCGACGTGATGCACGTGACGAAGAACCTTTGCGTGAACCTGCTAGGCTTCTTGGGCGTGTATGGAAAGACAAAAGATACAGCTGAGGCACGGGAGGACCTGCAACGTTTGCACGAAAAAGACGGCATCCCTCCGAAGCAGTATGAAGGTCCTGCCAGCTATGCTCTTACGAAAGAAGAGAAAGAAATCTTCTTTGAATGCCTTCTCAGTATGAAGGTCCCGACTGGCTTCTCGTCGAATATAAAGGGAATAATAAATATGGCAGAGAAAAAGTTCCAGAACCTAAAGTCTCATGACTGCCATGTGATTATGACGCAACTGCTTCCGGTTGCATTGAGGGGGCTTCTACCGGAAAACGTCCGATTAGCCATTGCGAAACTATGTGCATTCCTCAATGCAATCTCTCAGAAGGTGATCGATCCAGAAATCGTACCAAGGCTAAGGAATGATGTGGCGCAATGTCTTGTCAGTTTCGAGCTTGTGTTCCCACCATCCTTCTTCAATATCATGACACACGTCCTAGTTCATCTAGTCGACGAGATTGTCATTCTGGGGCCCGTATTTCTACACAATATGTTCCCCTTTGAGAGGTTCATGGGAGTCCTAAAGAAATATGTCCGTAACCGCGCCAGACCAGAAGGAAGCATCTCCATGGGCTATCAAACAGAGGATGTCATCGGGTTTTGTGTTGACTTCATTCCTGGCCTTAATAAGATAGGTCTCCCTAAATCGCGGTACGAGGGCAGACTGACTGGAAAAGGCACGCTTGGAAGGGACTCAATAATATGCAGGGACGGTTATTCTTGGTCTCAAGCACACTACACAGTTCTACAGAACTCTACATTGGTGACCCCGTATGTCGATGAACACAAGAACAGTCTGCGCTCCAAACACCCGGAGCAGTGCGACGACTGGATTACACGTGAACACATCAGGACTTTCAGCAGTTGGTTGGAAACACGTCTCAGAGGTGACAACACTGTTTGTGATGAGTTGTACTTGTTGTCCAGGGGACCATCTTCGACTGTATTGATTTACAAAGGATACGAGATAAATGGAAATACATTTTACACGATTGTCCAAGATCAAAAGAGCACCAACCAAAACAGCGGTGTCCGCTTTGATGCAACAACCGAGAGGGGAAAGGACACATATTATGGTTACATAGTGGACATATGGGAACTTGACTACGGACATGATTTTAAGGTCCCTTTGTTTAAGTGTAAATGGGTCAATCTGTCAGGAGACGGGGTACAGGTAGACCCACAGTACGGAATGACAACAGTGGATCTGAAAAATCTTGGATACAATGACGAACCGTTCGTCCTAGCCAATGATGTGGCACAGGTTATCTATGTGAAGGACATGTCTACCAGACCGAGAAAAAGAAAAGATAAGGAAGCGAATACATCATACGATGAGCCAAAGCGCCACATAGTTCTTTCAGGAAAAAGGGACATCCTGGGAGTGGAGGGCAAGACAGACATGTCTGAAGATTATGAAAAGTTTCATGAAATTCCTCCCTTCAAAGTCAAGGCTGACCCAAGCATCCTGATAAACGATGAAGATTATCCATGGTTACGGCGCAATAAGCAAATGACACAAGCGAAGAAAAAGTGAAGAGTTATTTCCGCAACTATTATGATGATACCATGCCAACTTTGTAACAAACGAGTATGATACCATTGTCCATTTGTACTATTCAAATTTCAATACTACTTGCACTAACAAAACAAAACAAAACAAAACAAACTTGAAAAATAAATAGCAACAATAAGTATTTTGTTGTAAGTATAAACAAAATAAAATAAATAAAGCAACAAAGAAAATAAATAAAGCAACAAATAAAATAAAATAAATAATTTCAATACTACTTGCACTCCGGCTCCTTCTTCGGCGAGTGACCATCAGGGCACTCCGGCTCCTTCTCCTGCGCGTGGCGGCACACCGCCTCCTTCGCCGCCGGCGCGTGGCGGCACTCCGCCTCCTTCGCCGCCGGCGCGCCCGAGCAGACAGCCAGCTCCTCCTTCGCCTAATCAGCAAGGGCGGAAGAGACCTGCCGCCGCTCCGGCTGCTCCTGCTCCGGCGCCTAAGCAAGTAAAAAAGACAGCCGCTTCGTCTGGTCCGGCGACGTCTACCAGTACAGCCAGAGGCGGGAGGCGATGCAGATTCGGTCCTTCTCTCACGCCTCTAGAGAAGTTGCCGTACGAGAGGTCCGACGAGGAAAACACGAAGATCGCTGAAGGCGAAGTGAAGGACTTTTTTGAAGGGTTGAAAGCACAGAGACATCCACCTCCAGAGGAGAAGATAGATGCGGTGAAAGCAAAGCGCACTCTTGCTGCCCTGAAGCAACCAGCGAAAAGTAAGCCGAAGGGCAACTATGACCGCATTATTCAAAAGACATTTCAAGATGCCAAGCGGTCCGGAAGTACAAAAAGTGATCAGAGGTTAGCAGAAGGGCGAGCTGGGAAACAAATTGCCCAGCTCGGCGAACAAGCGAACCAATCGTGCCCCCCGCTCAAGGTGTCTAGCGACATGGTCGCTAATGATCCGAGGATGGTGCCCGGTTATACCAATCTTGCAGATTACGCGTCCGACGATGTACACTATGATTTCATGGACGTGCAGATAAAAAGATACGAGTACAAAAAGCCTCTCGTAAAAAATGAAAGATCTCTATCAACGAATATGCGAAGATTGCATGATTGGTACATGAAAATCTGCAGAGAGTCTGGGGGGAGGAATAACTTGTATTTGAGAGTTAAACCTGAGCATGACCTCGTTGGAATTGACCTGTTGCCTGTTCCATTTGAGGAGTTCTATCAATTTTTCAATCAATTGGCCCTCGATAAAACAACGATCACCTGCTACTGTCTGTAAGTAGTACTACTTCTGTCATTAAGTCTCTCTATATAGCTGATCTTCATTGCATGTATTTATAATTATCCTCACTATATTATGCAGATTGAAGATCGTCGAATTGAAGAAAAGACAAGTAGGTGATATTGGGTTTATTAACACATACCTCATAGATGCAACCGAGGTTAAATGGCGTCCCGGCGATACCGAGACCAACTTGCTACGATCGTTGGTGGTAAATGAAAACAAAGATATAATACTCTTTCCTTACAACTTCAAGTGAGTGTTAATGTCTTGTGCATATTTGGTTTCCCTTATATATATCAGTCAAGTTTATAGTGATGTAATGATCTCATGCATTCGTGCGCAGCTTCCACTATATTCTCTTAGAGATTAAGCTTGAGAAGGGAATAGTAACTGTCTTCGACTCTAAACGTAAAGATCCCGAGGAGTATGCGGACATGACTCAAATGCTAGCCAGGTAAGTTAAATCGATCAATATTATCCACCATGCATATATATCAGCAACTTCATTTCTGATATCAACTAATTGTTTCCTTTGTCTGGCAGGGCTTGGAAAACATTCAGCAAAAAAGCTCCGGGACTGCCGAAGAAGCTACAATTTAGATACCCGAAAGTAAGTCCTATATAGTAGCATGTTCCGCGCGTGCATCTCCTATATCTTGATTCAAGCGCTAGCTAGTTTCATCAATACCAATTTGGCATTCTTGCTTATCAGTTTGATTGAGCTCTATTTCTTGTAAAGTGGTTGTGGCAGGAACCCGGGAATGATTATTGTGGATACTACATTTGCGAGTCCATCCGCCACACGACCTGTGAGCGGGGCTACACTGATGAACAATTTAAAGTGCGTAAGCAATCAATAATATTCACAAATTTATAGCATGCATCATTTCATGTATTGACCCCCTACTTCAAATTAGATGTTTCGGATGCGGGATGAACTCCTAACACCAGATCGTCTGCGAGCAATTCAAGAGGAATTGGCGGCATTCTTCCTTGAACACGTGATCGCTGAAGACGGAGAATACTATGTGGACCCTGCATCCATGTGTTAGGAGATTATTTTTGTAAGAGATAATTATTGTATATATGTGCCCGGTAGTGTCGGATCGATAGATATACGAGAACTTGTTGTTCGACCAATTTCTCGGAGAAGGAGAGGTGGTCGATATTATTACTTCTCTCTGTATGCATATATATATATGTTGATTATATATACGAGATCTTCTGTTCCTTCGTTTGCTTAGTATAGCTAGCAGCTAGCTAGCTAGCTAGCGTGACTCTAGTCCATATATATACGTATGTGTAGTATGTAGCGTCGACCAAAAGCACGGACATAAGAGAGAACACTTCTCTCTATTAATTAGCTAGCTAACACAATATATCAAACACCTAAATTAACCCCCAAAACCTAAAACCCCCCTCCCCTTTCAAAAAAAAAAACAAAAACCACAGCTACAGAAATGCTGACACGTGCATGCCTTTTGGTCCCGGTTGGTACCACCAACCGGGACTAAAGCCCCTCCTGCCTGGACTCGGTGCACAGGCCACGTGGACACCCTTTTGCCCCGGTTCTGGATTGAACCGGGACTAAAGGGTCAGAGCATTAGTACCGACCCTGTTGCCCCGGTTCCAGAACCGGGGCTAAAAGGCCAAATGAACCGGGGCTAAATCCCCTTTATCTACTAGTGGCGTATGCCTCTCCAGAATCTGACTACTGGAAGGAAGCTGTCCGTAGCGAGATGGATTCCATCATGGCTAATGGGACATGGGAGATTACTGAGCGTCCCTATGGTTGCAAACCATTGGGATGTAAGTGGGTGTTCAAAAAGAAGCTTAGGCCCGATGGTACGATTGAAAAGTACAAGGCTAGGCTTGTGGCCAAGGGCTATGACCAAAAGGAAGAGGAAGATTTCTTTGATACTTATTCACCTGTGGCCAGACTGACCACCATTCGAGTATTACTCTCGTTGGCGGCCTCGCATGGTCTTCTCGTCCACCAGATGGATGTTAAGACAGCTTTCCTGAATGGAGAGCTAAACGAGGAAATCTACATGCAACAGCCAGATGGCTTTGTGATAGATGGTCAGGAAGGAAAAGTGTGTAGGTTGATAAAATCTTTATATGGCCTGAAACAAGCACCTAAGCAATGGCATGATAAGTTTAATACAACACTGACATCTGTTGGTTTCGGTGTTAATGAAGCTGACAAATGTGTATACTATCGCCATGGTGGGGGCGAAGGAGTTATATTGTGCTTGTATGTTGATGACATACTGATATTCGGAACCAACCTCAAAGTAATTGAGGAGGTCAAGTCGTTTCTATCTCAGAACTTTGAGATGAAAGACCTTGGTGTGGCTGATGTTATCTTGAACATCAAGCTACTGAGAGATAATGAGGGTGGGATTACACTTTTGCAATCCCACTATGTTGAGAAGGTGTTGAGTCGTTTTGGATACTCGGACTGCACACCATCTCAAACACCATATGATCCTAGCGTGTTGATTCGAAAATCCAAAGGCACGGCTATAGATCAATTGAGATACTCTCAAATCATTGGTTCACTGATGTACCTAGCTAGCGCTACGAGGCCTGACATCGCTTTTGCTGTGAGCAAACTGAGTCGGTTTGTATCAAAACCGGGTGATGTACATTGGCATGTAGTTGAAAGAGTTATGCGTTATCTGAAGGGTACTATGAACTATGGACTTCACTATACCGGATACCCGTCGGTACTTGAAGGGTATAGTGATGCGAATTGGATCTCTGATGCTGATGAGATGAAGGCCACAACTGGGTATATGTTTACTCTTGGAGGTGGCGCTGTTTCCTGGAAGTCTTGCAAGCAAACGATCTTAACGAGATCGACAATGGAAGCAGAATTAACAGCATTAGACACATCTGGTGTTGAAGCGGGATGGCTTCGAGATCTCTTGATGGACTTGCCATTGGTTGATAAACCGGTTCCGGCTATCCTTATGAACTGTGACAATCAGACCGTCATCACCAAGGTGAAGAGTTCAAAGGACAACATGAAGTCCAACAAACACACAAGAATGAGATTAAAAGCTATCAAAAAATTGAGAAACTCCGGAGTGATAGCGTTGGAATATGTCCATACGGCTAAGAATCTGGCAGACCCCTTTACAAAAGGGCTATCACGTGTTGTGATAGATAATGCATCTAGTGAGATGGGCATGAGACCCACATGAGTTGCCATGGTGGTAACCCAACCTATGTGATCGGAGATCCCGTGAAGTAGGACCTGGGAAAACAAGCCAGTGGTGAACTGAGGAGAGTAACTATACTAACCCACTCCGCTGGAGATGCAATACTCTCAATACTGTATGGGAGGATGACTACTGTCTTAATGTGTTCCAAGGCTTATATGTATAAGCAAGATGCTATCCTACAGAGCGATCTTTGGAGGAACACACCTATATGAGCCCGACTGCTGGTCACAGTCTATGAGATTGGGGTGATCTCTAGTAAGCTCATGAACAGGCCAGGAGTGTGACTTATATGCTCCACCCGAGGGGTCAGCCTTCGGTAGCCTAGTATCAGTAAGACATGTGGTGAAACTTCTTTACGCCAAACTGATAATTCAAGGCTTAGTCCATTGTTCAGTTGTGAAGGAGTGTAGCTACTTGCTCTAGGTGAAGCTCAACCTTAACAGGTCTTCGCTGAAACACTGGTATATCGAAACAGTAATTGGGACAAGAGCACACAATGGGCCCTCGAGATCTGGTGGAGGATTGTTGAATTCTGAGATGGGCCTAGAGCCCATATGACAATTTCATATTTGATCTCTAAGGGCCCATGTAGGTGGCATGACAAAGTGGTGGGAAGTTTAGTCCCACCATGCTTGTGGAAGGAGAGTTGGAGTGGTTTATAAGGGATTCTCTCCCTCATGCTATTGGAGCTTGAGAAGAGATGAGGCCCTCGCGCACTCCTCCTCCTCCGCTCGTCTCGCCACGCCACGCCTCGTCACGACGCGCCTCGGGTTGCGGGATTGAGCCGAGCCGAGCTCACTCCTATGCGCTTCTTTTTGCCGGTCAGGAACGGAGAGTCTTTGATAGGTAGGGCCACGATCTGAGACGTCGGATCGTGGGCTACCGACTTGGACGTGGGTTCGGCCCACGTTTCTCCACGCGCGGCCGCACATATATATGTGGGGCGCTGCCAACCCTAGCCGCCGTAACACAGAACGCATCTGCCTCCACGCCCGCCGTCGTCCCTTTGCTGCTGCTGCCGCCGGTGACTCCATCCCGTCTGCCGCGTACACGGTCGACGGGAGAGCAGGTCTCCGAAGCCTCGCCTCTCTGGATCCTGTACGGGAGAGGAGTGAATAGGTTTTTGGGAAGCGACTACGCGACTGCTCGCCGTTCATCTACTTCCTCTACGTCCGCGTCGCCCTCGTCATCACCATGGCCACCGACGCCGAACGTGCCGCCGCCCAGAAGATCGAAGCCGACAAGAAGGCAGCCGAGGACGCTGCTGCCGTCACCGCTGCCGCGGCCTCTGCATGGCCTACTGGAGGGTATAACTCGTTTATCCCACTCCTACTGTTTTCTGTTTTAGGCATGCTAGCGTTATATGTAGATCTGTCTACAATTAGCGTAGTATGTGTTTGCATGATTGAATATCAGTATGCTATTACTTGTGTCAATGCCATGCTAGTAGTTAATTCGTGGATTAAATTAATCGGAAAATTGCCTATTTACTCAACAATCCAAAAACCTATTATGTGTAGGAATTTTTCGACAAGTGGCTTTGCCGCTGCACTGAAACCGGATAAGTTTACCGGTACATATTTTAAGCGTTGGCAGACTAAGACCACTTTATGGCTCACGGCTATGAACGTGTTCTGGGTCGCCGGTGTGCCCACGGGAACGATTGCTCCTGAACAGGAGAAGGCGTTCAGGGAGGCCACCGTCGTATTTCTCGGAGCACTTCTTAGCGTGATCGGAGATAAACTGGTCGACGCATATTTACATGTGCATGTCGCCAAGGACTTGTGGGAGGCGCTCGAATCTAAATTCGGGGCCACCGATGCTGGGAGTGAGATGTATATTATAGAGCAGTTCCACGATTACAAGATGGTTGAAAACCGTCCTGTGTTGGAGAAGGCTCATGAGATAATATGCATTGTTAAGGAGCTTGAGCTTCTGAAGTGCGAGTTACCGGGCAAGTTTGTCGCGGGCTGCATAATCGCTAAGCTCCCTAATTCCTGGAGGAACTTTGCCACTACTCTGAATCATCAAAGGCGTGAATTCTCAGTGGAGGATTTCATTGGCCATCTGAGTGTTGAGCAGAACTCAAGGGCAAAGGACTCGAACGGGAAAGCGGTTGAGGGGTCTTCTGTCGCCAACATGGTGAACCAGAGGAACACCAACTCCCACAAGCCCAAGGGAAAGAACGGTGTCCAACACAATGCCGACTTTAAGAAGAAGGGTAAGAAGACCTTCAAGAAGAACAAGAAGGATGAGGGCTGCTTTACTTGTGGTTCGGCTGAACATCGGGCCAACAAGTGCCCAAACAAGTACAAGAAGCCAGGACAGGACTCCAAGTCTGTCAACATGATTATGGGCAACAATGACAATGGTGCATCTGGGTACGGTAATTTATTTACTGTTTTTTCAGTGTTTCAGCCCAACGATTGGTGGGTGGACACGGGTGCAGGAGTTCATGTGTGTGCTGACATTTCATTGTTCACTTCTTACCAGGTCACAGGCCACGGGTCCATATTGATGGGGAATGGTGCGAGTGCTTCTGTTCATGGTGTTGGCACGGTCGATCTGAAGTTTACTTCGGGAAGGATCGTGCAGCTGAAGAACGTGCAGCATGTCCCCGCCATCAAGAAGAACCTCGTTAGTGGCTCCCTTCTATGTAGAGAAGGGTTTAAGTTGGTTTTCGAGTCTAATAAATTAGTTGTTACGAAATATGGACTCTTTGTTGGAAAAGGTTATGAGAGCGGAGGAATGTTCCGCCTTTCCCTCGCAGATTTTTGTAATAAAGTCGTGAACCATATTCATTCGAATGTTAATGAATCAGAAGTTTGGCATTCACGTCTTTGTCACATTAGTTTCGGTGTTATGACGCGGCTAGCTAAGTTGGATTTAATCCCGAGTTTCACTTTAGCCAAAGGTTCTAAGTGCCTTTCATGTGTGCAAGCTAAGCAACCTCGCAAGCCTCACAAGGCCGCGGAGGAGAGACACTTGGCACCATTAGAACTCATACATTCTGATCTTTGTGAGATGAATGGTGTGTTGACTAAAGGTGGAAAGAAATACTTCATGACATTGATAGATGATTCCACTAGATATTGCTATGTTTATCTGTAAAATACTAAAGATGAGGCTCTACACTACTTTAAAATCTATAAGGCAGAAGTTGAGAAACAACTTGAAAAACAAATTAAACGAGTCCGGTCCGATCGTGGTGGAGAGTACTTCTCGAGTGAGTTTGACTCCTTTTGTGCGGAACACGGCATTATTCATGAGAGGACGCCTCCCTATTCACCCCAGTCAAACGGGGTTGCCGAGCAGAAAAACCGTACTCTAACTGATTTGGTTAACGCCATGTTAGATACGTCGGGTTTATCCAAGGCATGGTGGGGGGAGGCTATATTGACGGCATGTCATGTCCTGAATAAAGTTCCGACAAAGGACAATGAGATCACTCCCTATGAGAAATGGGCGAAGAGAAGGACGACACTCTCGTACTTACGTACTTGGGGCTGTTTGGCGAAAGTCAATGTGCCGATCCCCAAAAAGCGCAAGCTTGGACCGAAGACCGTGGACTGCGTTAATTTGGGATACGCTAAGAATAGTGTTGGCTATAGATTTCTAGTAGTGAAATCTGAGGTACCCGACCAAAAGGTTGGTACAATTATGGAGTCTAAGGATGCTACATTCTTCGAGGATATATTTCCTATGAGAGATAGGCAAAGCACTTCTAGACAGGAATCTGAGGAGACTCCTGAGCCTGCCATTCCTATGGAATACTATGAACGAACACATGATGAAAATCCTGAGGAGGATGACGAGGAAACCCTTGGTAGGGGAAAGAGACAAAGGACTGCAAAGACCTTTGGTGATGATTTCTTCGTGTACCTCGTGGATGATGCTCCCACTTCTATTTCAGAAGCGTATGCCTCTCCAGAATCTGACTACTGGAAGGAAGCTGTCTGTAGCGAGATGGATTCCATCATGGCTAATGGGACATGGGAGATTACTGAGCGTCCCTATGGTTGCAAACCATTGGGATGTAAGTGGGTGTTCAAAAAGAAGCTTAGGCCCGATGGTATGATTGAAAAGTACAAGGCTAGGCTTGTGGCCAAGGGCTATGACCAAAAGGAAGAGGAAGATTTCTTTGATACTTATTCACCTGTGGCCAGACTGACCACCATTTGAGTATTACTCTCGTTGGCGGCCTCGCATGGTCTTCTCGTCCACAAGATGGATGTTAAGACAACTTTCCTGAATGGAGAGCTAAACGAGGAAATCTACATGCAACAGCCAGATGGCTTTGTGATAGATGGTCAGGAAGGAAAAGTGTGTAGGTTGATAAAATCTTTATATGGCCTGAAACAAGCACCTAAGCAATGGCATGATATGTTTAATACAACACTGACATCTGTTGGTTTCGGTGTTAATGAAGCTGACAAATGTGTATACTATCGCCATGGTGGGGGCGAAGGAGTTATACTGTGCTTGTATGTTGATGACATACTGATATTCGGAACCAACCTCAAAGTAATAGAGGAGGTCAAGTCGTTTCTATCTCAGAACTTTGAGATGAAAGACCTTGGTGTGGCTGATGTTATCTTGAACATCAAGCTACTGAGAGATAATGAGGGTGGGATTACACTTTTGCAATCCCACTATGTTGAGAAGGTGTTGAGTCGTTTTGGATACTCGGACTGCACACCATCTCAAACACCATATGATCCTAGCGTGTTGAATCGAAAATCCAAAGGCACGGCTATAGATCAATTGAGATACTCTCAAATCATTGGTTCACTGATGTACCTAGCTAGCGCTACGAGGCCTGACATCGCTTTTGCTGTGAGCAAACTGAGTCGGTTTGTATCAAAACCGGGTGATGTACATTGGCATGCTGTTGAAAGAGTTATGCGTTATCTGAAGGGTACTATGAACTATGGACTTCACTATACCGGATACCCGTCGGTACTTGAAGGGTATAGTGATGCGAATTGGATCTCTGATGCTGATGAGATGAAGGCCACAACTGGGTATATGTTTACTCTTGGAGGTGGCGCTGTTTCCTGGAAGTCTTGCAAGAAAACGATCTTAACGAGATCGACAATGGAAGCAGAATTAACAGCATTAGACACATCTGGTGTCGAAGCGGGATGGCTTCGAGATCTCTTGATGGACTTGCCATTGGTTGATAAACCGGTTCCGGCTATCCTTATGAACTGTGACAATCAGACCGTCATCACCAAGGTGAAGAGTTCAAAGGACAACATGAAGTCCAACAAACACATAAGAATGAGATTAAAAGCTGTCTGAAAATTGAGAAACTCCGGAGTGATAGCGTTGGAATATGTCCATACGGCTAAGAATCTGGCAGATCCCTTTACAAAAGGGCTATCACGTGTTGTGATAGATAATGCATCGTGTGAGATGGGCATGAGACCCACATGAGTTGCCATGGTGGTAACCCAACCTATGTGATCGGAGATCCCGTGAAGTAGGACCTGGGAAAACAAGCCAGTGGTGAACTGAGGAGAGTAACTATACTAACCCACTCCGCTGGAGATGCAATACTCTCAATACTGTATGGGAGGATGACTACTGTCTTAATGTGTTCCAAGGCTTATATGTATAAGCAAGATGCTATCCTACAGAGCGATCTTTGGAGGAACACACCTATATGAGCCTGACTGCTGGTCACAGTCTATGAGATTGGGGTGATCTCTAGTAAGCTCATGAACAGGCCAGGAGTGTGACTTATATGCTCCACCCGAGGGGTCAGCCTTCGGCAGCCTACTATCAGTAAGACATGTGGTGAAACTTCTTTACGCCAAACTGACAATTCAAGGCTTAGTCCATTGTTCAGTTGTGAAGGAGTGTAGCTACTTGCTCTAGGTGAAGCTCAACCTTAACAGGTCTTCGCTGAAACACTGGTATATCGAAACAGTAATGGGGACAAGAGCACACAATGGGCCCTCGAGATCTGGTGGGGGATTGTTGAATTCTGAGATGGGCCTAGAGCCCATATGACAATTTCATATTTGATCTCTAAGGGCCCATGTAGGTGGCATGACAAAGTGGTGGGAAGTTTAGTCCCACCATGCTAGTGGAAGGAGAGTTGGAGTGGTTTATAAGGGATTCTCTCCCTCATGCTATTGGAGCTTGAGAAGAGATGAGGCCCTCGCGCACTCCTCCTCCTCCGCTCGTCTCGCCACGCCACGCCTCGTCACGACGCGCCGCGGGTTGCGGGATTGAGCCGAGCCGAGCTCACTCCTATGCGCTTCTTTTTGCCGGTCAGGAACGGAGAGTCTTTGACAGGTAGGGCCACGATCTGAGACGTCGGATCGTGGGCTACCGACTTGGATGTGGGTTCGGCCCACGTTTCTCCACGCGCGGCCGCACATATATATGTGGGGCGCTGCCAACCCTAGCCGCCGTAACACAGAACGCATCTGCCTCCACGCCCGCCGTCGTCCCTTTGCTGCTGCTGCCGCCGGTGACTCCATCCCGTCCGCCGCGTACACGGTCGACGGGAGAGCAGGTCTCCGAAGCCTCGCCTCTCTGGATCCTGTACGGGAGAGGGGCGAATAGGTTTTTGGGAAGCGACTACGCGACTGCTCGCCGTTCATCTACTTCCTCTACGTCCGCGTCGCCCTCGTCATCACCATGGCCACCGACGCCGAACGTGCTGCCGCCCAGAAGATCGAAGCCGACAAGAAGGCAGCCGAGGACGCTGCTGCCGTCACCGCTGCCGCGGCCTCTGCATGGCCTACTGGAGGGTATAACTCGTTTATCCCACTCCTACTGTTTTCTGTTTTAGGCATGCTAGCGTTATACGTAGATCTGTCTACAATTAGCGTAGTATGTGTTTGCATGATTGAATATCAGTATGCTATTACTTGTGTCAATGCCATGCTAGTAGTTAATTCGTGGATTAAATTAATCGGAAAATTGCCTATTTACTCAACAATCCAAAAACCTATTATGTGTAGGAATTTTTCGACAAGTGGCTTTGCCGCTGCACTGAAACCGGATAAGTTTACCGATACATATTTTAAGCGTTGGCAGACTAAGACCACTTTATGGCTCACGGCTATGAACGTGTTCTGGGTCGCCGGTGTGCCCACGGGAACGATTGCTCCTGAACAGGAGAAGGCGTTCAGGGAGGCCACCGTCGTATTTCTCGGAGCACTTCTTAGCGTGATCGGAGATAAACTGGTCGACGCATATTTACATGTGCATGTCGCCAAGGACTTGTGGGAGGCGCTCGAATCTAAATTCGGGGCCACCGATGCTGGGAGTGAGATGTATATTATAGAGCAGTTCCACGATTACAAGATGGTTGAAAACCGTCCTGTGTTGGAGCAAGCTCATGAGATAATATGCATTGTTAAGGAGCTTGAGCTTCTGAAGTGCGAGTTACCGGGCAAGTTTGTCGCGGGCTGCATAATCGCTAAGCTCCCTAATTCCTGGAGGAACTTTGCCACTACTCTGAAACATCAGAGGCGTGAATTCTCAGTGGAGGATGTCATTGGCCATCTGAGTGTTGAGCATAACTCAAGGGCAAAGGACTCGAACGGGAAAGCAGTTGAGGGGACTTCTGTCGCCAACATGGTGAACCAGAGGAACTCCAACTCCCACAAGCCCAAGGGAAAGAACGGTGTCCAACACAATGCCGACTTTAAGAAGAAGGGTAAGAAGACCTTCAAGAAGAACAAGAAGGATGAGGGCTGCTTTACTTGTGGTTCGGCTGAACATTGGGCCAACAAGTGCCCAAACAAGTACAAGAAGCTAGGACAGGACTCCAAGTCTGTCAACATGATTGTGGGCAACAATGACAATGGTGCATCTGGGTACGGTAATTTATTTACTGTTTTTTCAGTGTTTCAGCCCAACGATTGGTGGGTGGACACGGGTGCAGGAGTTCATGTGTGTGCTGACATTTCATTGTTCACTTCTTACCAGGTCACAGGCCACGGGTCCGTATTGATGGGGAATGGCGCGAGTGCTTCTGTTCATGGTGTTGGCACGGTCGATCTGAAGTTTACTTCGGGAAGGATCGTGCAGCTGAAGAACGTGCATCATGTCCCCGCCATCAAGAAGAACCTCGTTAGTGGCTCCCTTCTATGTAGAGAAGGGTTTAAGTTGGTTTTCGAGTCTAATAAATTAGTTGTTACGAAATATGGACTCTTTTTTGGAAAAGGTTATGAGAGCGGAGGAATGTTCCGCCTTTCCCTCGCAGATTTTTGTAATAAAGTCGTGAACCATATTCATTCGAATGTTAATGAATCAGAAGTTTGGCATTCACGTCTTTGTCACATTAGTTTCGGTGTTATGACGCGGCTAGATAAGTTGGATTTAATCCCGAGTTTCACTTTAGCCAAAGGTTCTAAGTGCCTTTCATGTGTGCAAGCTAAGCAACCTCGCAAGCCTCACAAGGCCGCGGAGGAGAGACACTTGGCACCATTTGAACTCATACATTCTGATCTTTGTGAGATGAATGGTGTGTTGACTAAAGGTGGAAAGAAATACTTCATGACATTGATAGATGATTCCACTAGATATTGCTATGTTTATCTGTTAAATACTAAAGATGAGGCTCTACACTACTTTAAAATCTATAAGGCAGAAGTTGAGAAACAACTTGAAAAACAAATTAAACGAGTCCGGTCAGATCGTGGTGGAGAGTACTTCTCGAGTGAGTTTGACTCCTTTTGTGCGGAACACGGCATTATTCATGAGAGGACGCCTCCCTATTCACCCCAGTCAAACGGGGTTGCCGAGCGGAAAAACCGTACTCTAACTGATTTGGTTAACGCCATGTTAGATACGTCGGGTTTATCCAAGGCATGTTGGGGGGAGGCTATATTGACGGCATGTCATGTCCTGAATAAAGTTCCGACAAAGGACAATGAGATCACTCCCTATGAGAAATGGGCGAAGAGAAGGACGACACTCTCGTACTTACGTACTTGGGGCTGTTTGGCGAAAGTCAATGTGCCGATCCCCAAAAAGCGCAAGCTTGGACCGAAGACCGTGGACTGCGTTAATTTGGGATACGCTAAGAATAGTGTTGGCTATAGATTTCTAGTAGTGAAATCTGAGGTACCCGACCAAAAGGTTGGTACAATTATGGAGTCTAAGGATGCTACATTCTTCGAGGATATATTTCCTATGAGAGATAGGCAAAGCACTTCTAGACAGGAATCTGAGGAGACTCCTGAGCCTGCCATTCCTATGGAATACTATGAACGAACACATGATGAAAATCCTGAGGAGGATGACGAGGAAACCCTTGGTAGGGGAAAGAGACAAAGGACTGCAAAGACCTTTGGTGATGATTTCTTTGTGTACCTCGTGGATGATGCTCCCACTTCTATTTCAGAAGCGTATGCCTCTCCAGAATCTGACTACTGGAAGGAAGCTGTCCGTAGCGAGATGGATTCCATCATGGCTAACGGGACATGGGAGATTACTGAGCGTCCCTATGGTTGCAAACCATTGGGATGTAAGTGGGTGTTCAAAAAGAAGCTTAGGCCCGATGGTACGATTGAAAAGTACAAGGCTAGGCTTGTGGCCAAGGGCTATGACCAAAAGGAAGAGGAAGATTTCTTTGATACTTATTCACCTGTGGCCAGACTGACTACCATTCGAGTATTACTCTCGTTGGCGGCCTCGCATGGTCTTCTCGTCCACCAGATGGATGTTAAGACAGCTTTCCTGAATGGAGAGCTAAACGAGGAAATCTACATGCAACAGCCAGATGGCTTTGTGATAGATGGTCAGGAAGGAAAAGTGTGTAGGTTGATAAAATCTTTATATGGCCTGAAACAAGCACCTAAGCAATGGCATGATAAGTTTAATACAACACTGACATCTGTTGGTTTCGGTGTTAATGAAGCTGACAAATGTGTATACTATCGCCATGGTGGGGGCGAAGGAGTTATACTGTGCTTGTATGTTGATGACATACTGATATTCGGAACCAACCTCAAAGTAATTGAGGAGGTCAAGTCGTTTCTATCTCAGAACTTTGAGATGAAAGACCTTGGTGTGGTTGATGTTATCTTGAACATCAAGCTACTGAGAGATAATGAGGGTGGGATTACACTTTTGCAATCCCACTATGTTGAGAAGGTGTTGAGTCGTTTTGGATACTCGGACTGCACACCATCTCAAACACCATATGATCCTAGCGTGTTGTTTCGAAAATCCAAAGGCACGGCTATAGATCAATTGAGATACTCTCAAATCATTGGTTCACTGATGTACCTAGCTAGCGCTACGAGGCCTGACATCGCTTTTGCTGTGAGCAAACTGAGTCGGTTTGTATCAAAACCGGGTGATGTACATGGGCATGTTGTTGAAAGAGTTATGCGTTATCTGAAGGGTACTATGAACTATGGACTTCACTATACCGGATACCCGTCGGTACTTGAAGGGTATAGTTATGCGAATTGGATCTCTGATGCTGATGAGATGAAGGCCACAATTGGGTATATGTTTACTCTTGGAGGTGGCGCTGTTTCCTGGAAGTCTTGCAAGCAAACGATCTTAACGAGATCGACAATGGAAGCAGAATTAACAGCATTAGACACATCTGGTGTCGAAGCGGGATGGCTTCGAGATCTCTTGATGGACTTGCCATTGGTTGATAAACCGGTTCCGGCTATCCTTATGAACTGTGACAATCAGACCGTCATCACCAAGGTGAAGAGTTCAAAGGACAACATGAAGTCCAACAAACACATAAGAATGAGATTAAAAGCTGTCAGAAAATTGAGAAACTCCGGAGTGATAGCGTTGGAATATGTCCATACGGCTAAGAATCTGGCAGATCCCTTTACAAAAGGGCTATCACGTGTTGTGATAGATAATGCATCGAGGGAGATGGGCATGAGACCCACATGAGTTGCCATGGTGGTAACCCAACCTATGTGATCGGAGATCCCGTGAAGTAGGACCTGGGAAAACAAGCCAGTGGTGAACTGAGGAGAGTAACTATACTAACCCACTCCGCTGGAGATGCAATACTCTCAATACTGTATGGGAGGATGACTACTGTCTTAATGTGTTCCAAGGCTTATATGTATAAGGAAGATGCTATCCTATAGAGCGATCTTTGGAGGAACACACCTATATGAGCCCGACTGCTGGTCACAGTCTATGAGATTGGGGTGATCTCTAGTAAGCTCATGAACAGGCCAGGAGTGTGACTTATATGCTCCACCCGAGGGGTCAGCCTTCGGCAGCCTAGTATCAGTAAGACATGTGGTGAAACTTCTTTACGCCAAACTGACAATTCAAGGCTTAGTCCATTGTTCAGTTGTGAAGGAGTGTAGCTACTTGCTCTAGGTGAAGCTCAACCTTAACAGGTCTTCGCTGAAACACTGGTATATCGAAACAGTAATTGGGACAAGAGCACACAATGGGCCCTCGAGATCTGGTGGGGGATTGTTGAATTCTGAGATGGGCCTAGAGCTCATATGACAATTTCATATTTGATCTCTAAGGGCCCATGTAGGTGGCATGACAAAGTGGTGGGAAGTTTAGTCCCACCATGCTAGTGGAAGGAGAGTTGGAGTGGTTTATAAGGGATTCTCTCCCTCATGCTATTGGAGCTTGAGAAGAGATGAGGCCCTCGCGCACTCCTCCTCCTCCGCTCGCCTCGCCACGCCACGCCTCGTCACGACGCGCCGCGGGTTGCGGGATTGAGCCGAGCCGAGCTCACTCCTATGCGCTTCTTTTTGCCGGTCAGGAACGGAGAGTCTTTGACAGGTAGGGCCACGATCTGAGACGTCGGATCGTGGGCTACCGACTTGGACGTGGGTTCGGCCCACGTTTCTCCACGCGCGGCCACACATATATATGTGGGGCGCTGCCAACCCTAGCCGCCGTAACATAGAACGCATCTGCCTCCACGCCCGCCGTCGTCCCTTTGCTGCTGCTGCCGCCGGTGACTCCATCCCGTCCGCCGCGTACACGGTCGACGGGAGAGCAGGTCTCCGAAGCCTCGCCTCTCTGGATCCTGTACGAGAGAGGGGCGAATAGGTTTTTGGGAAGCGACTACGCGGCTGCTCGCCGTTCATCTACTTCCTCTACGTCCGCGTCGCCCTCGTCATCACCATGGCCACCGACGCCGAACGTGCCGCCGCCCAGAAGATCGAAGCCGACAAGAAGGCAGCCGAGGACGCTGCTGCCGTCACCGCTGCCGCGGCCTCTGCATGGCCTACTGGAGGGTATAACTCGTTTATCCCACTCCTACTGTTTTCAGTTTTAGGCATGCTAGCGTTATACGTAGATCTGTCTACAATTAGCGTAGTATGTGTTTGCATGATTGAATATCAGTATGCTATTACTTGTGTCAATGCCATGCTAGTAGTTAATTCGTGGATTAAATTAATCGGAAAATTACCTATTTACTCAACATGCTCGAGGCCGCCTTGCTGGTGCATGGCTGAGGGCAGCCGATGCGTGCACTCCAGTGGCGACTGGCAAGAGCCCAAGTTACTAATCAGGATAGCGAGCATGTATAGGAAAAGAAGCACCTTAATCATGCATCAATTAGATCAATTCTTTCGTGTCTGCGTGATGGGCACAGATAGAATGCTGTCCCGGATGATTGATTTGCCCATCGGACTTGTTCTTTTTGATCTTGTGCTGACACTGATTATTTCTTCTCCTTCAATCCAAAATTTCTTCCGGTTCCTGTTCCCGCAGAGATCAGTCGATCTGGACATGTTCACAAGCGATTCCTTATGCATAATTGAGAATCAGTTATTAGATCACAGGAAGACAAAATTATATAGATCTCCTCCTGATCGATGAAGTTGTCCTATGCAGGGATGTATCCATGCCGATTCGGAGCGGCGCGCTGTGCTGTGAGCGACCGTTGCCGTGTCCGTGGCCGCATCTGGGGTAGAGCGGACGCGATAGCCGCTCGTCGGGATAACAACATGCCCTATGTCATAGCTCCGAAGGGCCAGCCAGGGGCATAGCCTCGAACGCCGCCGATCTGCATGGATGCAAGACGAGGGCCGCGTCGACCACCAGGGAGCAGCGCTGAAGGAGTAGTCGTCTCCGTCGTGAGGCCGATAGGATCTCTCCCTCGGGAGCGTGCTGATAACGTATTAGAAAGTAAAACGAGAGAGACCATAGACAGAAACGTAAAGTGAAGGGTTGTCTTTATTGATGATTGAGTACAAGTATATAGAGCCCCGAGGGGATACATCCAACAGACGCGATGGTCCAGGGAGACACGAGCGAACAGTCGTGTCCCTCATACAAGGCGGTTAGGGATAGTGGAGATTCTCCATAATTAACACATGGGTTAATTAAACTCAACACTTTAGGCTGCCCGTAATGAGAGTATCATAGGTAGTATCATACATGCCAACTAAGCAATTTTGATGAGGTCGCATGAAATTAAATGAAGAAAGAGAGGCTTGAGTATCATATCATGATATCGTATTATATTAAATGATGTGCTACTTTGTGTCATGCATGCCAATAAATGTACTACTCTATGATACCAACATATGATACTAAGCATTACGGATGTAGTATCATACTCTAGTATCATAGCATGATACTAGAATATGATACTCCCCATTACAACCAGCCTTAGCTCGGCGGGGCAGTACGCGGTATTGGAAGCACTTTGCCGAGTGCCGGACAGAAACAACTCGGTTCCTCCCCCACACAGTAGTCCACTCTTTCCGCTATTGACCTATGCCTACGGCTAAGCCGTCGGCATACCCGTGCCACGTGGCTCTTTCTGGTAGCACCAGGGACAGGGCTACGCCGACGTCATATCTTTGGTGCTATAACTACCGCTAGGCCGTCGGCATATCCGTGCCACGTGTCGCCCACTGGTGGCTCCTAGGGCATGGCTGTGCCGACGGCTTAGCCGACCTATGCATACGGCAAAGCCGTCGACATAGACCTGCCCAGGAGCTACCAGTGGGCGCCACATGGCACCTATGCGGACGGCCTAGCCGTAGGCATAGGTCCAGAACTATGTCTACGGCTAGGTGATACGTCCAAAATGTATCACTATTTTGTATCGTAATTCATCCTTATTCATTGATATATTTCACATTACGATGATGTTCTTATGTTGTTTTGGCTTATTTTACACAGTTTGCAACTTTCCGGTGCCGAAGCAGCAGACGCAGGATTCAACGGTAAAAAGTGGACGCTAAGTTGCTGAAGAAGACTACCTCCAAATTACCTGAAAATCGACGGAGGGTATTTTCCAGACGGATCACGAAGGCATGCAAAAGAGAAACCAGAGGGGGGCCACAGGGCACCCAAGCGGCCACCTGGCGCGGGCCCCTCCCTGGCCGCGTCGGGGGGGGGGGCGCCTAGAGCCCCTGTCCCACCTCCGGCTGCCCCCTTTTGCCTATATACTCCTCGTCATCCGAAAACCCTAAAAAGAAGAGTTTTGATGGAGTTCCGCCGCCGCTCCGTGGCGGAAACCTACAGAGAAGAAAAGGCCATCTCCGGCGGGCAGATTCCGCCGGGGAGATCACCTCCCGGAAGGGGAGATCATCGCCATCGTCATCACCATCGTCACGGGCATCATCGAGATCATCATCAACATCATCCCCAACATCAGCACCATCTCCATCTTCATCCAATCTCATCTCACCATTGCAACTTGTGTTGTAACCCGTACTATCTATCCTCTCTACTACATCGGTGTTGATTACTACCTTGTGGTGAATGCTATTGAGTTTTGTTGGAGAAATATCATTATGTCCAGATTGTTTATCACCCATTCATCTCCACTGATCATGATCTCTTTTATGTCTTGTGAGTAGTTACTTTAGTTCTTGAGGACATGGGAAAAGTCTTGTTGTTAGTAGTCATATGATGTTGAAGTAATATGTGTTGTCTGATACTTAAGTTGCGTTGTTATTTTACTAGTGGTGTTGTGTGAGTCGAACACTCAACACTTCGCTTTATTAAGGACCTAGGGGAATACATTGTGTACAAAGAATGCTTACGGTGGGTTGCCGGAGTGACAGAAACCTGAACCCCAGTTCGCACGCTTTTGCACAAGGGAAGACTGGATCATCGATCGTATTGCTATGGTTAGGCTTTTGCCTTAAATACTATCTTGTATTTGCGGATGCTTGCAAGGTGTTTAATCATAAGAGTGCACTCATCTTAGTCTAGAGAGTGTACTAGCTTAGATCCACCCACTCAACACTTATCAACACATCACATAGTACCGCTACGGAATATGGCGAAAGCACATGACCACCTCTCCCGTGTGTCCTCAGAACACCTTAGCCTTTATAAGTTCAGTTGCTAGGCCTCTCCTTTGCTCAGAAAGGATTGGGCCACTTGTTACTCTCCATTGCCTTTTACTTTGCTCGCTTTTACCTTCCTGTTGCTTATATCAAGAAAACCCCTAAAAGTTATCTTTCAGTGCTTGCAGTAATTCCTTGCTCAGAATCGTTTATCAATACCTTCTGCTCCTCGTTGGGTTCGACACTCTTACTTATCGAAAACGCTGCAATAGATCCCTTACGGTTGAGGGTTATCAAGTACCGTTTTCTGGCGCCGTTGCCGGGGAGTGTAGCGCTATTGGTAAGTGAAGCTGGTAAGGAAGTTTTTATAATTCTGTTTTTATTTTGCTGTTGCTGCTCTTTGTCCTTATGGACAACCTTGCTATTGGATCGTTGCTTGTGGGAAGACGCCCCACGCCTGTGGTGGTTGCTCCTCCCCCTACTGAAATTGTGCCCTATAAAATACCGGCTGGTATTATCGATTATGTTTTGGCTAATCGTTATGCAGGAGACAGACATCCCGGTGAACACTTGCTATATGTATCACAACTATGTTCATTATTTAAGCTTGCAGGTGTATCAATGGAGTTTGTCATGAGGAAATTGTTCTCCGTATCGCTTACAGATAAAGCTTCAGATTGGTATAAGCTTCTCGATAACTCACATTTGCTTGATTGGCAAGAGCTTATGTCTCTCTTTTATACCAAGTTTTATCCTCTTCATGAAATTCATCGAGACAGGAACTATATCTATAACTTTAGGTCTTGTGACGGAGAAAGCATTGCTCAACCTTGGGGGAGATTGAAGTCCCTAATGCTCAAATGTCCTATTCATGAGCTCCCCAAGGAAATTATACTTACAAATTTTTATGCTAGGCTTTCTCGTCAGGATAAGGAGATGCTGGATGCCTCCTCTAGTGGGGTATTTCAGACGAAGAGTGTTGAAGAAAGGTGGGATCTCATTGAAAGGATCTAGAGGAATACCGAAGATTGGGAAATCGATAAAGGTATTATCGGGGGAAACTGTCCACCACGAGCACCTATGGGACCGGAGCCCCTTGTACGTTGCGGTAAGGGAGCGGAGGGAGCACAAAGAGCAGATCGTAGAACACACGCGGGCAGTTTACCCAGGTTCGGGCCGCGCGGACGCGTAAAACCCTACTCCTGCTTAGATTGTATTGAGTTCTTGGGCTCGGGAGCTTGAAGAACTAGCTACACCGAGCAAGAGAGTTGTCTAGGTCCCGAACCCCCTCTACGTTGTGCATGGGCCTCCTTTTATAGCTCAAGGGGTCACCGACAGGTGTCAACGCAGGGGAGGGTAAAAATGTAACTTTGGTGGTAGTTGTAACAGTGCGGGAACAGTGCGTGAACAGTGGATGAACAGTGGTCATCACCTAACTTGACAGTGGGGGACAAGAGCATTAAATGCCCGTCGCCGTCGACCCCAAAAGCGCCCGCCCGTGCGTCTCCGTTCGCCACGGCGGTAGCCTCGTCACCGTGGAGTGCCACCGTGTCCCCCAGGCTGCACAACCATCCGCCACGCGTCCTTGGAAGGGCCCCAGGGCGACGCGTGGGTCGATGAGCTGGAGCGCGGGCACACAGCATGAGTTCCCCCCGGCAAGCACCTTGCCGGGGCCTTGACCTTGTCGGGCCCTGAAGCTTGTCGCTCCCCTGGCCCTGCCGGGGCGCATGGTGCGCCGAGGCATGTCTTCTGAAATGTAGTCTTCTGGTCTTCCTGGCAAGCTCCTCTTGCCAGGGCCTTGTGTTAATGTGATAGTCTTGAGCCTGGAACGGCCTTCCCGGCAAGCCCCACTTGCCGGAGTCTTGATCTTCTGTCTTGTATACTTTGTTTTTGAATGGCTTAATAAGGACTGGAAAGGTTTCCGGCAAGCGCGTGGTAGACCCTGCCGCGGGAAGCTGCTACTGCCCGTGCACAAGTTGGGGTACTAAGGTACCCCTATCTTAGTACACCGACAGGAGCCCCCGGGCCTGGGCCACACACGGTGCCGAGCGCTGTTGGGCCAGGCCCAAAACAGTGCACGGGCACGCGCGGCCCACAGCGAGCCGTAGATTCCCTTCCGCATCCGCCGCGCCCCTCCCTAACGGCACGCGTCGATTGCGGCGTCGTGGGAGAGATCGTGGCCACGTTCTTTAATGGGAAATGCGGAGCGTCCCCCACTCCCCCCTTAAAAGCAGAGGAAGCAGGGGCAGTTTCCCTCCTTCGCTTTCATTGCGTCTTCAACCTCCAGAAATCCCCCGCTGCCTCTTGCCCCCCCATCCTCCTCCGCCGTCTTCCGCATCTGCGGCGCCATCGAACTCTTCGCCCCTTCCCTCGCCGCCTCCGCCATGGCTCCGAAGACCGAGAAGGCGAAGGCGGAGAAGGCCAAGAGGGAGAAATCCGAGCAGGCGGCGAAGCTTGCTCTCTTGCGGAAGAGGAACGTGGTCTTCGCGCCGAGGCTCGGCGCGAGGGAGCTCTGGAACAAGTACTATCTCTTCTGGGCCAAGGAGACCAAGGCTCATCCCCGGACCAGAGTCTACCCCGCCGGCGCCAAAGATCTGCTTCCCGGCGGGTAATTCTTCTTCGCTGTCTTCTTCCACTGCGGCTTGTGCCCTCCATTCTCGGAGTTTTTCTGTGACATCATGAACACGTACAACCTCCATCTCTTAGACTTCACCCCCAACGCCATCCTTACGATGTCGGTTTTAGCACATCTGTGCGAAAACTACATAGGGATCTATCCAAACGTAGCACTCTTTCGCCATTTCTTCATGCCTAGAGTAGAGGCCGGCGCTCCGCTCTCCGGGGGTATCTCCTGGATCTTCCGCTTGAACAAGAAGGAATCATATCTGAAAGGAGAACTCCGCGGCAAGTGGGAGGAGTGGCGCGCAGATTGGTGTTGGATAGTGGAGGACCAGCCGGAGCCTTTCACTGCGCCGCGCACAACAGCCATAGTGCGCGGCAGGGACTGGAGCGAGTTGGCCCCGGATGATGTCAAGCTCAACGTCGCCCTCGTCAGGATACTTCGTCTCCGGGTAGCCAAGTTGACCATCGGAGAGGTAGGGGCAGATTTCCTCCGCCGCCGCATTGCCCCTTTACAGGAAAGGAAAAGGCCAGCATGGGAATTTGGCAATGCGGCGGATATTATGAGGCTGCGCCCGGGTTTGAACTTCAACTTCACGGCGTTGGAGCTGAAGGGGATGGTCCGGGAGCTTTTCAAGCACGACCCGGCCCATCCGGAGTGGTTTAGATCTCCCCGGGGAGTGGTGCCGCTGTGCAACAGCACTGCCCGGGACGCCTTGCGCGCAATGATGCCCGCGTGTGACTCTCACGGCGTCGACCCCACCTGGATAGTGCCCACGCCGGATGCAATTATGAGCTTCTTCGATAATCTGGTCGAGGTGCCCAAGAACGCCGAGGAGAACAAGGGTCTCACTCGGGACACCACGGAGCGGGATCTAGCTTATATTGCTTCCCGGATGGAAGAGGCCGCCGCAGCTGCAGTGGCAGGAGACTTCGGGTTCACCGTCGACGAGGCGGATGCTGAGGACGCGTCGTGCCAAGCCGAGGAGGCAGAGATCCGCAGATTGCTCAAGCTTCCGCCCGACGAGCTCGCCGGGGTTCCTTCCCTGAGGTATGCCGGGATTCCCGGGATCGTGAGCGAAGCCGCCGCAAGAGGCGAGGTTGCTGGAGGGAGCAGAGGTGCCGGAGGGAGCGGAGCCACCGGAGGGAGCGGGGCCACAGGGCAGGATGCCGGACCCAGCGGGCTCGCTGGGGAGGAGGAGGAAGACGTCGAGGCCGATGAAGACACCGGTGGGTCTCTAGGGCTCGACGACGACGCCTCCTCGTCGTCGGAGAACTCCCCACCTCCGGCAAGTCCCAAGCAAGCGCCGGGGAAACGCCTCCGCAAGGCGCCTACAGCGACGAGGACGCAGGCGCCCCGACAACAGCCTGCTCGCCGGGCGGCGCGAGCCACCAGAGCGAGCCAATGCGCGACGGAGGCGCCCAACGCACCAGCCGCGGCGGAGACGCCCCGCGCGCCAGCTGCGACGGAGGCGCCCCGCGCACCAGCGCCAAGCGGAGGGGGATCCTCTCAGAGTGGAGCGGCTGCTCCGCTTGCTCCCCGGGCCTCGGCGCCGTCGGGGGCTGGGTCTTCGCAGCCCCCAGCCCCGGAGACCGCCAAGCGCCCAAGGGAGCCTTCTCCTCCTGCTCCTCGCGCGGACGCACCTCAGGTGGAGTTCGATTTCTCCGCCCTCAGCGACGACGACGAGGAAGAGGAGTAAGTGTTTGTAATTTGTAACTTCTTCGATTCTGTCTTGATTCTTCCTTCATGATTCTGATCTTGTTCCTTGTTTTGTTTTCAGGTCCCTGGCCCAACGGGCGGCGAAGCGGGCCAAGATCCCCGTGGTTGAGGTCGAGGACGACTCGCCCGTCGCGGCGACAGGAGACGCGCCGGCGACGAACTTGCCGGATCCATCTACTGCTCCGAGGAGCAGCCCCCAGCGCAGCCCCCAGCGTAAGTCTAGTCTTGAGCTTCTTGCTTGTCGGGCGCGCTTGAGGTTTTTGTCTTGTACTAATACCTTGTTGCCTTGTTGGTCTTGTTTGTCTTGCGCAGAAGTGGAGCCGCAGCTGCAGGAGCGCCCGGAGACTGCCTCCGGCGAGCCACCGGCTCCGCCCTCCCCGCCAAGGGTAGACTCCCCGGCGAGGGAGAACGTTCCGACGAGGACGGGCACCCCGCCAAGGGCGGGCTCCCCGCCAAGAGCGAGCAGCCCGACGAGGGCAGCCACCCCGCCAAGGGAGGGCACGGGCGGCCCTCCGCCAGCAGGGGACACTGCTCCACCGCCAAGGGAGGACCCCCCGGCGAGGGAGCCAGTCGTCGAAGACGTCCGCGAAGGTAAATTTTGCAGCTTTATCTTCTTGGATTTGTCTTTTTGGATATTTGCTTGATAGCTTCTTTTCTTCTTCTGCTAGATCCTCCCGCGCCGGACCGGATGGAGACCGAGGTCATCGGCGAGGAGGGCGCGCAAGGCGACGGCGGCAACGCCCCTGTCGTTGAAGACATGGCAGGAGCCGACGAGCCTGCCACCGAGGAGACTGCTACAACCGCAGACGCCGCGGCCGGGGAGGGGGACGGCGACCACACTGCCGGCCCGGAGGCAGCAGGAGCGTCGAGCGCTGCACCGGCCGCCGACCCCTCCGCCGATAAGGAGCAGCCCGGCTTCTATCTTGAGGCCCCCAATGGCGTCTTCATACAAGTGCCGTGGGGGTCTTCGTCGCGAGCCCCCGTGGAGGGAGAGACCTTTGATGGAGAGGTTCTCGCCTCCGCGGGGCTGAAGATTGTTGAGGCGCCTGGCGGGAGCGATGAGCCCGAAGAGGAGAAACTTCTCCGCCAGCTCCTGGCCCTTTACTGGGCCAGGCAGGCGAAACTGGAGTCGCGAGAAGCCCTCACCGCCAAGGCCGGAGCAGATTTGGAGAAACGCGCCGCAGAGCTCCGTGCCGCCAACCAGGCGGCTCTCCGCGACTTGGCGGAGGAGCGCGAGAGGCTCGCCGGAGAGCAGCAAGAGTTTCTCCTGGAGAAAGCTGAGGCCGAGGAGCAACAGCGACTGGTCGGTGAAGCGTTGTCCCAGCGAGAAGGAGCGCTCAACCAGCGGAAGGTCGACCTCGACGCTCACGAGGACGACCTTACCGCCCGGGAGCAGGCCCTTGGCGGAGAGTTGAAGGAAGCGAAAGCCGCCGCGGCCACTGCGGAGACCGCCAAGAAGGACCTTGAAGCTAAGGTGGCGCAGCTGGAGGAGTACCTGAAGGCAAGCACGGAGAGGATCACCGCACTTAACGTGGAGCGGGAAAAGGACGCCCACACCAACTCTGATCTTCAGGTACGCCTCTCCAAGCAGGGCGCCGAGCTCAAAGCCGCCAAGGACTCAATTGCTGATCTGGAGTTGAAGGCCTCCACTTTGAGAGATTCACTTGACGCCGCCCGGGACCGCGAGACCAAGTTGAAGGAGGAGGTTCGCAAGGAGCGGGAGCTGGTGGAGAGCACTGCCACCTCCGCGAACATCTTTAGCCAGGCGGTGGAGCAATGGACGGAGGAGCTGGTCACTTCCGCCGCCAACATCGACAAGGAGCTAATGGCGCTAAGGGTGGAGCACCTCGTGTACTCTCCGGACCCGAATCTCCCCCACAGCGCCAAGCTAAGTCTTTTCTTCAGGGGGATCGCGCCGGCGCTCGCACGTCTGCAGGAGAAGCTCCCCACGCAGCTGGCCGAGGAATCGCGCCAGCTCTGCGCGGGTACCTTGGAGCGCGTCTTGACCAAGATTGTCTACCGCAACCCCGGTATTAATCTTGTCAACGTTCTCCGCAGCTTGCCGGCCGACGCAGATCAGGAGGCACTGAAGGCGCAGGTCGCCCACATCATCGCCAAGGTGAACAAGATCTCCAGGCGTGAAGGCGATCGCGTAGATTAGACCTCCTTCTTTTTATTTCCTTTGCTGCTGCAAAGTGTGTTATGAACATGAATCTATTAGTCATTGCAACAAGTTATCCCTTGTAATATATTATCTTATTTTGAGCAATCAGTGCAGTGTTATCTCCCTTGCTTTGGTCCTTTACTTTGTATGCTTTCAACCCTACGCTTCTAGGGGACTTGCCGGCAAGGGACCCTTGCCGCGAGCGCTGAGTGCTGGACTCTTAGCGGCCTGCTGGCAAAGGACTCACCGGCAAGCAACCTTGCCGCGGCTTGTCGCAACACACTTAGCTTGCTGAGCGAACTCGAAAACGAAGCAAGGGCGCGACACTTGTCGCAGCTCACTTAAGTCGTTGAGCGTACTCGAAAACAAAGTAATGGTGCAGCTAGCCACGGGTAGGTTCCTCCGCGCACAGGTTTTCCATACAAAGTGTGGTTGTTCAAGGAAGATAACTAAAATTTAAAAATTTGAACTGCTCAAATTCTGGTAACTTAGCTTTCATATATCGCTTGTTCCCCCGACAAGGCTTCTCTTTCTTGAACAGCACTTGGTTCATCCTCCATCTCCTTCCCCCCCGGCAAACTTGTGCGCGAGGAACATTCCTTCTGCTTAAGAGGGAAAGGAAAAGAAGAGGGAAAACAAGTATGGTGCCTTTCGGCGCGCTAATGCTTACCGGGGATGTGTGTTGCACAAGATGCCAAACAATGCATGCGAATAACGAAGAAAGGCATGGAAAAGGCAAATAGTGCAAAACACAAAAGCTTTACTTATGCACGGGATCTGCGGCCGGCTTTGTACAAAGGTTTACATGCAACATCGGCAAGACTCGTACAAAAGGTGGTTGCCGGAGCGGATCACGGCAACCGCGCCTTATGGGTGAAACTTGCGAAGTTGCTCTATGTTCCAGGAGTTGCTCACCGGTAAGTCTTCTTCGGTCTCAAGGCAGACAGCGCCGGGCCTTGTGACTTGTCTCACCCGATAAGGGCCTTCCCACTTCGGCGTCAACTTGTTGGAATTCTTGGCGGACTAAACACGCCGAAGAACAAGGTCGCCTTCCTCGAGACTCCTGGCCTTAACCTTGCGGCTATGATAGCGGCGCAAGGCTTGCTGGTATCGAGCAGCTCGTACAGCAACCTGGAGACGTTCCTCCTCGAGGAGCAATGCATCATCTTGTCGCAGTTGCTCTTGCTCGAGCTCATCATAAGCGAGCACTCGAGGAGATCCGTATACGAGTTCCGTGGGGAGAACTGCCTCTGCTCCATAGACTAGAGCAAAGGGTGTCTGTCCGGTGGCTCGACTTGGTGTCGTTCTGATTGACCAAAGAGCCGCCGGCAACTCCTCTATCCAGTTTCTTCCGCACTTGCGCAGCCTATTGAAGGTTCTTGTCTTGAGCCCGCGCAGCACTTCAGCATTGGCCCTCTCCGCTTGACCATTGCTCCTCGGGTGAGCAATAGAAGCGAAACAGACCTTGGCGCCAAGGTCTTGGACGTACTGCATGAAGGTGCGACTAGTGAACTGTGTGCCGTTGTCGGTGATGATCCTGTTAGGGATTCCGAAACGGCAAACAATCGACCTGAAGAACCTGACCGCTGACTGTGCTGTCACCTTTCTCACTGGTTCCACTTCTGGCCACTTTGTGAACTTGTCGATTGCAACGTACAAGTACTCAAAGCCCCCGACAGCACGGGGGAAGGGGCCGAGGATATCGAGCCCCCAGACCGAGAAGGGCCAGGACAAAGGGATCGTCTGGAGAGCTTGAGCTGGCTGATGAATCTGCTTGGCATGGAACTGGCACGCTTCACACTTGGTTACTTGTGCAGTTGCATCTTGGAGGGCTTCTTGCCAAAAGAACCCTTGCCGGAATGCCTTCCCGGCAAGCGCCCTTGCGCCAATGTGGTGGCCACATATGCCTCCATGTATTTCTGCCAACAGCTTCTGCCCATCTTCTCTGGAGATGCACTTCAACCTGACCCCATTGAGCCCTCTTCTGTACAGTTCATTGTCCACGAACTGGTACATACTTGACTGCCTGGTTATCTTCTCTATCTCTTCTGGGTCGTCGGGAAGTTCTCCAGTTTGCAGAAAACGGACAATCTGTTGCGCCCATGCCGGAGCCCGAGGCTCAACAGCAAGGACCAAAGGCATGAGGGCTGCTGCGGGAACCTCAGCTTCTACGGCAAGAACTTGCGTCTCCGCCGGAGTTGATGGCTCCCCGGCAAGCTCGCCGGGGCGAGGCTTGTCGGGAACGCTTGCTTCAACTGTACAGACCCTTGGATCTGCAGGAGCAAACTGTTCCTCAGCGTTCTGGTTGTTGATCTTGGGGACCTTGGCGGCGGCCTCAGGAAGATCCACCGGCAAGTAGTCGTCGGAGACCAACTTTCTCTTCTTGTTTTGCCCAATTGATGGTGTAACTGATGGTTGAGTTAGCTTGAGCAGGAAGGTCCCTGGTTCCAGAGGTAACTTCATTGCAGCACACTTTGAAAGGCCGTCCGCAATATCATTCTGAGCTCTTGGAACGTGCTCCATTTGCAGACCTTCAAAGTGTTCTTCAAGCTTCCTCACTTCATCAACATAGGCTTCCATCAAAGGGCTTTGGTAGCTCTTGTTAACTTGTCGGACCACCAACTGGGAATCTCCCCGCACAATCAGCTTCTTGATCCCAAGTTCGGCCGCGATCCTGAGGCCGGCAAGCAAGCCTTCATACTCAGCAGTATTGTTTGTCGCTTGCTCCCTGGGAAAGTGCATCTGGATAACAAACTTGAGGTGCTCTCCGGTGGGCGCAATGAGTACCACGCCGGCACCGGCGCCTTGCAGCGAGAAGGCACCATCAAAGTACATTACCCATTCACTTGTCGCTTCTTGTATGGGAACACTTGTCTCTGGAACTTCTTCATCGGGCGTTGGGGTCCATTCAGCTATGAATTCTGCCAAAGCTCGGCTCTGGATAGTTGAAGTACTCTCAAACTTGAGACCAAAGCTTGACAGCTCCAGTGCCCACTCGACGATCCTGCCTGTTGCTTCTGGATTTTGCAGTATCCTCTTCAACGGAAAGCGAGTGACCACTGTTATCTCATGTGCTTGGAAGTAATGGCGCAGCTTTCTCGAGGTCATGAGGAGACCGAAAAGCAACTTCTGCACCCCAGAGTATCTTGATCTAGCCCCCTGCAAGAGGGAACTTACGAAATACACTGGGCGCTGCACCATCTTCTTCCGCACTTCTCCCTGCTCCTGCGCAGAGTTGTCCTTGTCGGGGCCAGAGCTTGTCGGAGCAGCCCCCTGCTTGTCGCTGGATTCGCTTGCCGGTGGTGTAGACTCCTCATCTGCCTCACTCTCCGCTACTAACGCAGCACTAACCACTTGGTTGGTTGCTGCTAAGTACAGCAGCAGCTTTTCCTGTGGCCTAGGTGCGACAAGTATTGGAGTGGAGGATAGGTATCCTTTCAAGTCTTGCAGCGCCGCCTCCGCTTCCGGAGTCCATTTCATAGGACCTGCCTTTTTCAAGATTTTGAAGAAAGGCAGGGCGCGTTCTGCAGACTTCGAAATGAACCTGCTGAGGGCAGCCACACAACCTGCAAGTCTCCTTACGTCCTTGACGCGCTTCGGGGCTTCGATCTGCTCGATGGCTTTTATCTTGTCGGGATTGGCTTCAATCCCCCTCTGGGACACAAAGAACCCGAGAAGCTTGCCGGAGGGGACTCTGAAGACGCACTTCTCGGGGTTCAACTTAAGCTGGATCTTGCGCAGATTCTCAAATGTCTCTTCCAAATCTCGGATCAGGGTATCCTTGTTCTTGCTCTTTACCACTATGTCATCCATGTAGGCTTCCACATTTCTGTGAATCTGTGGCTCAAAAGCAGTGTGCACCACCCTTGCAAATGTTGAGCCTGCATTCTTCAATCCAAAGGGCATGCGTATGAAGCAATATGTGCCGCATGGAGTGATAAATGCAGTCTTCTCTTCATCTTCCTTGGCCATGAAAATCTGGTGGTAACCGGAATATGCATCAAGGAAGGAAAGCAGCTCACATCCAGCAGTGGAGTCAACAATCTGGTCAATGCGCGGCAAGGGAAATGGATCCTTGGGACATGCTTTATTCACATCAGTGAAGTCTATACACAGTCTCCACTTCCCGTTGGCCTTACGCACGACAACTGGATTCGCAAACCACGTCGGATGGATCACGCCTCTAACCAGGCCCGCTGCTTCTAACTTCTTAATTTCTTCTGCAATGAATTCTTGGCGCTCCACGGCTTGCTTCCTGACCTTCTGCTTGACGGGCTGCGCATGAGGACAAACAGCAAGCTTGTGCTCAATCACCTTCCTGGGAACGCCGGGGATGTCAGACGGTTGCCATGCAAACACATCGACATTCGCCCGCAGGAAGGCAACGAGCGCGCTTTCCTATTTGCTGTCAAGCGTAGCACTGATGGTAAAGGTACCACCAGTGACGTCCTCCTTGGCGGACACCTTCTTGGTTGCCGGTGGAGCGGCCATCCTCTTCTTGCACTTGCCGGTGGAGCTCGATGGGACGTCCTCGACGGCAGCGCAGCACTCCGAAGAGGTGCGTTTGCCGGAGTGGGCCCCAGAGCACTTGCCGGACTTGGTCTTGGTCTTCTTCCCCCCGGGAGCTTCAGCGGCAAGTGTGTTGCTCTCCGCTGCGGCTGCTGCATCCCGGTAGATCTTGTCGGCGCAGATAAGTGCGTCCTTCTTGTCGCCATGGACAGAGATGACGCTTATCGGCCCCGGCATCTTGAGTACGTTGTAGGCGTAGTGGGAAGCTGCCATGAACTTGGCGAGGGCAGGACGTCCAAGTATCCCATTGTATGGCAATGGGATATCGGCCACGTCAAAGGTTATCCTCTCCATCCTGAAGTTGAGCTCCCCGCCAAAGGTCACCGGCAGAGTGATCTTCCCCTTGGGCTTGCTCCTTCCCGGGTTTATTCTTGGAACGAACCGGTCTCTTCGAGCTCGCCATCTGGGATCTGGAGTTTCTTGATCACAGCTGAGGAGATTAAGTTCAGCCCGGCCCCGCCGTCAACCAACATTTTGGTGACCTTGAGGTTGCGGATGGTTGGTGAGACCAACATCGGCAAGCACCCGACCGCTGTGGTGCGGTCAGGGTGATCCTCAAGATCAAAAATGATGGCCGTGCGGGACCACTTCAGCAGCCTGCGCGACTCAACGGGCGGCTCTGCTGCGTTTACTTCCCGCACCCACTGCTTGAGTTGGCGGTGGGAAGTGTGCAGAGAGGCGCCCCCGTCGGCACACAGGACTTCTGTGGCCTTCTGGAACTCCTGCTCGCTGTTATCACCTTCCTCCATGTCGTCGTCGCCGTCTTCTTCCTCGTCCTTGTCGCGGCCCGGGGGAGGTCGATCACCTTGCCGCTGCTTGGCCTTGCCGCGGCGTCCTCCCCGGCCATTGAATGGCCGCTTCTTGCTTGGCTCTCCTCCGCCACCTTGGGCCTTCTCCTTGTCGCGCCGCTCGTATTCAGCCTTCTGCTGCTCTACGAGGTACTCGACGCGCTTGTAGTTCGAAAGGTCATGACCCTTGGTGCGGTGGATCTTGCAATATTGCTTGTCGGAGCCGTCCTGCTTGTCGGCTGCCGCTACAGGGGCAGGCTCCTTGTCGGAGCTGCCGGCCTGTGCTGTCTTGGCGGGAGCCTCCTTGCCGGACTTCTCGACGACCAGCACTTCCTTGCTCTTTTTCCTTCTGTTGTTCCGCCGCCGGCTCTTCTTTGCCGGGGCGGCGTCCTCGCTGTCGCTTCCCCCTGTGCCAACATCCTCTCCGGGGAGTCTCCTCCCTTCTTCGGCGCGTGCGCACTTGTCAGCCAGAGCGTAGAGCTCGCTGACGTCCCGGATCTTCGTCATGGCCATTTCTTCCCGCATGCGGCGGTTACGCACGTTCTGGTGGAACGCGCTGATAACCGCAGCAGGGTGGACGTCGGGGATGTTGTGCTGCACGCGGCTGAATCGTTGGATGTACTTGCGCAGGGACTCTCCTTCCTTCTGGGCCAAGATGTGGAGATCACTCTCCTGGCCGTGGGGCTTGTGGCCGCCTGTGAAGGCGCCAACAAACTGATGGCACAAATCTGCCCATGAAGAAATAGAGCCTTCCGGCAAGTGCATAAGCCAAGAACGAACGTTCGGCTTAAGCACCAGCGGGAAGTAATTCGCCAGTATCTTCTCGTCGCGTCCCCCGGCAGCTTGCACCGCGATGGTGTAGATGCTGAGGAACTCCGAAGGGTGCGTCTTGCCGTCGTACTTCTCCGGTACGTCGGGCTTGAAATTTTTCATACTGGGCCACTGGACACGCCGCAGCTCTCGAGTGAACGCAGGGCAACCTGCCGCGTACGGCAAGTCGCCCGGTTCACCGGGCGCGTGTGTGTCGACAGCGGTCCCAGCACGCTGATCTGATTGTCGCCGGGCTTCTCGGCGGCGCTCGATTGTTGTCCGAGGATCTTCTTGTCGCCGGTCGTCAAGGACTTGCCGCTGGTCCCGACGAGCCCGCGGATCCGACGACGCCGTGGAGTCGTCGTCGACGTTGATCCGGCGGGGGGCGTCTTTTGCTTCCGCGGCGGGGAGTGCACGGTGGTTGCACCCCCGGCGGTCTTGTCGCCATCGGCCTTCGTCTTCTCGACTTGCCGTGGCCGCGAAGTCGCCGGCTGCTGCGGCGTGTCGTTGTTGGCGAAGGCTATGAGGCTTTGTATCGTCGCCCTCCAGTCTTCGGCTTTGTCTGCCGCTGGAGGGAAGTCGAGGAGCAGCTGCGCTCTTGCGAGTGCTTCTGCTGGAGAGGAGGGGAGCGGGGGCGAGCGGTGCGAGGAGCGAGATATGCTCGGACTTCTAACAGGGTTAGAAGGAGCAGTTTCTCGCCCCGGCGACCGCGCCTTGCTCGTGCCAGGGCGGTGGCCTGGAGCATCCCGCGAACCTCCGGTTTGTCCTTGCCCCAGCAAGCGGATGGTACCTCCTGTACCACGGCGCTGCTGGGTTGCCGTCTGCTAAGATGGACGTGGCGCGTCTACGGACACCGAGGCTCGGTCGTCCGTCTTGTCCTTGGATTTGGTGGTGCCGTGAGTTTCCTCGCCGGCGACCACCCTTCCGCCGGCGTCTCCTCCACCCACCGTTGGCTCTGGTGCCGGTGGAACAGACGCGGACGGGCCTGCGACCTCCGAAGCCTTCTTCTTCGGGGCCATGCTGTTGCTGGTGAAGTTGATGCGGCTGGAGAGGTTGATGAAGAATGCGCCCGCGTGAGCGCCGGATCAGGTTCGCACAACCTCGACGCCCCCTACCTGGCGCGCCAAAGATGTCGGGGGAAACTGTCCACCACGAGCACCTATGGGACCGGAGCCCCTTGTACGTTGCGGTAAGGGAGCGGAGGGAGCACAAAGAGCAGATCGTAGAACACACGCGGGCAGTTTACCCAGGTTCGGGCCGCGCGGACGCGTAAAACCCTACTCCTGCTTAGATTGTATTGAGTTCTTGGGCTCGGGAGCTTGAAGAACTAGCTACACCGAGCAAGAGAGCTGTCTAGGTCCCGAACCCCCTCTACGTTGTGCATGGGCCTCCTTTTATAGCTCAAGGGGTCACCGACAGGTGTCAACGCAGGGGAGGGTAAAAATGTAACTTTGGTGGTAGTTGTAACAGTGCGGGAACAGTGCGTGAACAGTGGATGAACAGTGGTCATCACCTAACTTGACAGTGGGGGACAAGAGCATTAAATGCCCGTCGCCGTCGACCCCAAAAGCGCCCGCCCGTGCGTCTCCGTTCGCCACGGCGGTAGCCTCGTCACCGTGGAGTGCCACCGTGTCCCCCAGGCTGCACAGCCATCCGCCACGCGTCCCTGGAAGGGCCCCAGGGCGACGCGTGGGTCGATGAGCTGGAGCGCGGCACACAGCGTGAGTTCCCCCAGGCAAGCACCTTGCCGGGGCCTTGACCTTGTCGGGCCCTGAAGATTGTCGCTCCCCGGGCCCTGCCGGGGCGCAGGGTGCGCCGAGGCATGTCTTCTGAAATGTAGTCTTCTGGTCTTCTTGGCAAGCTCCTCTTGCCAGGGCCTTGTGTTAATGTGATAGTCTTGAGCCTGGAACGGCCTTCCCGGCAAGCCCCACTTGCCGGAGTCTTGATCTTCTGTCTTGTATACTTTGTTTTTGAATGGCTTAATAAGGACTGGAAAGGTTTCCGGCAAGCGCGTGGTAGACCCTGCCGCGGGAAGCTGCTACTGCCCGTGCACAAGTTGGGGTACTAAGGTACCCCTATCTTAGTACACCGACAGGTATTGAATCCGCTATAAATTATGAGCATGATTATATTGAGAGCTATGTGAAAACTGATTACTTCAATACTTTTTGCTCTAAGATTGGTCTTGATTCCCATCTAATGATTGATTTCTGTAAGGACTTTGCCTCTCACGTTGATTCTTTTGAAAAGAAGAAAGATCAGCATCATGAACCTTTCAAAGAGTTACCTGTTGATATTCATGTTGCTGACCCTATTTTGCCTGCAGTTATATATGAAAAGCCTCCTTTTCCCGCAAGGATAAGGGAGCACTCTCTTGTGACAGGCGTAATAAATAAAAGTGAGAGAAGAATTGATGAGCCTGAGGACCAGATCAAGGTCGATCCTCAAGTTGCATTGGTTAAAGACCTTGTTACTAATGATGTTTTGGATTCCAATGTAAATTTTTGTGCTGTTTCCACTAACCTTGTCACAGCCAAGAATAAAGGCCCAATTTCAGGTACTCCAGTAATATCTGTTAAAATAGGAGATCACAATTATTATGGGCTATGCGATTTGGGATCGTGTGCTAGTGCTATCCCCTATTCACTTTATGGAGAGATCATCGGTGAGATTTCCCCTTGTGAACTTGAAGGAGTTGATGTTACCATTCATCTTGCAAACAGAGCAACCATCTCTCCTATCGGAATTGTGAGAGACGTTGAAGTCCTATGTGGAAAGGTAAAATACCCTGCCGACTTTCTAGTACTTGGTTCAGAGAGGGACAATTTTTGTCCTATTATTTTTGGTAGACCTTTTCTTAGAACTTGTGGAGCTATAATAGATTGCAAGAAAGGTAAAGTTTCTGTTGAATTCAATGGTGAGTCATATGAATTTAATTTTTCTAAGTTCTCTGAGCAGCCTCGTGGTACTGATTTACCTAGTGATGATAAAATTATTTAAATTATTGCTTCTATTTCTATTCCCCCTAATGATCCCTTGCAGCAATACATGGAGGACCACGAGAATGATTTGCATATGCAGGAAAGAAATGAACTGGATGAAATATTCTTGAGACAACCTGCTATCCTGAAGCACAACCTTCCGGATGAACCTTTGGGAATTTTATCAAAACCAAAAGAAGACCCGGTGTTCGATCTTAAACCTCTTCCCGATACGCTCAAGTATGCTTATTTAGATGAAAAGAAAGTATATCCTGTTATTATCAACTCTAACCTTTCAGGATATGAAGAAGAGCGACTATTGGAAGTACTTCGTAAACACCGAGGTGCAATTGGCTATACCCTTGATGACCTTAAGGGGATTAGTCCATCTATCTGTCAACATACTATCAACCTTGAGCCCGATGCTAAACCAGTTGTTGATCATCAACGACGGTTGAACCCGAAGATGATGGATGTTGTAAGAACTGAGATTCTCAAGCTTCTAGCCGCAGGTATTATCTACCCTATAGCTGATAGTAAGTGGGTAAGCCCGGTACATTGTGTTCCTAAGAAAGGAGGTACAACTGTGGTCCCTAATGATAAGAATGAACTAATACCTCAGAGAATTATTATTGGATATAGAATGTGTATTGATTACAGGAAGCAGAACAAGGCAACCAGGAAGGATCACTACCCGTTGCCGTTTATCGACCAAATGCTTGAAAGGTTATCCAAAACTACCCACTTTTGTTACCTCGATGGTTATTCTGGTTTTTCTCAAATTCATGTTAACACTGCTGATCAAGAGAAGACCACTTTTACTTGTCCCTTTGGTACTTATGCTTATAGGCGTATGCCTTTTGGTTTATGTAATGCCCCTGCTACTTTTCAAAGGTGTATGTCTGCTATCTTTCATGGTTTATGTGAGGAGATTGTGGAAGTCTTCATGGACGATTTCTCCGTCTATGGAACTTCCTTTGACCATTCTCTCCACAACCTTCATAAGTTATGCTAAATATAATATATATTCTTTTCGTCATGTGTAGTTGTGTGATTGTGAAATGTATTGGAAATGCTAATATTTTGGAATATTACCGTTGTGAATAACAATTTTTGGTTAAACACCAACCCTTGATGCTATTAATACATAAGGGGGACTAATTCCCTACTGTGCAACAAACATCTTGGGTACACGGTATATCAACAGGGACTTTGGACCATTAATGAATTTCAAAATTGATGGTGTTGGCCAACTATCAACTAATGGAATCCCCGATGGGGTCTATGCACCGTCGGTAATCATACTAATTGGCGGTTTGGCTCTCCTCTCGGTTATAAATAACCTCGACAGTGAAATATATTGTCGGCTATTAAGAAAACCGATGGGAGGCAATAACCGCAGGAAAATAAATACCTGATGGGGAACCGTCGGCTATAAGCGTCGTTGAACTAATGGTGACAAAATTATGTCCGACGGCTCACCGTCAGCTTATTACCGTTGGCAAAAGTATTATCCTACTGTACGGTAGGCTATTAGTGTAATGGCCGACGAAGCATAGTGATGTCTACTACACGCTTCTATTCTTGTAGACAGTGTTGGGCCTCCAAGAGCAGTGGTTTGTAGGACAGCAGCAAATTTCCCTTAAGTGAGTAACCCAAGGTTTATCAAACTCAGGGAAGTGGAGGTTGAACGTACCCCTTTCAAGCAACCCTGCAATCAAGATACAAGAAGTCTCTTGTGTCCCCAACACACCTAATACACTTGTCAGATGTATAGGTGCACTAGTTCGGCGAAGAGATGTTAAATGGCAAGTGATATGTATGGCAAAAGATGTATTTGTAAATATGAAATAAAAATGGCAGCAAGCAAACATGTAGAAAACTGAAAGTAAACGGTGTTCAATTGATGAAAACAAGGCCTAGGCTTCATACTTTCACTAGTGGCAACTCCCAACAACATTAACATAATCGAATCACATGATATTTCCCATAAAACGTGCAATGGAGACGCACCCGGAGGTCATTCCTTTGTGGTCAGGAGAGGACGAGAATTATGTAGGGCTACAAAAGCACACCTCAAAGTTCTTAGTTCTCAATCTATGGATTTCCCAATGTCACCGCGGCCATCCAAAGAGAGTACCACAATCACCACAACATATCTCAAGGATAGTCAAAGACAAGCACCAAGAGACTCTCAATCTTCAATCAACACACAAAAGAGGAAATCACTCATGAAAATATTCTTCTAATCCATGTCCAATAGACCGCTGTCACCTTGGTCTCGGAGATTATACTAGATAAAGACAATTGAGTACATCAATCCAATACATAGAGGAAGGGAAAATATCATGGGATCACCCTAGATTGACATAGCCTATGATCACAACGAAGATCACATCATGGGCGAGAGAATTGACCACATAGCTACTGGTAGAAACCTCAGCCCCGAGGAGGAACTACTCCCGCATCATTGAGGGAGGAAGCAACGTCGATGGAGATGAATCCCGGGGCACTTCCCCGTCCCGGCAGGATGCCGGCACAGGAATTCTGGTCCCCCGAAACTTGGTGGCGATGGCGGCGGAGATCGGAATAGCTTCTGGAGAAAAGGGTTCTGGAATCAGGGTTTCCGCGACGGGTGGTAAATATATGCCAAAGGGGGTCACCAGAGGCAGAGAGGGGGGCCCAGGCGCCCCCCTAGCGCGGCCAGGGGTGGGGCCGCGTGGGCTGGCCGCCTGGGCTGCCCCTGGCTCCCCTCTGGCCCCACTTCTGGCGCGTGGAAGCTTCTGGAGCGCTGATTTTTTATATATTTTTCCGGGAATTTTTCTGGCAATTTAAGTAATGGGAAAACCTGAAATACAAAAACAGCAGAAAACAGAAACTGGCACTGGGGTGAACTGAGTTAATAGGTTAGTCCAAATATGATCAAAAGTGTATGAAAGTGTATCAAAAGCATAGCAATATCACCCAAAACATGCATGAAGCAAGCAGAAATTATAGATACGTTTGGGACGTATCACATAGCCGACGGGAGATAGCCGACAGTGAACCGTCGGTTATTAGGGTGTCCGATAGTGAACTTAGATATCCGACGGTAATTGGACCCTCGGCTATAATGAAAAATCTAGTAGTGATGGTCACATATGTGATTGTCATACTCATACATCTCCACAAGTTTGACAGAGTATTGGCTTCCAAAAGATATGTGATATTTTTCCCGCGGCAAAATGGGAAGCACAAGATACCTTCTGGAAGAGGGGCGTCTCTAGACAGTGTTTTTTTGCAAATAATTAGGGACCAAATAGTTTTCCGCTAACGAAGCCCCAAATGTGATGGGTTTATGCAATTAACTCTTTCACCTGATTACATCTGACATCTTTGCAATTGATAGTTGTTTTATATTAAGGTCGTGTGCTGAGGTGCTCACCTCTGCACCGCACCAATAAGACGTGCTCCAAATTTGTGATGGGCACTGCACATTTATACTGGAAAAAAAAAATCTAGTCCCATCTTACAAAGTTTGGTTTAGATTTGTCTAAATATGGATACATATAACTTAAGAGAAGATTTCGATACGGAGGTAATATTTCTATGTATCAGCTGAAATAGTCGGGAATTTCTTTTGCCATGGGTTATTACTATCAGGTGTTCCGAAAGATATTTGTGATGTGCTTTTTGGTTGTTTTGATTGTGGATGGAGTAATCTGGGGGAGCATGGTATGAAAATACCTAAGACTCGAATAGATCGTATCCGGCGAAGCATGTTGTATGACCTATACAACACCTGTTGTTAGCTCCATAAAGGAGGAATGAGTAAACATGGATCTTGTGATACAGGTCCCTGTAATACTTATTGCCTCTTGGAAATGAATGACTATAGGATTAATTTGCCTGTTAGTGGCACATCATGATATGATTTACATCAGATGAAAGTAAAGGACACAAGGGATACTGCTTCAAGAAGTCTTTTGTGGACTAGAGCAAGTCTCTAGACAGTGGCATTTAAAGTAAGAAGAATCAGGTGTTATTTGGGTTAAAGAAAACGAGAAGACAATTGTATTCATGCAAAGTTATAGAACGGGAAATTCATTTCCTAATCCTGTGCATGTGCATGACGTCCTACTTGCTAGTGGTGATGTCAATCTACTGGAGCAGGAGAAAAGAAGTTCTTGTTCTCAAAGTTCAAAAGAATATTCTCAGTAGAGTAACTCTCATTATAATTATCGAGATTCACCAAGAAGAGAATAAAAGGGGTATTAGGAGTGTCACATGAACATACTTTGAGAAGTCTCTGAAGTATGCATGCGAGAAAACCTACGCCTGTTCTTACAGTAAAGGGTAATGATTTTGGGAACTTTAGTGTTCCAAGAGTCAATGTGAAATAGACCAAATAAATATGGTACCATATGCTTCGTTGGTTAGTGCGTTCGTGTTGGTGTCTCTCGGCGCTTGATGTGTGCGTGCATGTGTTTGGAGGATCTCACTGACATTGTATGTGACCCCGCAGGGTGGATTGCACATGTGATTAGCTTGGTGCCAGAAGCGGTGCTGGTGGACCTGGAATGGCACGTGTCTTCCTATTGTTTTGCCAAGGATGACGACAGAACGGCCGGATGGCATGACGACAGGAGTTTTATCCCCAATATCAGAATGCAAGTCAGAGGCCATCCTATCTCGTGTAATCATGACCTTCGTTGGTTAGTGCGTTCGTGTTGGTGTCTCTTGGCATTCG
>LR738711.1:18190418-18252168 GCA_902687465.1 Secale cereale
CCCCCCCCCCGATCCGAAAAAATCGCCCCCGGGGCGAGCCGACGATACAATCGGCACTGGGGCGGTTTTACGCCCAGTCGTCGCACACAGCTCGTCCTCAGGCGCCGAAATTGGCCCACTTTGCAGCCCCATTTCGGCGAATAAAGAGCCCATATGGGCGAGAATAGGCCCATATTCGGCGTGGTTTCGCCGTGTCTCGGCGTTCAATTATCAACACAATTATTTCTTATCACATATTTCATCTAAGAAAAAACAAATACTTCAACAAAATAGTACAATAACAAATAGTACAATACAAATTATATAGTTCAATAAATAAAAATCATATTTCATCACACGGCGTCCCCCTTGAGCCTCCATAGGTGCTCAATCAGATCTTTTTGCAGTTGATGATGCACCTGTGGGTCTCGGATCTCCTGACGCATACTGAGATAGGAAGTCCAAGTTGCCGGTAGCTGGTGATCAACTTCGGCTAGAGGACCCTGCCTGTAGTATGGTTCAGTGTCAAACACTGGGTCTTCTTGCTCGCTCTCGATGATCATATTGTGCAAGATGACAGAGCAAGTCATAATCTCCCACATTTGATCTTTGGACCAGGTCTGAGCGTGGTACCGAACAACAGCAAATCGAGATTGGAGCACACCAAATGCCCGCTCGACATCCTTCCTGCAAGCCTCCTGAACTTTCGCAAACCAGGCATTCTTGCCTCCTGCCGCAGGGTTTGAGATCGTCTTCACAAATGTCGACCATCTCGGATAGATGCCATCTGCTAGGTAGTACCCCTTGTTGTATTGGTGCCCATTGATCTCGAAGTTCACCGGAGGAGAATGGCCCTCAACGAGCTTGGCAAAAACAGGAGAGCACTGCAGCACGTTGATGTCATTGTGAATTCCTGGCATACCAAAGAAGGAGTGCCAAATCCAGAGGTCCTGTGTGGCTACCGCCTCAAGCACCACACTGCAACCGCCTTTGGCGCCTTTGTACATCCCCTGCCAACCAAATGGGCAATTCTTCCATTTCCAATGCATGCAGTCGATGCTTCCAAGCATCCCAGGAAATCCTCTTGCTGCATTCTGGGCTAGGATCCGAGCAGTGTCTTCCGCATTGGGTGTTCTCAAGTATTGTGGCCCAAACACTGCCACCACTGCCCGACAGAACTTGCAGAAACACTCTATGCTGGTGGACTCGGCCATGCGCCCATAGTCGTCGAGTGAATCACCGGGAGCTCCATATGCAAGCATCCTCATCGCTGTCGTGCACTTCTGGATGGAGGTGAATCCAAGAGCGCCGGTGCAATCCATCTTGCACCTGAAGTAGTTGTCGAACTCCCGGATGGAATTCACAATCCTGAGGAAGATCTTTCGATTCATCCGATAACGGCGCCGAAATGTTTTCTCGCCGTGAAGTGGAGCATCGGCGAAGTAGTCGGAGTAGAGCATGCAGTAGCCTTCAAGACGAATCCGGTTATTTGCTTTCAACCGCCCAGGCGCCGAGCCACCTCGCCGCGGCTTTTCATGGCTCGCCAGCAGCTGGCGAGGGCGGCGAGCACCATGCGATGCTCTTCTTCCTGGACGTCGGCCGCGGCTTCCTCCTCCAGCAGCGCGGCGAGCTCTTCCTCGTCATCCGAGTCCATCGCCGAGATAGGCAAAACGCCGAACACCTTGCGCTCGGTGGGCGTGTACCCGCCGCTAAACCGCGCCTCCGCGGCCGGAAACGCCCAGCGGCTGTGGGAGGGGCTGCCGCGGCGAAGCGCTGCTATTTTCCGGCGGGGACTGGATATCTAGCGGAGTAGGGCGGCGGCCGTCGCCGGGATATAGCTAGTGGTGGCCGAGGGCGCGGGGGGTGGGAGGCGAGTCGGGGATGAAAACCTTGACTTTTCCCCTGTCGGTGTAGGCCAGGCGCGCTTTTCCCTAGCGCCGGAACCCCCAACTGCTCCCCAGCGCGCCGGGTTCGACCTGTGACCGCCGGACGGAAAAAAGGTCCGAACCGGCGATTTTTGGCGTCCTGGGGTCGCGACTGGGCCGTTTCTCGGCGCCGGCGCCGAAAAAGTGGCCTGGGTGGGCCTGTTGGGGGCGCGGCTGGAGATGGTCTAACGACAGGAGTGCGCTGATGGTAAGTGTTTGTATGGCTATGTTCTCTGTCATTGGCGCTTGGCGTGGAGTTCGGTATGTGTGCATTGTACGCTGTCATTGACGCTTCGCGTGGAGTTCAGTATGTGTGCATTGTACGCTGTCATTGACGCTTCACGGGGAGTTCAGTACGTGTGCATTGTACGGCAATAATGTAAAGAGATAGTCAGATGGTACTGGTATATAACAAAAAAATGGAGTTTGAACAAAAAGCCCGGTGCTAATGTCTAGCACGTGTCAACCCGGGGGATGCAGTTTCGCTATTTTTTCTTACAACTGTGCCCTCATAAGGGATCTTTTCACTGCATTTTTATTTTGGCTCGTGCGCACTTATCGGTGCTGGGTCACGGCTGGGCTCGGAGGCCATCTTTTCGTCCATGCGCACCTTTCGATGCTGGGTCACGGGTTGGGCTCGGAGGCCTCTTTCGTTTGTGCTCTTTGGCATCTTTCGCAGCTGACAGCCGTGCATCTCCTCGTGTTGACGATGGATTAGGGAGAGTCCCTCTAATAAACGGGTCACGCTTGAATCAAACTTCCGGTATGGTACTAAATGACCAGCGCCGTCCCTCCCGTATACACGAAAAAAAGGCCAGCCCATAAGGCCCATCGCGCCGAGTACTATACTCTCCTCGCTCTCGCGTCGCTCGAAGCCGCCTCGCTGTAGGGTTCACTCCGCCGCCGCCCGCCGGGGAAGAGCAGCCGCTGCTTCGCCTAGCCGCGCCCCGGATCCGTCGATGCCGCCGAGCTGCCGAGGCTATGAAGCCCACGCGGCTGTCTCCTCTCCGTCAGGCCGCGACGCGCCTAGCCGTGAACCGCGACGCCCTCCGAGGTGTCGAGGCCACGACGCCAGCGGCGCCGTCTGCTCGGTTGACTGACCTGCACTGCTCGTCGGTACTGCCGCTGGATGCTCCCGGCTACTACCGAGAGCAGCGACGGCAGCAAAGAAGGCAAATGGCATATAAAATTTGGCCCAAATGCCATCCTGAGATGTAATCGACGCGAATCAAGAGTACAATGCATTGAATAGTGCGACTGAATTTAAAATTTTCAAATTGTAACGTGATTTGAGAGAGGAGCCGAGTGAATACTTTGACTGAATGCAGAATTCAGGGAATGCGTTGAGAAGGCTGCCCTTGACATCTCAAGTCTGTATCGTGCAGTTACACGAGACATTTTGCTTGTTTGTGTTTGACACCGGGTCTTGGACAGTTGGACTGTTATATTCTATACATTGGTTGGGGAAAATTGAGGAGGGTGGGTTTCTGAATGTGTTCAATCTAGGCAACACATTTTCTCGCTACGCTGGTTTTGTCTATGAATTATGATGAAATTTACAGAGTGCATTGCAAGTCCATGTTAGTACATTGCAAATATCAAAACATTATCGGTGCACTGCCTTTGGCTTTCATATGTTCAATTCAATGCAAGAAGAAAACAAATATTTGCTTTCAATTTTGGGGAGCATTTTCCCTCTGACTTGGAGAGGAAAATATATATCATGTGCATGTGTGTATACACCAACGCCACCTGCCTCTCGGGAGGCAAGCAAGATCCGGCAGCTTTAACCCTCCTCCCCGCATCGGCCGACCGCTCCGATGCTCCTCTGATGGCCGCATATCATCATTTTGTGTCCTCTCTGTAATACAATGTCCCACTGCTTGTAGAAAATTGAATGGATCAAACTGGGATGTGAGTCGACCACAGTTACAACACCAGGAAATTAGGCCTCCTTTGGTTTGGAGGAATCTTGTAGGATTTCTAGATGATAGGAATTGTGTAGGAAAAAAATTATGGAGCCTTTTGGTTTGTAGGAATGGATTCATATTCCTTATATAGGATAGGAATCAATCCTTCACATTTCAAAGGAAAAAAAACATTAGCCTAGACTCAATGGAAAAAATCCTATCCCATGAATCAAGTGACATCTTTTTCCCTATAGGAAGTGAGATGCATGTCACCTCACTTCCGATGATTTTTCTATTCCTATGATATTCCTACCCTATGAACCAAAGGAGGCCTTAATGCCGGCATATGCTACAGTTACATGTCCTTCCCACAGCGGAGGGAAGGATCGCATACTTGTTTTCAGGTTTAGATATCAGCTTTCTCTGACCTAAGGCGCGACCAAACCGTATCACTGAAACTGAAACCTGCAGAAAAAGACGCAGCCAAATCATATCAGCGCAACCCGTAGAAAAAGGAAGCTATAACAGCGTGAACCAAATGTAAATCACGAGATGACTTCTCTGGCACTCGCGCTTACTAGGGGTCAGGCTTGTGTATCCGGATGCCGCTCAAGATATAACCACCAAACGCATTCATCTGCATGTGCGGGTGGGTGCGCGATGGAAGGACCTGTATCCACAGACCAGAAAGCGAGATTTAAAAAAAGAAAGAATCACAACTTTTTACACATGAAAGTAGTAAGCACTAATGGCAGATCATTTGTTGTATTTCAAGCCTAATGGGCCCAGGTGATAGCTGATCGACCTTGTGTGTCAAACCAACATGTGATAAAAATCTGTCCATTCAATTATTAGTATTGAGCATGTTCATCACATCATAAACCTCATCAGTTTATTAGTATTCAAGTAGAATGGCAACCAAAAGTGCAGTGTAAACAGACACATTTTCAAAGTTACGCGTCAGATAGGTTCTATATTCCTTACTATCATGACATATTAATTAGGCTTATAAAAGACAAGCAAAGTGAAAACTCAAACAAAACTTTGAAGTATAATTACTTCCGGTGTAACATCATCATTGCTAATGTACTGACCTGATACTCTCGGAGCCAGGGTTCAGTAATCTGTAACCCAATTGCCATTTTTGATGCTTGCAAACTATGCATGCATGTCGCAAGAGGCTGCATGTAGATACCAGAAAACAAAAAGATAAGTAACTGCAAAACCACACTTTACAAAAGGAGCAAACAGCAAAACCACACTTTACAGAAGGATGAAACGAAAACCAAGTCAATTCAACACATAAGCTAATGATTTTAGGCAAGTGACAGGATAATAATTTTTGAAATAAAATTCTACCTAGAAAGGTAAGCTCTCTACAGAAGCGCCGTAAACTAAACATTTAGTAAGAACTGCCATGCTTCGGTGTTAATTGTAAAGAATAATATTTACCTGAAGATATTGGTGATAGATAGCAAATGGGGCCGAGTAGGACAGGAGTGGAAGCAAATCGGCAACCACACTTTCTACCTCATGGTCAGGAGCAGCAACAATCAAACTGTGTTGACATAAAACCAGTATATTAATAAAAATATTTAGACTCATACTGCAGTTGTCTTCTACTGATGGAGTATATGTCGCGTTACCTGCTAAACCCATGTTCTCCCCAATATTTGATCCTCTCTGGTGAGGGTGCTTTTCCTGCTCTCGGCGCTTTGGGAGCTATTGAATTGCCATTACTTCCTTTGCAATGTACAGATCAATGTAGCAGCAACAGTTGGAACATTGCATTTTTGTGGAAAATTCTTAATGTTAGCTTGATCACTACTTACCCAACATAGAAATGTCACCTTGTTTAAGGTGATCATCCGTTGCAGGCTCAGGGACCTCCATATTAATTGGCTGCACTGTCATTGACTGCGCATTCCCATCTGATACTTCTGTATTAATTGGTTTTGCCGGGGATGACTGAAGACTCTCATCTGGTACAGCAGCAGGTTCAACTACATCGTGTTGAATGCTACCACTGAGAACAGAAGGAGCATCACCAGCACTTTGCAAGGAGCAGAGGTCACCAAGTGGTGCCTGGAAAATCCTGAATGGAGTGTTTATGATAATTATAATTTCAACTCTTGAGCATTACATAAATTATATATTGAAGTATTCACACTTGCTACTTCAATTATAATTTCAACTGCTTCATACAGGTCCATTTACAAAGTGATAATAGATGACAATTCATATAAAATAGAAAATGATAGAATGGTACTGCATATATTATCTGAAATCGTAGAAACATGTATTTATCAACATTCTTAGTATGCTATTGTAGCAAGTTTAAGTGTACACTATGTTGTTACAGATTAATGTATAAATTTATACTCCTGCTAGTATTCTGAAGGTTCTCTAACTAATTATATCCATAGATGAGAATCCCCTGTAAATGAGAAGCCATATAGTGCCAAAAGGTGGATTTACCCGCTAGTCATGTCGCTGCTCAAATTATACATCCTCATTATATCTATGGAGCTGGGCTCTGATCCAAAATATGTGCTACAAACATATCCTGTACCTATAATAGAAATAACAGAGACAATCAATAATGATTGAAACTGGCATATGCATTAAAATGGTGATGCACAACACACAAGAATCAGGTTTACTTTACACATTTACAAATATTAACAAACACCTCGAGCTGGCAGTGGCAGGTGACCCTATAGCTTTCTTGTTCATACATGTATATTGCAGTTTGGTGGAAACAAGCGTGACTTGTGGGAATTAGTGATTACATGCCACAATATTTTCTATTGCACACACATACCAAGTAAAAGATTGATATGTAACAGCTTCCCGCTAAAATCAGGGTGATTTTTTAACAAAGAGCTAGGACAAAACATATTAAATGGAGCACAATGTACAGTTCAAAAAAAATGGAGCACAATGTCCATACGACTAAATTCCATTCGATCGGTTAACACCAAATAATGTCCAGTATAACAAAAGAAAGCATAATTTACCTCCTAAGCGTTCAGCTACAGCTCCAACAACTAAACCCCCCCACCATATCAACGGCAAGCACATCTGAATATGCACCAACATTTGCCATAGACAACAAAAGGGAGAGCGCATCAACTCGCATAAACCTGGGGAACACAGAAAAGACAGCGTTAAGTAGCTAAGTGCTATAGCTATCCACTTCTGTTGTTTCTAGGCAACAAGATCAAGAAATTGACTATGGTGATGACAAGGAAAAAAATATTGGCCCTAGCAAGTAATGAAAGGGAAATAATAATTACCCTATTCGGGTTGGGTACTTCTTGAAATATGTCTCGCAAATGCTGTAGCATAAAAGGGAACAACAATATTAGATAATTTTGCACACCATCCAGTAGTATATGCTAAGTCCAATGAGCAAATATAAAAAGAGGCAACTATCTTTTCACGTGCCAAGCACTTCGAAAATATGAGTTACAACAGAACAATTTCAAAATTACGCTAAGTTTCCAGATAACGAAGTTAAATCCAGTTCACTCGGTAATCTTTCATACTAAAAGCTGGGAAACCGACATGTTCTATTGAGAGAGAATTAAAACTCGCCCAGCCGACTCAACCAACTTGAAAATTTAATTTGCACTGCAAATTTTATAAAGCAACAAGTTATTTCTTGTTCTGACGACCCTATACCACCACTTTCTAATCAAATAGAGGATACATGAAAATTCAAAAGAATAGCAGCGGGACTCAAATTTCATAGGCTGCAAGTTCAAAACATTCATTTGAGTCTTCTTCTTATTTTCCCTCTCTGCCCACTTTATCTCTCGATTCAGTATGTCCCATGTTGATTTCGGATTAAGAAGCACAAATTTGGTTGTATTAATAAATGATGATAGCATACATTTAGATATATTATAACCGCACATAATCCCTGCCCTCTCACGCATCCTTACACTTGAGCCGTTAGATTTCGTGTTTGCTACATACATGGCCGTCCGATCTGAGTTTAGATCACGAACTGGGCCGACTGTCTTAATGGGCTGCTACTCCCGTAGCATTTTCGGAACCCTGTGGTTAATTCGGGTACACTCCTTCGGGCGGATGCACCAACCCGTTAAACAGTTCAGGTCGAGAATCCGCACCCACCGACCCGTGACCAAGAGACCAAGCGTCTGTCCACCTCTTCCCCGACCTCTCTGCTCTCTCTCGATCCGGCAAACCCTAGCTGCCCCCGTCGCCGCCAGACCTTTACCACGGCCTCCTGCACCTCGTTGTCGTCCGCCTGCTGCTCCCCCTCCGTATCCTCGCACAACTCCTCCTGTAGCAATTTCACAGAGCTTGATGACGCCACCCCGCATCGACGCACTTATAGCAGCCATGGTGGTGACTGGCCACGAGGAGGAGGAAGCCCTCGGCCATGGATTTGAGTGCTTCAATGCTGCCATCACCATGGACTCCGCCGAGCCCCTCATGCGTGTCTGCGCTCCGATGTCCCTTGCTGCCACCGTCTCTTTAGGGGAACAGGTACATGCTAACCGGTTCATGATTTTTTTTCTCCCCACTCTCCCGAAACACACTTTCAGTAGTCTTTCAGTGTTAATCTGCAGTCAATATATATCAAAGATAATTTTCTTCTGAAAATTGTGCAGGTTTGTGAAGGAAATGAAAAGAAAAGGAATAAGCTGCAGTAAAATTTTGGTGAAGAGCATTTTTCCTTAGCTTGTGAACATGTTGGTACTAAAATTTTGATTTTTGATGATTTGTAGTTCATACATGCCTTTATGTTCGATCCCTTTATTTGTCCACATACTACTTTGTGTTGCATACTCTACAGTCAAATCACCAGTTGGAGAAGAAGAGGCGAATGTCAATGTGTCTCGATAGGCATGGTCACCATCCACACGCACGGAACTGCAAGCACATCCGGCAGGTGTGACCTCCATGCTCGGACGACAACGACGACCATCATGGTACATCGCCAATCTGCAAGTTCCCAGCCCTCTCACGCAACCTGGAATTTTGAACGTCCGATTTGGGCTCTAGGTCATTCTTGGCTGTCCAATTCACGTGTTATTCCGTCTCTCTCTCATCACAGGATCATATATGCTCAAATCTGAACTATTTGACTACATTCTGTTTCTTTTTAGTGAATGATGTCTACAATATTTGCATCTCTGCAGCAAGTGAACTCACTATCATCTAATTTCGGGAACATTGACAAAATATGCATCAGTTTTCAGAAAGACAATTATGAGTATACACATCTTCATTTTGGTACAAGTTTGAATTTTGGATGCACTAAATGTTTTTCTGTGATATCACGGTAGTGGTTGGCTTACAAGTTACTTAGTGTAGTTCTCCTGTTTATGATTACTTGTTGACTTGCCCATGCAAGTTCACCGTTCTTCATGTTTTTTATTAAGAATAATTTCTTCAGAGGCCATGGCACCCATCTCTAGGCGAGTTCGCCTCCTTTTCCTCACGAGCGTCAACATATGGAACAACCATCATTGTTGCCAGATTTACTTTTCGACTTATTACCTGCTGGGTTACAAGTTGGTTTGATCTGTTGTATTATGAATCTAATTTTGCTCCATGCAAAAGTTAAGGCAGATGATTACCACCACTAGAGTACTAATTGTGATGGTGTTTGATCTTGGCAGTGGCTTTCTTTTGGTGTATGCATCCATATACGAAAAAGGCAAAGCTAGCGTAACATTGTTGGATCTATGCCACAAAAATATATTCATTAGGTATCTTACTGTTGTGAAGGTTATATTGGTGCTCGATTTCCACAAAGTTTTGAATTAAGAAACTATACTGGTATGCAGTTGGTAAAATTTTGCTAATAATTACTCGTGTTTTTTTAGATAAGGTACTCTAAAGACAGCAAAAATCTAAGAGTCACAAAGTTGATGAAACCAAATACTGCAATGTGTTTGTTAGCAGTTCTTTTTTTTCGTCTTAGGAGCATACAAACACCTGTCCGGGGGGTATATATCTTCTCCAAGAAGCAAAGGTAAAATCTGATTAGAAGAACATACGTTTTTAATATGAATACCTAACCTCATTACTAGATTTGCTTTACAGTGCATATGTTCTTTTGGTATCCACCGGATGTGTGTACGCATACTAGGTAAACTTGTTTGCAGTTATCCACTATCCTGAGAAACACCACGAAATCCCCTCACCTCTTAGAATCAGACATCACAGAGCGACCATTCTGGCAAGTTCACAACTGTTGATGTCCATTCTAAGCTTTACATAGATATCTTTCCTTGAAATAAATAAATTGTAATTAGAAACAATCCATCATAAAGGAGGATCTACACCTAGCAATTTTATTTCCATAGACTGAGGAAATATCTGAAAAACTTGGTTTGATTTAATGTGTACATATACTATTTGATATTTCTTCCTATTTTTATTTAGCAATACTTCTTAATATTTCTTCATTTACGGAGCTTCCTTCAGTGTAGTCTATAGATGCAGCTTCATTTATTTGTGTGTACATTCTCCGTGATGACATTTCAAGCATTACTCAAATAAATTATAATTTATTTACACTGGCTGGTGCTGATGTGTATAAAATTGAACATATAGGTGTTAATTGATGGCAGCAAGCACCGAACAATGTCCTACCTGGTATGATGAAGTGCTTACTAGATGCTTGTGGTGACTCCAATATTCCTCGTGGAGTGAGTTACTGAGTCTTATATTGTTTCCTCCTCCTGCCTTTGTGATCTACTCCCTCCGTCTCAGAATATAAGATGTTATCATCCAATATGTGAGTATATTGGATGTAATAGCATCTTATAATATGGGACGGAGGGAGTACTTTTCATGCAACACTCAAATATTCTTTATGTGTTTGTTTCAGGGATACTAGAAGGTTTTTTAGGTCATTAAATTAAAATTCACAATTTAGATTGATAATTTGAAATTTGGTCTCACATCCTATGTTATAGTTAACATATCCACTAGAGAATTTCACTTTCATTACCAGTGTCAATGTTTTATTTAGCATGGTCATGGATTTTTTATATTTTTTATTTACCATGGAGAATGCAGGGCTTACACCCCGCAACATTTTATTGATAAATAAAGAACAAAGAAACATGTTCATGTATTTTCGTCTACTGCATATATCATATTTCCTTCAAAATTTAAAGAAAACTGTGTTACCATCCAAAACTTCTCCCATGTAGCCTCCTAATCTGAATGCTTGTGATTTGTCAATAACAAAGAAACAAGACTTGCCATTTTAGTACTTGTCAGGTGACAACTTGTCTGCGAGCTAGCCTTTGAACGTACAACTTAGATGGAAGTGTTGTTCTCTCTGACCAAGTTAACGCTAATGCACGATTGAAGTGGTGATGATGCATGTTTTTTTTTTCTTGAAAAGGAGCACTCAGATTCCATTACTTTTGCAGGTTGGCCAAGTCACCAGCAACTGCCTCTGATACAAAGTCTGGGAGTTATGAGAGTCAGTGGTGCTGGCTTCCAGCCTCCAAACCTGTGCCATAAGACGCCAGTACATGGGCAACAGAGTTACAAGATCTTGGTAACCATTTTACGATTACATCATCAAAGTACAAATTTAGTAAGTACCTAGCTTCCACGGACAGAACATCATGAGGAGAGAGGTCATACTAACACCTAGCGTGAGTTTTGAAAATGACCTGGCTGCACCCCAATTATCCGGCTTGTTTTGCCGCCATAATTAGTGCCGAGGTTTCTGCATGAGGAGCATCCGATAAATTCTGCAGCTTCCCCGCTCATCAGCTCCAGCCAAACCTTCTGAGTTCCTGATTATGTAGCCCCAACCACTTGCATTATTTTCCAAATTAAAAGCTCCATCAATATTTATCTTCAGGTATGAATTATGTTGGGGTATCCATGTGATGATGCATGTAGTTGTACGTGTAGCCGAATGAGGATGACACGTTGCTTCTTAATGTTTAGTGCTATGACTTGGGGGAAGTACAATGCTAAGTTGTTCTCAGTTTGATTTATGTTTTGTGATTTTGTTTTATTATACTATGAATCAAAAAATGATAGTGGACTATGTAAACTCTTTCCTTTAGATATAGTGCTTTCAAGATTCAGTTTCGCCTGTTTAATAGGACACCGGCCATTTGGATACATCATTTGTTGGATTGAGAAATCTGCACTATCTATATCAGTTTCGTGTTGTTCATGTCTTATAACCATATACATGTCTCATGTCTTCCCAAATACCTCCTCCGTCCCAAGTTTAGTACAACTTTTATACTAAAGTTAGTATAAAGTTGAGACAATTATTATTAAAGGATGGAGGAGGTATCTACAAATAAGACTCATAACCAGCCCAGCGAAAATGACTAAGCTTTCGGTCTGCACTCACATTAGAAAATAAAATAAGAACTTTGTTTAAAAGATAAATTCATGCTTTTTACATAAATTTGTAACGCTAGCATACCATACTAAAAAAGGACGGGCGCAGCAACGCGCGCCATCAAGGATCTAGTAATCATTATGTTCCTGCATCTCTCCAAGAAACACAGAGGAAGCGTGTATTCAAATGCCTTCATATTGTATGTTGCAACAGTGCAACACACTACCCGGTAGAAGTTGGTGTAACCTAAGTTTAGAGCATCTCCAGCCGCACCCCCAACAGCTCCCCGGGCCACTTTTTCGGTGCCGGCGTCGAAAAAATGGTCCAGTCACGCCCCCAGGAGCCCGTTTTCCGTCGGATTGGCCGAAATTGACGCCAGCGTACCCAACTCGAACCCGGCGCGCTGGGGTCGCTTGGGGCGCCGGACGAACCGTTTTTGGCGCGAACTGTGAAGGGCCCGTCCTGTCAGCGACGCGCCACTTCATCGTCCACATCGCCTCGTTTCCCGCGGAAATCAATGCCAAAGCTGCCGCGCCGTCGCCTCCGTTGATGCCGCGCCTGCCGCGATGCAGCGCGCCTGTCAGCATGCCCATTGATGCCGCGTAGTGAAGCGTCGCGTCGCCCAGCGCCACGGCCGCCCGCCACACGTCGCCTGGCATGCGCCTCCCGCCGCCCGAGCTCCGGCTATAAAAGCATCCCGCCTCGCCGGTGAACGCCACACTGCAGCACATCGCCTCTCTTCCCCCACCCCCCGGCTCGCACACTCCACTCCCCGCCGACGAGCAATGGCAGCGCGGTACCCAGGCGATTCGGCGGCGAAGAACGGCTTCGGCCGCCGCCACCTTCACGAGTGGGAGGCGTGCCTCCTATTCGAGGCCGACTACCCGGCTCCTCCGGACATGAGGGTGCCGTGCGCGTGGCGTCTGAGTGCCGGCGGCGTGCCGGTACCACCCGCTCCCACCGGGGCAGACCGGCAGGCAGAAATCGCCTGCATTAGGTCGTCGCTGGCGGAGGAGGAGCGGCGACGGCCGGCGTACTCCCCCGACAACAACTCCTTCTGGACGCTCTACTTCGAGCGCCATCGCGACGGCCTGATCGCCTCCACCAACGGCGTCGTGTCGCGTGGCCGACACAACGCCGAAGTGCGGCGCGAGTGGTGGGGGGTGCCCGACCGCACCCTCGAGCACGTCCTCGACTACATCGAGGCCGGCAACACCCCGCGCCTCAAGTACCCCGGCCCTGCACCCACGTCCTTCTCTCGCCGCCATGGCAGCTCGTGGATGCCGCGGTGGTTGTCGGACGCGACGACCTCCTCTTCCTCGGGCGGCTCGCCGGCGGCCTTCGCCGTCAAGCCCGAGCCGCAGGACACGGCGGGGGAGTCCCCGCTAGGGCGCCGCACCCGCAGCGGCGCCCTAACCATCCCCAAGGAAGGCCGCGGCGTTAGCCTGCGCCTCGTCCGGCCGAAAACCGAGGCGGAGCCTCCTCTGCTCCCGGTGAAGCCGGAGCACCTCGCGATGGCCGCCGCCGATGAGACGGCCATGAGGTGGGCGAGGGAGGACTACGTCCGCGAGCAGGTGGCTCGCCAGCGCCACGCCCTTGAGGAACTCAAGGCACGCCACCGCCGCCCCGTCCGCGAGGTGGACAGCGTCCTCTACCTCGACAGCGACGAGGAGGAGGCCGGGCCATCCCGCATCGGCGACCCTGGACAGGGCTGCAGCAGGGACGGTGGCGGGTGGCAGGGCGAGGACGACGAGGACGACGAAGAGGACGACGACGACGACGGAGACTACACCGTATTCTACAAGCGCCTAGGCATGTAGAAGTCGGACGGCGGCGAGGCGCGGCGAGGACGGCGTAGCTAGGCCGTGTTTATTTTTTTATTTGTTTTTTGTACAAATTTGAATGAATGTCGCCGAGTTTGGATGAATTTCGACGAGTTTGTGCCAAAAAACGCCGACTTCGTTTAGCCCTGGGGCTGACATGGGGGCGACGACTGGGAATGCAGTCGCCCCCACACCTAAATTCTCGCTGGCTCGCCCCAGGACGTGTTTTTTCGGCGTCCTGGGGGGGGGGGGGGGCGAACGGCTGGAGATGCTCTTAGCTGGGCTATGTAAGTTTATTGTTGGCGCCGCCTCCTTGCAGCGCCGCTCTTCTTGCCCTCCTCGAGCCGCCTCACACAACTCTCTTGTGGTTTCTCTCTATCTTCTTCTCTCAAGAACACAAGAACACACACACACATGGACCAAGAAGGAGCACAAGTGCTTTGCCGTAGGCTCTTCTCCTTGGCGAACACACAGGCTACATATTTTCTCTTGAGCCCTCTCGGCTCCAGATTTTTCTCATTCATCTGATCGCTTTATATACACACGCAACTCAGCAACAAGCTGACCCACCACTCACGCTACTAATCCATGACTCCATGCACTAACCCACTAGCACGTTGTGCGGCCACACTCGGCCGCCAGCACGTACACACGCATGACCCGGCCATCACAACCGGCCACTAACAAACTCACCCATGAAGCTAGCTAACCACTTGCATGCATCTAACTAATCCATCCAGCCAACCGGTTCGCTTTGCCGTCCATACGCTTGTCGCATCACACGACTTTGCTGCCTCACGCTGCACCGCAGCTTCACACTGCCGTCGGCATCTCGCCGTGCTCGCCGCATCGCACGGAAGCTCGGCATCTCGCCTTCTTCCCACGTCTCCGCTGCACCTTGGTCGACTATAACTCCTGATCCTATACTACATGTTTAAAGAAAACAAACATGCTGATACAAATATCAAGATTAAACCTAACATTTTCCCTCCTAATCTTGATACTCCAATCTTCACGCGGCTTCACCAGCTGCCACTTGAGGACGCCATCGCGGCGCTGCACACCTTGTCGTGGACCGACGCCATCACAACGCCGGCGTCCATCACCATGTCCTCTTGCCGCACGCGGCGGCCACCTCTTGGCGTGGACGACATGCTGCAACTTTTGTTGGCTTCACACCAACTCTTCATGATGGCGATGGCATCGCACCACCGCCGTTGGCATCACACCGACTCTCCTTGAGATGATGGCATCGCACCACCATCGTCTCCTCTCAACGGCATCGCACCGCCATCTTCTTGCGGCAGGTTCGCGCTGCCATCTCCACCTAGCGGCACCGCATGGCCACCATCCTCCTTCTCGTGTCGCCGGCCTACATCTCGCATGGAGTCTATCGCGCCACAGCCGACGCCCTCGCAGCGCCGGTCACCATGGACCATCTTGTCGTGGATGACGTCCTCGCGATGCCGACCACCACAACATCATCATCTTGCGGCATCGCACCGACACTGGCCGCCCGCGGCATCACGCCATCGCCGGCCTACACCTCGCGCCGCCGTCCCCCACCTCACGTGGAGTCCGCCGCGGCTCAGCCACCGCCTCGGATCGACAAGGCTCAGAATACCAATTGTTGGCGCCGCCTCCTTGCAGCGCCGCTCTTCTTGCCCTCCTCGAGCCGCCTCACACAACTCTCTTGTGGTTTCTCTCTATCTTCTTCTCTCAAGAACACAAGAACACACACACACATGGACCAAGAAGGAGCACAAGTGCTTTGCCGTAGGCTCTTCTCCTTGGCGAACACACAGGCTACATATTTTCTCTTGAGCCCTCTCAGCTCCAGATTTTTCTCATTCATCTGATCGCTTTATATACACACGCAACTCAGCAACAAGCTGACCCACCACTCACGCTACTAATCCATGACTCCATGCACTAACCCACTAGCACGTTGTGCGGCCACACTCGGCCGCCAGCACGTACACACGCATGACCCGGCCATCACAACCGGCCACTAACAAACTCACCCATGAAGCTAGCTAACCACTTGCATGCATCTAACTAATCCATCCAGCCAACCGGTTCGCTTTGCCGTCCATACGCTTGTCGCATCACACGACTTTGCTGCCTCACGCAGCACCGCAGCTTCACACTGCCGTCGGCATCTCGCCGTGCTCGCCGCATCGCACGGCAGCTCGGCGTCTCGCCTTCTTCCCACATCTCCGCTGCACCTTGGTCGACTGTAACTCCTGATCCTATACTACATGTTTAAAGAAAACAAACATGCTGATACAAATATCAAGATTAAACCTAACATTTAGGCACAACTGACTAGATTGCTACCATTTAGACATGGCGTTGATGCGGAAATAGAAAGCAACAGCCCATATGCTAGATGTGTTATCATCAATTGTTTGCAATGAAATTACAAATAAAGCAACGAATTCTGTCTTACTAGTCCTAGGTCATCCACACTCTACAACAATCTTCAAACTTCAATTAAGAAGAAACTTCAAAGATATTGGTTCACTACTTTGGACAAGACATCCAGTACACATAGCAAATCATATGATGTATCTTCGTATTCAAATAAGCACCACATATGGTCACATATGTGATTGTCATACTCATACATCTCCACAAGTTTGACAGAGTATTCGCTTCCAAAAGATATGTGATATTTTTCCCGCTGCAAAATGGGAAGCACAAGATACCTTCTGGAAGAGGGGCGTCTGTAGACAGTGTTTTTTTGCAAATAATTAGGGACCAAATAGTTTTCCGCTAACGAAGCCCCAAATGTGATGGTTTTATGCAATTAACTCTTTCACCTGATTACATCTGACATCTTTGCAATTGATAGTTGTTTTATATTAAGGTCGTGTGCTGAGGTGCTCACCTCTGCACCGCACCAATAGGACGTGCTCCAAATTTGTGATGGGCACTGCACATTTATACTGAAAAAAAAAATTCTAGTCCCATCTTACAAAGTTTGGTTTACATTTGTCTAAATATGGATACATATAACTTAAGAGAAGATTTCGATACGGAGGTAATATTTCTATGTATCAGCTGAAATAGTCGGGAATTTCTTTTGCCATGGGTTATTACTATCAGGTGTTCCCAAAGATATTTGTGATGTGCTTTTGGTTGTTTTGATTGTGGATGGAGTAATCTGGGGGAGCATGGTATGAAAATACCTAAGACTCGAATAGATCGTATCCGGCGAAGCATGTTGTATGACCTATACAACACCTGTTGTTAGCTCCATAAAGGAGGAATGAGTAAACATGGATCTTGTGATACAGGTCCCTGTAATACTTATTGCCTCTTGGAAATGAATGACTATAGGATTAATTTGCCTGTTAGTGGCACATCATGATATGATTTACATCAGATGAAAGTAAAGGACACAAGGGATACTGCTTCAAGAAGTCTTTTGTGGACTAGAGCAAGTCTCTAGACAGTGGCATTTAAAGTAAGAAGAATCAGGTGTTATTTGGGTTAAAGAAAACAAGAAGACAATTGTATTCATGCAAAGTTATAGAACGGGAAATTCATTTCCTAATCCTGTGCATGTGCATGACGTCCTACTTGCTAGTGGTGATGTCAATCTACTGGAGCAGGAGAAAAGACGTTCTTGTTCTCAAAGTTCAAAAGAATATTCTCAGTAGAGTAACTCTCATTATAATTATCGAGATTCACCAAGAAGAGAATAAAAGGGGTATTAGGAGTGTCGCATGAGCATACTTTGAAAAGTCTCTAAAGTATGCATGCGAGAAAACCTACGCCTGTTCTTACAGTAAAGGGTAATGATTTTGGGAACTTTAGTGTTCCAAGAGTCAATGTGAAATAGACCAAATAAATATGGTACCATATGCTTCGTTGGTTAGTGCGTTCGTGTTGGTGTCTCTCGGCGCTTGATGTGTGCGTGCATGTGTTTGGAGGATCTCACTGACATTGTATGTGACCCCACAGGGTGGATTGCACATGTGATTAGCTTGGTGCCAGAAGCGGTGCTGGTGGACCTGGAATGGCACGTGTCTGCCTATTGTTTTGCCAAGGATGACGACAGAACGGCCGGCATGGCATGACGACAGGAGTTTTATCCCCAGAGGCCATCCTATATCGTGTAATCATGACCTTCGTTGGTTAGTGCGTTCGTGTTGGTGTCTCTTGACATTCGATGTGTGTGTGCATGTGTAAGAGCATTTTTAGCCGTTGCCCCCCCCCCCCGCCGATCCGTAAAAATCGCCCCCGGGGCGAGCCGACGATACAATCGGCACTGGGGCGGTTTTACGCCCAGTCGTCGCCCCCAGCTCGTCCTCAGGCGCCGAAATTGGCCCACTTTGCAGCCCCATTTCGGCGAATAAAGAGCCCATATGGGCGAGAATAGGCCCATATTCGGCGTGGTTTCGCCGTGTCTCGGCGTTCAATTATCAACACATTTTTTCTTATCACATATTTCATCTAAGAAAAAACAAATACTTCAACAAAATAGTACAATAACAAATAGTACAATACAAATTATATAGTTCAACAAATAAAAATCATATTTCATCACACGGCGTCCCCCTTGAGCCTCCATAGGTGCTCAATCAGATATTTTTGCAGTTGATGATGCACCAGTGGGTCTCGGATCTCCTGACGCATACTGAGATAGGCAGTCCAAGTTGCCGGTAGCTGGTGATCAACTTCGGCTAGAGGACCCTGCCTGTAGTATGGTTGAGTGTCAAACACTGGGTCTTCTTGCTCGCTCTCGATGATCATGTTGTGCAAGATGACACAGCAAGTCATAATCTCCCACATTTGATCTTTGGACCAGGTCTGAGCGGGGTACCGAACAACAGCAAATCGAGATTGGAGCACACCAAATGCCCGCTCGACATCCTTCCTGCAAGCCTCATGTACTTTCGCAAACCAGGCATTCTTGCCTCCTGCCGCAGGGTTTGAGATCGTCTTCACAAATGTCGACCATCTCGGATAGATGCCATCTGCTAGGTAGTACCCCTTGTTGTATTGGTGCCCATTGATCTCGAAGTTCACCGGAGGAGAATGGCCCTCAACGAGCTTGGCAAAAACAGGAGAGCACTGCAGCACGTTGATGTCATTGTGAGTTCCTGGCATACCAAAGAAGGAGTGCCAAATCCAGAGGTCCTGTGTGGCTACCGCCTCAAGCACCACACTGCAACCGCCTTTGGCGCCTTTGTACATCCCCTGCCAACCAAATGGGCAATTCTTCCATTTCCAATGCATGCAGTCGATGCTTCCAAGCATCCCAGGAAATCCTCTTGCTGCATTCTGGGCTAGGATCCGAGCAGTGTCTTCCGCATTGGGTGTTCTCAAGTATTGTGGCCCAAACACTGCCACCACTGCCCGACAGAACTTGCAGAAACACTCTATGCTGGTGGACTCGGCCATGCGCCCATAGTCGTCGAGTGAATCACCGGGAGCTCCATATGCAAGCATCCTCATCGCTGTCGTGCACTTCTGGATGGAGGTGAATCCAAGAGCGCCGGTGCAATCCATCTTGCACTTGAAGTAGTTGTCGAACTCCCGGATGAAATTCACAATCCTGAGGAAGAGCTTTCGATTCATCCGATAACGGCGCCGAAATGTTTTCTCGCCGTGAAGTGGAGCATCGGCGAATTAGTCGGAGTAGAGCATGCAGTAGCCTTCAAGACGAATCCGGTTCTTTGCTTTCAACCGCCCAGGCGCCGAGCCACCTCGCCGCGGCTTTTCATGGCTCGCCAGCAGCTGGCGAGGGCGGCGAGCACCATGCGATGCTCTTCTTCCTGGACGTCGGCCGCGGCTTTCTTCTCCAGCAGCGCGGCGAGCTCTTCCTCGTCATCCGAGTCCATCGCATAGGTAGGCAAAACGCCGAACACCTTGCGCTCGGTGGGCGTGTACCCGCCGCTAAACCGCGCCTCCGCGGCCGGAAACGCCCAGCGGCTGTGGGAGGGGCAGCCGCGGCGAAGCGCTGCTATTTTCCGGCGGGGAATGGATATCTAGCGGAGTAGGGCGGCGGCAATCGCCGGGATATAGCTAGTGGTGGCCGAGGGCGCGGGGGGTGGGCGGCGAGTCGGGGATGAAAACCTTGAATTTTCCCCTGTCGGTGTAGGCCAGGCGCGCTTTTCCCTAGCGCCGGAGCCCTCAACTGCTCCCCAGCGCGCCGGGTTCGACCTGTGACCGCCGGGCGGAAAAAAGGTCCGAACCGGCGATTTTTGGCGTCTTGGGGTCGCGACTGGGCCGTTTTTCGGCGCCGGCGCCGAAAAAGTGGCCTGGGTGGGCCTGTTGGGCGACCTGTGGCCATCTTTTCGTCCGTGCGCACCTTTCGATGATGGTAAGTGTTTGTATGGCTATGTTCTCTGTCATTGGCGCTTCGCGTGGAGTTCGGTATGTGTGCATTGTACGCTGTCATTGACGCTTCGCGTGGAGTTCAGTATGTGTGCATTGTACGCTGTCATTGACGCTTCGCGTAGAGTTCAGTATGTGTGCATTGTACGGCAATAATTTAAAGAGATAGTCAGATGGTACTGGTATATAACAAAAAAATGGAGTTTGAACAAAAAGCCCAGTGCTAATGTCTAGCACGTGTCAACCCGGGGATGCAATTGCGCTATTTTTTCTTACGACTGTGCCCTCATAGGGGATCTTTTTACTGCATTTTTATTTTGGCTCGTGCGCACTTATCAGTGCTGGGTCACGGCTGGGCTCGGAGGCCATCTTTTCGTCCGTGCGCACCTTTCGATGCTGGGTCACGGGTTGGGCTCGGAGGCCTCTTTTGTTTGTGCTCTTTGGCATCTTTCGCAGCTGACAGCCGTGCATGTCCCCGTGTTGACAATGGAGTAGACAGAGTCCATCTAATAAACCGGTGACGCTTGAATCAAACTTCCGGTATGGTACTAATGACCAGCGCCGTCCCTCGCGTGGATACGAAAAAAAGGCCAGCCCATGCGGCCCATTGCGCCCGGTACTACTCTCCTCGCTCTCGCGTCGCTTGAAGTCGCCTCGCTGTAGGGTTCGCTCCGCCGCCGGCCGCCGGGGAAGAGCAGCCGCTGCTCCGCCGTCATGGCGCGATGCGCCTAGCCGCGCCCCGGATCCGGGGAGCGGGATTCGTCGATGCAGCCGAGCTGCCGAGGACATGACGCCCATGCGGCTGTCTCCGTCAGGCCGCCACGCGCCTGGCCGTGGACCGCGACGCCCCGGAGCAAGCGACGACGGCGCCGCCGAGGTGTCGAAGCCACGAAGCCTGCGCCGCCGCCTGCTCAGTTGATTGGCTTGCATTGCTCGGTGCTGTCTGGATGTTCCCGGCTACTTGTCTTGCCTGCCTTCGCTAGTTATTGGTTTCAGTTGGAACCAGGAGAGCGGCGGCGGCAGCGAAGAAGGCAAATGACACCTTGAGATTTAAGATGTGAATCAAGAGTATAATACAGTGAATACTGCCTAGTGCGACTGAATCTAAATTTCAGGTTGTAATGTGATCTGAGAGCAGAGCTGAGTGCATAGTTTGACTGAATGCAAAATTCAGGGAGTGCGTTGAGAAGGATCTATGGAAGATCTCTTGACATCTCAAGTCTGTATCGCGCAGTTACATGAGACATTTTGCTTTACATGGGACAGTTGGACTCTTCTGTTCTAGTACATGGTTGGGGAAAATTGAGGACGGCAGGTTTCTGAATTATGATGAAATTTACAGAGTTGTAGCTTAGAATGTCCACATGTTCCATTGAATATGTAGGAACCAAAACGATTCAGTTAGTCTTTTTCTTTCATCAAGTTTTGAACGCTCACCACATGTGCCGCATGGTAACGATTTATATTTTAAAATATTTAACCACAAATCTGTTTGGCAAACGTTCTATCTTATCTTGACGAAACAGAGTTTTTTTTTTTTGTGCGGGGAGATGAAGCCAGGTTGTAGCTTGAAAAGTAAACACGATGCACCAAATAACGTAGGAATTGGAACAATTTAAGTAGCTCCTTAAGTATTCAACAACAAATCCATGCGACGTGTGTTCTTTTTCCAATGTCGAATGTTCAAATCCGTGTTACTGCATTGAGATTATCAAAACATTATCGGTGCACTGCCTTTGGCTTTCATATGTTCAATTCAATGCAAGAAGAAAAGAAATATTTGCTTTCAATTTTGAGGAGCATTTTCCATCGACTTGGAGAGGAAAAAAATAATATAAAATGCGCATGTGTGAATACACCAACGCGGCATGCCTCGCGGAAGGCAAGCAAGATCCGGCAGCTTCCCCCCCTCCTCCCCGCATCGGCCGACCGCCCCGGTGCTCCTCCGATGGCCGCATATCATCCTATTGTGTGTCCTCTTTGTAATACAATGTTGCTTACAACATTAGGAAATTAATGCCGGCATATGCTACAATTACATGTCCTTCCCACAGTGGAGGGAAGGGTGACATACTTGTTTTCAGGTTTAGATATCATCTTTCTCTGACCTAAGGCTCGACCAAACCGTATCACTGAAACCTGCAGAAAAAGCATCGGCCAAACCTTATCAGTGCAACCCGTAGAAAAAGGAAGCTATAACTGGGTGAACCAAATATAAATCACGAGACAAGCTTGCCCTCCATCATGCAAGGTGACTTCTCTGGCACTCGCGCTTACTAGGGGTCACGCTTGTGTATCCGGATGCCGCTCAAGATATAACCACCAAACGCATTCATCTGCATGTGTGGGTGGGTGCGCGATGGAAGGACCTGTATCCACAGACCAGAAAGCGAGATTGAAAAAAGAAAGGAATCACAACTTTTTACACATGAAAGTAGTAAGCACTAATGACAGATCATTTGTTGTATTTCAAGCCTAATGGGCCCAGGTGCTAGCTGATCGACCTTGTGTGTCAAACTAACATGTGATAAAAATCTATCCATTCAATTAGTAGTATTGAGCATGTTCATCACATCATAAACCTCATCAGTTTATTAGTATTCAAGTAGCATGGCAACCAAAATTCAGTGTAAACAGCCACATTTTCGAAGTTTAGGCTTCAGGCAGGTTTCATAAATTCCTTACTGGCATGACACATTAATCAGGCTTTTAAAAGACAAGCAAAGTGAAAACTCAAACAAAACTTTGAAGTATAATTACTTCCGGTGTAACATCATCATTGCTAATGTACTGACCTGATACTCTCGGAGCCATGGTTCAGTAATCTGTAACCCAATTGCTATTTTCGATACCTGCAAACTATGCATGCATGTCGCAAGAGGCTGGAGCGAGCGTGGAAGGGTGGAGCAAGGAGGCGGACGAGGCCATTTTCTTCCTTTTGCTGAGGTAGCCAGGTTGCTCTGTTCTCCAACGAGGTGCCGAGATGGTTACCACAAGTTCGGAGTGTGTGGCTCTGTGGATGTCGAGGAACGAGTGTTGGGGAACGTAGCAGAATTCAAAAAATTTCTACGCTTTCACCAAGATCCAACTAAGGAGACATCTAGCAACGAGCATATTAGAGTGCATCTACATACCATTTTGTAGATCGCGAGCGGAAGCTTTCGAAGAAGCATGGATGAAGTAGTCGTACTCTTCTCGTTCTTCGTCACCGATGATCTAGCGCCGAACGGACGGCACCTCCGCGTTCAACACACGTCCGGTACAGCAACGTCACCTCCTTCTTGATCCAGCAAGGGAGGAGGAGAGGTCGTCGGAGATCCTGCAGCACGACGGCGTGGTGGTGGATACAGCGGGAAATCCTGCAGGGCTTCGCCGGCGCCCTGCGGAGGAGGAGGAAGGTGTGACGGGAGGGGAGAGGCGCCAGAGGATTGGGTGCGGCTGCCCTCTCCCCCCCACATATATATAGGGGGCCAGGGGGTGCGCCAGCCCCTTCAGATCCAATCTGCAAGGGGGGGCGGCGGCCTGGGGGAGAAACTTGCCCCCCAAGGCATAGGGGGCGCCTCCCTCCCCTAGGGTTTCAACCCTAGGCGCATGAGGGAGGGCCCAGTAGGGTGCGCCAGCCCACCAGGGGCTGGCCCCTTCCCCTTGCGGCCTAGGGGCCCCACCGGGATGGGTGGCCCCACCCGATGGACCCCCGGGACCCCTCCGGTGGTCCCGGGACACTCCCGGTGACCCCCGGAGATCACCCGATGGCCGAAACTGGACTTCCTATATATCATTCTTTACCTCCGGACCATTCCGGAACTCCTCGTCACGTCCGGAATCTCATCCGGGACTCCGAACAACTTTCGGGTTTCCACGTGCATGTATCTCTACGACCCTAGCGTCACCGAACCTTAAGTGTGTAGACCCTACGGGTTCGAGAGACACGTAGACATGACCGAGACCGCTCTCCGGTCAATAACCAACAGCGGGATCTGGATACCCATGTTGGTTCCCACATGTTCCTCGATGATCTTCATCGGATGAACCACTGTGTCAAGGATTCACTCAATCCCGTATGTTATTCCCTTTGTCCATCGGTACGGTACTTGCCCGAGATTCGATCGTCGGTATTCCCGATACCTTGTTCAATCTCGTCATGGCAAGTCTCTTTACTCGATCCGTAATCCATCATCCCATGACTAACTCCTTAGTCACCTTGAGCTCATTATGATGATGTCTTACCGAGTGGGCCCAGAGGTACCTCTCCGTCACACGGAGTGACAACATCCCAGTCTCGGTACGTACCAACTCAACAGACACTTTCGGAGATACCCGATGCATACCTTTATAGCCACCCAGTTACGTTGTGACGTTTGGCACACCCAAAGTATTCCTACGGCATCCGGGAGTTGTACAACCTCATGGTCTAAGGAATAAATACTTGACACCGAAAAGCTTATGCATTACGAACTATACGATCTCGTGCTTTGCTCAGGATTTGGTCTTGTCCATCACATCATTCTCCTAATGATGTGATCCCGTTATCACTGACATCCTATGTCCATGGTCAGGAAACCGTGACCATCTGTTGATCAACGAGCTGGTAACTAGAGGCCTACCAGGGACTCATTGTGGTCTATATATTCACACATGTATCGCTGTTTCCGTACAATACAATTCAAGCATGAATAACAGACATTTATCATGAACAAGGAAATATAATAATAATACTTTTATTATTGCCTCTAGGGCATATTTCCAACAGTCTCCCACTTGCACTAGAGTCAATAATCTAGTTACATTGTGATGAATCGAACACCCATAGAGTTCTGGTGTTGATCATGTTTTGCCCGTGGAAGAGGTTTAGTCAACGGGTCTGCAACATTCAGATCCGTATGCACTTTACAAATATCTATGTCTCCATCTTGAACATAATTCCGGATGGAGTTGAAACGGCGCTTGATGTGCTTGGTCTTCTTGTGAAACCTGGGCTCCTTGGTAATTGCAATAGCACCAGTGTTGTCACAGAAGAGAGTCATCGGGTTTGACGCGCTTGGAATGACTCCTAGGTCGGTGATGAACTCCTTCATCCAGACTCCTTCCTGCGCTGCTTCGCAAGCAGCTATGTACTCCGCTTCACATGTAGAATGCGCCACCATGCTCTGTTTGCAACTGCACCAGCTGACTGCTCCACCATTCAAAATATACACGTATCCGGTTTGTGACTTCGAGTCATCCAGATCTGTGTGGAAGCTAGCATCGACGTAACCCTTTACGACGAGCTCTTCGTCACCTCCATAAACGAGAAACATATCCTTAGTCCTCTTCAGGTACTTTAGGATGTTCTTGACCGTTGTCCAGTGTTCCATACCGGGATCACTTTGGTACCTCCCTACCAAACTTATGGCAAGGTTCACATCAGGTCTGGTACACAGCATGGCATACATGATAGAACCTATGGCCGAGGCATAGGGTATGACACTCATCTTTTCTCTATCTTCTGCCGTGGTCGGGGACTGAGCCTTGCTCAATCTCATACCTTGCAAAACAGGCAAGAACCCCTTCTTGGACTGATCCATATTGAACTTCTTCAATATCTTGTCAAGGTATGTACTTTGTGAAAGATCGATGAGGCGTCTTGATCTATCTCTATAGATCTTGATGCCTAATATGTAAGCTGCTTCTCCAAGGTCCTTCATTGAAAAACTCTTATTCAAGTAGGCCTTTACACTTTCCAAGAATTCTATATCATTTCCCATCAGCAATATGTCATCCACATATAATATGAGAAATGCTACAGAGCTCCCACTCACTTTCTTGTAGATACAGGCTTCTCCATAAGTCTGTATAAAGACAAACGATTTGATCACATCATTAAAGTGAATATTCCAACTCCGAGATGCTTGCACCGGCCCGTAAATCGAGCGCTGGAGCTTGCACACCTTGTTAGCATTCTCTGGATCGACAAAACCTTCCGGCTGCATCATATACAACTCTTCCTTGAGGAAGCCATTAAGGAAAGCCGTTTTGACGTCCATTTGCCATATCTCATAATCATAGAATGCGGCAATAGCTAACATGATTCTGACTGACTTCAACATCGCTACGGGAGAGAAAGTCTCGTCGTAGTCAATCCCTTGAACTTGTCGATAACCCTTAGCGACAAGCCGAGCCTTATAGATGGTCACATTACCATCCACGTTTGTCTTCTTCTTAAATATCCATTTATTTTCTATGGCGTGCCTATCATCAGGCAAGTCCACCAAAGTCCATACTTTGTTTTCATACATGGATTCTATCTCGGATTTCATGGCTCCAAGCCATTTATTGGAATCCGGGCCCGCCATTGATGGATTCTCGCCCCTCGTTGGTTACCCCAAGTGGAAGGTTGAGATGTAGCGTAGCGACAAATTTCCCTTGGCAAAGATACCAAGGATCGAATCCCGTGAGACTCCGAGGGTCGACAAGTAGGTGTCAACGGCGCCAGAAACTTAGCGGTTGACGGGACCTGCACACAGATACAGATAACTTTGCTCCCAACGAGTACAGAGAGGTTGTCAATCCCTCCGGCCTTGTTGTTTACAAAGGATCAAACACAAGAGATAATAATGATAGCTATGACTGCAACTAGGAAATAAAAACAGGAAGTAAATAGAAGGTGTGATCAGCGGTGGTAATATGGACCGGGGTCCCATGATGTTCACTAGTGATGTCTCTCTCCCAAAAGACGATAAAACAGCAAAGCGAGGTAAACAAACTACAGCTGGGCAATTGATAGGATTATGTGCGCAAACCAATGCTAACTATGCCGCAAAGAAAGGTAGAGGCTCAAAAGCATGGGCGGTACGCTAAGGCAAGTAGACCGAAATCCATCTGCATCTACTACTAATCATCCACCTTGAGATATCTATCCAGAACATCTCGCTGGTTTTAAGTTGCGAATCCCACCCAAAGTGTAAACTCAAAGCAACAGACAACTGCATTAAAAGAACTTTGCGTAAAGTAAACAATCCTTGCACCCGCAAGTACAAGCACCGTTGTTTTCTCCCTTGTGGCAACAGCACATCCCCTAGACTCATGTTTCTGTCACTCAAGCTAGTCATTAGGGGGCATGAACCCACAATCAAGCATAACGCTCCCTCTTGGAGTTACTACCTACTACTTGGCCAAAGCAATAAACAGCAACGGAGAACATGCAAGAATTACTCAAGAACAAAGTTATAAAAGAGGTGAATCAAATATATTACTCAAACACAATCTGAACATACTCTCATAATCCATCAGATCCCAGCAAACTCAGCAAAGCAACAGCAGAAAGATTACATATGTGCCTCGATCATGTAGGGCAGCTCACGAGGTCTAAACCATGAAGAGCAAAGAGGGGAGGAGAACATCACATAGCTACTGATCATGGACCCATGGTCCAAGGTGGACTACTCACGACTCATCCGGGAAGCGTCCATGGTGGTGGAGAAGCTCCCGGTGGTGGTTCTCCCCTCCGGGAGGGTGCCGGGAAGAGTTCTCCTAATGCTCCCGATCTTGGAAGCGCTGCGGCGGCGGAATAGAGGCGAGATCGCGAAAAAGGGTTCTGTCCTCGAGGGTTTCAGGACGAGAGGGATATATATGCAAAGGGGGGCAGCGAGAGGCGGAGCAGGGGCCCCAGGCGCCCCCCTGGCACTGCCAGGGGTGGGGCCGCGCCAGGTGGCCGCCTGGGCCTCCCCTGGCTCCCCTCTGGCCCATCGTTGGTTCTTCGCAAAGCTTCCTGTACATTAATTTTTCCTATATTTTCCTGGAATTTTTGGAGCACTTTTAATATGGGGGAAACCTGAAATAGAAAAACAGCAGAAAACAGGAACTGGCACTGTGGTGCACTGAGTTAATAGGTTAGTCCAAATATGATCAAAAGTGTATGGAAGTGCATCAATATCATAGCAATATCACACAAAAGAAGCATGGAGCAAGCAGAAATTATAGATACGTTTTGGACGTATCAACATCCCCAAGCTTAATTCCTGCTCGTTCTCGAGTAGGTAAATGATAACAAGCATAATTTCTGTGGTGACATGCTACCAACCATATAAGAACTTTTTAAGTAAAGCAATCAAGGCATGTAATTCAATTCAAGTCATAACAAGCAAGAGTCTATTAGCATTGTAACAAGCAACATAAGAACATAAAGGTGCAAGAGCTCTCGCTATCCGTGACTCGAATGTCTCCAAATGGTGTTTGCGTGCAAGAAAGGGGATAGGGATATACGAGAGAGTAAAACATAGTTTTTGTATTGTTGAGAACTTAATCTACTAAAGTTTCACACTTGGTCTTCTTTGGAATCTTATCTTGACTCATCCCCAGACCACTAGCCAGGTACAAGTCAAAATGATCCACTCCCTTTCGATATTTTGAGCACTCATGCAATGGATGAGCGTAAGCAAAAAAGTTGACACTTAGGATGGCAAAGAGAGAAAAATGATGAAGGGGGAAGACAAAAAAGGTGTGAAAGGCTCACATCAATGAGGACAATCATAGGCGAGAGAAAGCCAAATGATAGATATGATGTGAGGAGTAGGGATTGCCATGCAACGGATGCACATATGAGCTAAGGTAAGCTCGCCAATGGAACTAGTGGGGGTGCATCCAACTTGCTCGCTCAAGAAGACCTAGAGCTCTTTTGAGGAGGCTCATCATTGCAATATACAAGCCAAGTTCTATAGTGTGAAGGTCCCCACATAGCTATATGCATGAATGATAATCTCTATGGAGTACAAGGTATAAGATGGAGTACGAGTGTGGATCTCTCAAAAGGAATAGTAGTGTGCCCCCTTCTCTCTTTTTATTTCTTTTTCTCTTTTTTCTATTTTTATTTTTATTTTTTTGTGGCCTCAATGGCTCTTTCTATTTAACTCTCATTTGTCCTCTTTGGGATCTTTTGATTTTGTCCTCTTTGGGATCTTTTCCTCACTTTAGGGGCAACACTCTATGTATTACAAGAAGTATAGAAGATCTTTCACACTTTACAAAAGTACTCAACATAAAGAAAATGAAACTATCATGATGTATGCAAATGTATGCCTCTGTCGGTGTAGCAGGATATGCAATGATACTAGCGCGTCATGTAGCAATGATTAGGGCAAGGCCCAACTAGCATGCGGCTCATCGATCAAGCAAAAAGCATGTATGACATGAAGATCAAGTCATGAGAAGATGGATGTTGCATGGCAATGTATCTCGGAAAGGCTATGGAAATGCCTTGATAGGTAGGTATGGCGGCTATTTTGAGGAAGGATATAATGAGGCTTATGATGACAGAGCGTATCGTGCCAAGGATTTGGATACACCGGCGAAGTATGCGCCAACTCTCGAGGTGAGAAAGGGCAATGCACGGTACCGAAGAGGCTAGAAAAATATGGCTAGGTGGAAGTGTCAACTTTCAAATACTCAGATTAGTCCAAAGAACTCATGCACTTATTATCGGTAACTCTCAATCTAATTAGGAGGTTCACAAAGAGACAAGTACCCCGAGGAGGAGTGTATGGGGGTTTGGTTATCCTTGCGCATCCTCGACTCATGATACGTGAGTGTACTCAAATATTCGATCCCTCCAAAGATTAGTGATCCATCTAGTAGCTAAAGTTCTCAACTATTTTGTTGGTTTTCGAAAATAAACACGGATTGGCCAAAATACGACATCTATCACTAATAGGCTAAAGCTCTTGACACCAAAAGTTCAGACATTACTCATGGCAATACCTCAAAACTATTGCAAGTTACTACTACAATTAAATAGCAACCTCAATTACCACTTTAAGTTAAGACACACAACTCAGTGCAACAGGCAAACTCTCTCAACAAGATAAACATGAAAACTCAAGAGAGTTCAGCAACCAACTAAACAAAATCTCTTTAAAAAGAAAAGCATGAAAACTAAGAGCTAAACATGACAGCAGCTATGGAAAGACAAAGAACACACACAGCAAAGATAAGCATGAAAATCCTATGTTGTGTTCAAGGTTGAAGTGGAGCGTGTTTCTCTCCCACACAAAGAAAGCTGGGTTCTAACTTGTTATGAACAGCAAGCAAAGCTAAAGAAAACTAAAAAAAGAAACTAAGAGCAAGACGCTCCAAGCATAGCACATAACGCATGAAGTGATAAGAATATAGTGGAACGAAAGACGAACTGATAATTGTTGATGGAGAAGGGGATGCATGGGGGCATCCCCAAGCTTAGACACTTGAGTCTTCTTGAATATTTCTTGGGGGTGCACGGGGGCATCCCCAAGCTTGAGCGTTTGACCCTCCTGAATCTTCTTTTATCATCTTCCCTCGCACACTTGAAAACTCCCTTCATACATAACTCATCATAATCCGATTAGCGAGGTTAGTACCCACAATAAAATAAATTTTCCCTACTGGAAATAAAGATAATCTTGAAGAGCTACTGTTTCTCAAGATAGCCAAAAGGTTTTTGCCAAGAAAAAGCAAGCTCAAGGTTTGCAAAACGAAGAAAAGGCAAAACAGGACAGAATCTGTGAAAAACAGACCAGCAGGTAGTAAATAATTTTTTCGGGGCACTTCTGCAACTCAAATAAAAAAACTCATAACAGAAGCTCGAAAGCCAATTGTATAGAGAACGCTGTCAAAAAAATTCAGATCAAAAAGATGATCTGGTGATTTTATTCGAATTTTTCTGTCCAAGGACAGAATCTGTTTTCTGGACAGCACGTCACAACTTTTGAACTTTCTTGCAATCGGAGGCTAAACTTGGCACAAAGCTGAAAAGAAAAGATACAATGATGATGCTACTGTAGTAACAAACATCAAGACACAACAAAAGCAAAATAAAACCTAATTCGTTGTGGGCTGCCTCCCAAAAGCGCTTTCTTTTATGCCTTTAAGCTAGGCATGATGCAAAAACAGAAGATCAAGTCTTATCAAGAGTAAGAGAATAGCTAGCCCATGTAACGGACTCAAAAGGCAACTTAATCTTCTTCCTAGGGAAGTGTTCCATCCCTTTCTTGAGAGGGAATTGGAATTTTATTTTCCCCTCTTTCATGTCAATGATAGCACCAACGGCGCGAAGAAAAGGACGTCCCAAAATAATTGGACATGAAGGTTCACATTCAATATCCATAATAGTAAAATCAACGGGAACATAATTGTCATTGACAATGATAAGAACATCGTCGATCTTCCCCAAAGATTTCTTTACGGAAGAATCAACAAGACGAACACCAAAAGAACAAGGATCAAAAGGTTTCAATTCAAACATATCATACATTCTTTTGGGCATAACGGAGGTACTAGCTCCAACATCACATAAAGCATAGCAATAGAAGTTATTCAACTTAATTTTAATCATAGGATCCCAACTATCTTCTAGCTTTCTAGGTATGGAGGCTTCTACCCTAAGCTTCTCCTTCCTAGCTTTGATGAGAGCATTAGTGATATGCTCCGTGAAGGCAAGATTAAGTGTGCTAGTGTGGGGATCTCTAGACATCTTGTGAAGAAAACCAATAACTTCAGAAAGGGTGCAATTATCAAAATCAAGGTCACTACTATCAAGTAAAGTGGTAGTGGTGTCCTTTAGGCTCACTTGTTTGGTAGCTTCTATGGTTATAGGAGTTTCTTCTTCTACGGTTGAGGTCATAGCATCACCATTAATAGGTCCAATGGGACTAGGAGTGCATTGGGTGCTAAGAGTTTGGATATCCTCAACAACTTGGATAGTAGCAACAGTGTGGTGGGTAGGAAGGCTCTTAATTCTATTTTCTTCCTCCTTTTCTCTAGCCCATCTCTCTTTAAGTTTAGCCATCATCCTAATGTTTTCATTAATTTGCACTTGAATAGCATTCATAGGAGTGGTCTTCCTCTCCTCAAGAGGAGAAGTTCTAATTTTAAGAAACTCTACCTCATGGGCTAAATTGTCTACCTTCGAAGAGAGATTATCTAGTTTGTCTAGTTTTTCTTCTACACTCTTATTGAAGGCCTTTTGGGTAGTGATGAAGTCTTTAAGCATAATCTCTAGTTCAGAAGTGGAGTTCTTGGTGCTAGGATAAGCATTGTTGTTCCCATAGGAATTAGAGGGGAACGGTCTAGGGTTGCTACCAAAATTACTCCTATAAGCATTGTTATTGAAATTGTTTCTAGAGATAAAGTTCGCATCTACTTGATCTTGAGCAATCAAAGAATTTAAAGGAACATCATGAGGATCAATAGAAGATTGCTTGGAAAGTAGAGACATGATCAAGTCAACTTTTTCATTTAGGGAGGAAATCTCCTCGACAGAGTTTACTTTCCTACCTGTTGGAGCGCGTTCGGTGTGCCATTGGGAATAATTGGTCATCATCTCGTCAAGAAGCTTCGTGGCAGCACCAAGTGTAGTTGACATAAAGGTTCCTCCCGTGGCCGAATCTAACAAGTTCCGTGAGGTAAAGTTCAAGCCTGCATAAAAAGTTTGGATAACCATCCAAGTAGTCAAACTTTATGGTCAATGAAGGTATTGTCTTGGGGCATAAAATTTCTGAAAAAGGTATTGAAGTTGATAAAGCCAAAGTTGATGCTATTGAAAAGATGACGTGTCCCAAGGACATCAAAGGTATAAGAAGTTTCCTTGGTCATGCCGATTTTTATAGGAGGTTCATTAAGGACTTCTCCAAAATCTCTAGGCCTCTGACTAATCTCTTACAAAAATATGTTCCTTTTGTCTTAAGAGGCGCACGTCGCCCGACTGAATCTCGGCCGAGTAGGTGCCGGACGGACAAACCCGGATGCCGCGGTAGCCCGCACCTCCCCGACGGCGAGGCGGCATGGGGGCGCAGTGCGTGTCGGCGACGAAGCAGTGCGGAGGAGAGTGCGGTGGGCGATGGGGCTGCGGTGTGGGCGTTCACCGGCGAGGTAGGATGCTTTTATAGCCGGAGCTCGCGCGGCGACAGGCGCGTGCCAGGCGACGCGTGGCGGTCGACCGTGGTGCCGGGCGACGCGACGGGTCGCTGGGCGGCATCAATGGCAGGCGACGGCTCGACAGTGCGGCAGCTTTGGCATTGATTCCTGTGGGAATCGAGGCGATGAGGACGACGAAGCAGCACGTCGCTGACAGGGCGGGCCCACCACATTCGCGCCAAAAAACGCCTCGCCCGGCGCCCCCAGGCGACCCCCAGCGCCCCGGGTTCGGGTTGGGTCCGCCGGCGCCAGTTTCAGCCCAATCCGGCGATTTTCGGAGTCCTGAGGGCGCGATGGGCCATTTTTTCGGCGCCGGCGCCTAAAAAGTGGCCTTGGAGGGCCTGTTGGGGGTGCGGCTGGAGATGCTCTTACTCACATCGGTCCCTGTCTTTCTATTCCTCCACTAAACCCCTTCACCTTCGTAATATTCTTGTTGTTCCGGACATAATCAAAAATCTTGTCTCTGTCCGACAATTTACTATCGATAATTATTGTTCTGTAGAATTTACTACCGATAATTATTGTTCTGTAGAAAACCGTATTGCAAAGGTACTGAATTTATCTTTGCAAGAGATTAAAAATCTCAACGTAAAGAACATGTCAAACATTAACAACCATGTATTTTTGGAATTTTAAAATTCAACAGAAAATGATTGAAATGCAGATCTGGCCTAAACGTGACAAATGCTAATAAATAGCAATAGTTATTGGAGCACTAATCTGCTGAAAAGCTGAAAATACAAGCAATTAGAGCAACTTCAAATGGGCGACCCATTTCATCCGCCCGCGTCCATTTGTGTCGGTGCGGAAAGAAAAGTCGGCCCAACGCGCCGACCCAAACGGATGCGCTTCCGCTTTCGTCCGCCTGCCGACCCATTCCCGGCCCATTTTTGAGCCGGATTTGCGTCGGCGCGGACACGCGACGGACAGGCGCGCACTCGCCCTCTCTCCTCCCCGGGTCCGCTGGTCGGTGGCACATTGGCCTCTCCAAATGCAATAGCACGCCCTCGCCCGCCTGCTTCGTCGCCGACGCCGTCGGCCATTTTTTCGAGAAAAAAAAAGATATATAGATTTCTAAAAGTACACACCTAAAAAAAATATCAACTACTCGTCGCTATCCGACTCCGATTCAGCATTGTCCTCCTCCGACGTCTGAATGTAGGCATCAGCCTGACTCTCGTCCACGAAGTCGTCCCATCCTGACTTTTCTCGTAGCTTCAGTTTCATTTGAGCGGTCAGCTTCCGCGCACGCTTGTCCTCCCGATAGGCGGCTCGCTCCGTCCTCCTCGCCTCCCTCTCCGCCCTCCATTGCGTGTAGAACAAGCGCTCGTCGACGATGTCCTGCGGGAAGCGTGCGCGCCACACCACCATGGCCTCAACGTCGTTCTCGGCGATGGCGAGGCGACGCTGCCGCCCACGGTGGACACGACGATCCTCGTCGGTGACAAGTCGCGGGAGAGGCGTGAGATCATGCGCCTGCTGCCTCGACACGTCGGGATAAATCATCTCCTGACGAGGCCTCAGGAGGCGCCACGCCGCCGAGTCGTGCGCGCGGGCCGCCTCCTCTGCGGTGTCGAAGGTGCCGAGGAAGAGGCGTTTCTCGCCAAACTTGATCTCAGAGGAGAAGCCGCCGGAGCGGCGCTCGCGGGTTCCGCGAAAATCCGAAGCTCCCAGGCGTCGCATCGACATGGTTGCGCACATGCGGCGATGCTAGTGAGAGAGGGGGCGAGACGAGTGCGCGCCGGACGGAGTGAGAGGCGGCGAGACGAGCGCGCCTTCTTATAGCGAGTGTCGGCCACGGCGGCGCGCCAAAACAAGCGCGCGAACCTTTCTCGCGCTTGGCCGATTTCCCCCTCGCGCGAACCTTTCCAGCGTGCTGGAGCGCGCGCGGTCATGAAATGGGTCGGCGCGTTGGGTGCGCTGCCGTCCCAAATCGAAAAGAGGGCGGACGCTGGGCGGGCGGCCGACCCAAACAGACAAAAAGCGGACAAAAGCGCCGTCCGTTTGGGTCGGCCGTTGAAGTTGCTCTTAAGAAACTAATGCAAATTAGCAGAAGCTGTCGGTGCCTCGGTGGCTCAACCAGATGCAAATAGGCCACGTAGAGCAGCCCAGCCAAGACCAGCCTGGTCTAACTAAACGGACAAGGGAGAGTAGCCAGGAAGCAATGCCCCAGCCACATGGATCCCCAATTCACACGACCGTCACAGGCGGAGCCCCCACGGCCGGTCGGGCGAGGAGCTTCCGCTGCGCTCTTCCTCGTCGGAGGAGCCGCCGGGGAGGCTTGTGCTAGTCGTGACGCCATTGGAGAGGCTGCTCGCGAACCCAAGCATGGTCGGGCTCCATGTGCCAGCGTGGGAGGAGTGCGTGCTTGAGGACGTGGGCACCGCGCGCCAGCAGTATCTCATCTCGCTGGCGCCTGAGGGTGTCGGGGCCGACCGCCTCAGGTGCGCGTGGAGACGGGTTGGGCGCCACCGAGACGGGTTGGCCATTGGTCGCCGCTTTAGTCGGCCGCCAGAAGTTCAGTCGCCCAGGGGGCGAGCCGCGCGCAGCTTCTGCGGATTCCTTAGGCGGTCCTGCCACAGGGCCGTGGAAAGCCGCGCTAGTGGAGCCGCTGCGTTGCGGCCGGCCGCTGATGCGTCGAGTGCTCTGTTGAATTCTGAGATGGGCCTAGAGCCCATATGACAATTTCATATTTGATCTCTAAGGGTCCATGTAGGTGGCATGACAAAGTGGTGGAAAGTTTAGTCCCACCATGCTAGTGGAAGGAGAGTTGGAGTGGTTTATAAGGGATTCTCTCCCTCATGCTATTGGAGCTTGAGAAGAGATGAGGCCCTCGCGCACTCCTCCTCCTCCGCTCGCCTCGCCATGCCACGCCTCGCCTCGCCTCGCCTCGCCACGACGTGGGATTGAGCCGAGCCGAGCTCACTCCTATGCGCTTCTTTTTGCCGGTCAGGAACGGAGAGTCTTTGACAGGTAGGGCCACGATCTGGGGCGCTGCCAACCCTAGCCACCGTAACACAGAACGCATCTGCCTCCACGCTCGCCGTCGTCCCTTTGCTGCTGCTGCCGCCGGTGACTCCATCCCGTCCGCCGCGTACACGGTCGACGGGAGAGCAGGTCTCCGAAGCCTCGCCTCTCTGGATCCTGTACGGGAGAGGGGCGAATAGGTTTTTGGGAAGCGACTACGCGACTGCTCGCCGTTCATCTACTTCCTCTACGTCCGCGTTGCCCTCGTCATCACCATGGCCACCGACGCCGAACGTGCCGCCGCCCAGAAGATCGAAGCCGACAAGAAGGCAGCCGAGGACGCTGCTGCCGTCACCGCTGCCGCGGCCTCTGCATGGCCTACTGGAGGGTATAACTCGTTTATCCCACTCCTACTGTTTTCTGTTTTAGGCATGCTAGCGTTATACGTAGATCTGTCTACAATTAGCGTAGTATGTGTTTGCATGATTGAATATCAGTATGCTATTACTTGTGTCAATGCCATGCTAGTAGTTAATTCGTGGATTAAATTAATCGGAAAATTGCCTATTTACTCAACATGCTCGTGTAGGGGAACGCAGCAGAAAATAAAAATTTCTGACCTACGCACCAGCCCAGGACCACTATGGAGACTGCATACAAGGTTTGATCTGTTTCGTTACCGACTCGTAGCGCAGCGGAAGTAGAGTCGATGACGATCGTCGGTGCAGATCCCCGCAGCTAGGATATACAACCTCCCAACCGCGAGGATGTATACCCTCATCTTCTCCTCGGACAGCCCTCCGGGAGACGGTCGAACAGTCCCCCGGACGGTGTCGCGGACAGCCCTCCGGGAGGACCTTCGAAACTCGAACGGTCACCCGGACAGCCCTTCGGGAGGACACCCGAAACTCCAACTGTAACTCGGACAGCCCTTCGGGAGGCACTCTCGAACTAAGACCGAAACTACGATCTCTCTACAGAGTTGCACACATACGGTGTCATCTATCCGGCAGGGCTTCGCCGTCCAGAACTAGTTCCCACCGGAACACAGACAGCCTTTCGGCTCTACGAAACTATTTCGCTGGGAGGGAGAGAAGAATGCCAGATCATGCATGGCTTGTGTATGAGAGCAAGGGATGAAGGAGATGGCAGCCCCAACTCCTCCTTTTATAGGCCAAGGCAAGGGGTGGGGTGGGACGTGGAAATACCAAAATACCCAAGCTTCATGTCACACATGAAAGGGCATAATGGTAACACAAGGGGGGCACCAAGGGGACACTCCCATGGCAGCCCAACACCTTGTCCCCCCATGGGGGGGGCCCCCCCCAACAAGCCACCAACATGTCTCCATGAAACATGCATGCTCCCTAGACAAAAAGCCACCAAACAAGCAACCCCCGATTCGTGGGATCTTGTCCCCTTGCGCTGGGACAAGATGTTTTCCGCGAAACTTTTTTCTGAAACATTCCAGAAGGTCCCAGAACATTTCCGGCACCCTCTAAAATTATTCTGGGCTTGATCCGAAACATTTTCGGTGCTGTGGTTTTTATCAGCGGAAAGCATCAACAGCGGTTACGGCAGTTTCGGAACATTTCCGATTTTTCTCTCTGAAAATTCCCAGAAGTTGCCAGACCAATTCTGGCACCCTCTGATAATTTCCATGCGGTGCCGAAACCCTTTTTGACCTAATAATATATTCCGAAACATATTTTCGGTTTTACCGAAACTCTTTCGGTGTTCTCTCTCCGGAACTCTTCCGTTGTCTCCGAAACTTTTCCGGTGATTTTCTCTCAGACTCCCTGTCTAGTATTCAGCAGATAGATGACCCTTAAGCGTGTGACCCTATAGGTTCGGTGAAGTATAGACATGACACGGAACCTCTTCCGATCAATGATCAACATCGGAGCCGTGGACACCCATATTGACCCCCTATACCCACACGAATGAATATTCGAGTGAACCTCCAGTTGCTGTGTGCTATTCCTTTTGCTTCGTGATATGTCACAAACACCCGAGGTGAGATTTATTGCATCCCCGTGGGCAAACACTTTGTCCACTATGCAAGTTACCTCGTTACCGGTTTTGTTCTCTTTTCTCGTTTTCGTGTTTCGGCATCCCAGTGATCAAATCACCCTGTGTCTGGCCAGACGATGATGGATACCGTTACACCGAGAGGGCCCGAGTATATCTCTCCATCGACGGAGGAGCAAATCCCAATCTTGAGCTATCTCGTTACTTGCCATACTTTTCCATGAACCCGTAAGCCGCCGTAATAGCCACCCATTTACGGATGACGTTTAACAAACCCCAAAGTTCATGAAGCAAGCATGAAGAAACTCGATACTCTCATGGTCTAAGGAATTATGCAAACATTAACTTCCTGTGTTATTAACCATTAACTTGTGACGAAAGTATCTCATAGCATAACATCAATTCGGGTCGATTCAACACAAATGTTCCTATAACATTGTGCCCTCAAAGTTGCTGGCATAGACATGCCCATGATTGGGAAAACATAATCATCATGCAACACTTGAGCTAGTCTTAGAGGCATGACTAGGAATACTTTTTACCGTTTATTATTCCACACGTGCACATGGGTTTTCCCCAGAGCCTTTATGGATATACGGGCTCGGGAACCATAGCAGTTATAGCATGGAACATAAACCTAATTATGAACAGTGAGATAATTTATAACATTTGTTATTGCCTCTAGGGCATATCTCCTACAGACTCCCACTTGCACTAGAGTCAATAATCTAGTCAATGCTAATGCATTTTACACCTATGACACATTGGTGTAAATATGCTTCGCTTGTGGTATAGCCTGATGTCCAACGGATCTGACGACTTCAGCTCCGTGTGTATCTTTGCATATCGTCCGCGTTTTCACGCCTTCACAAAATTCATATTTTGTGTGGATTTCGCTTTGTATGTATGCGAATCACAGGTCGAACCTGGATTCCTCAGACTGAGTTATGGAGCAACTACCTGCAGTAGTGTCCCATTGACAAAAGCCATCTTGGAACCATACTAAGTTCATGAATGAACTATATGATTCAACATCTTCTTTGTCGCTTCAAAAGCGGCAACATACTTCGCCTTTGTTATAGAATTCGCCACAGTAACTTGTTTGGAACATTTTCCAACTAACTGTGCCACCACATTGTGTGTTACACAAAACCCTTAATTTAAATCGAAAATCGCACGGGGAAAAGATGAAGACTGTATCGATGTAACATTTTACAACGAACTCTTCATGATCTCCGCTTGCAAGAAACCATGTCATCAGTACTTACTCTAGTACTCAAAGACATCTTTCACTGTTGTCCTATGATCAGTACTTTGATCACTTTGGTATCCATACTCGCAACACCTTGGGAGTATCGGACATATCTGGTTGTTTTACATACCATGGAATACATGATTAATCCAAACACGAAGGTGTGTGGAATCTCCATCATGTATTTTGCTCATCAGTGTTTTGCGACACCGAGTCTTGCAAAAAACTCTTTCCATGTGACTTCGGCAAGAATCACTCCTTGGCGTTTTATATGCTAAAAGGTTTTAGCATCTTGTCAATATGTATTCATAGCTTAGCCCCATTAGGTAAATCTATCTCCATAGATCATCATGCCTAATATCAAGGCTATTTAGCCTAAGCACTTCATCGAAAAACTATTTTCAAATGAAGTCCTAATTCGTGTCAAGAAATTTATTTCCAATTACCAATGTGTTAAGTACACAAGGTTTTTAGAAATATTAATATGCTCCCACTTACTTTCTTGAATTACAAGCATCTTCGTTACCCATTGATGAAGTCAAAACCCCTTTTGACCATTTCATCAAAACACGAAGATTCCAACTCCATTTTGCTCTCTTCTGTCCATTGCTGGAACTCTGAAGTTTGCACACTTACTAGCATCCTCTGGATCGACAAATTACTTTGGACTGTATCACATACAAGTCCTAGGTTTCATTTCCATCAGATGGAAATCCTTTTGTCATCCATGTTTCATATCTCAAGATTGAAATATTTATTAATTGCTAGTTCAACCCGAACCGACTTTAAGCATCGCTACGGTGAGACAATCTCATCGTAGTCAACTCCTTGAACTTGTTTATTGCAACAAGTCGAGCTTTATGGATAAAATATTTTATCCGTATCAGTTTTAAGTTCCATAAATATTCGTTAGACTCTAAGTCTTCCGAAAGGTGTATCAAGGTTTTAATCTTGAATCACTTATATGGAAACTAACTCGGGTTGTATTGGCATTCAGCCAATTCCGGAGTCAGGGCCCATCAACGCTTCCTTGTGTATCATAGGTATACTGTTGTCCAACAACAATATCTCGTCTGCGCACCTGAGAGGTTTGCACGAGCCTTGCCTACGTGGTTCAGCTGCAAGTTCGACCGAAGTCCATACATTTTATTGTAGAGACTTCCGTATCAGTCGCAGTAGGAAACTCTGGAATTACTTCCAAGGTTCCTTTCCTTTGACCTGATGACGAAGATACTGTTATCTCGTCGAGTTGCATTGTTCTCCCACTCACCTTTTCGAAAGAACTATTCTCTTCAAAAGCATACCGTTTCGTGGCAAAACTATTTGCCTCGGTATAGTGAGGGAGGAATACCCAATTGCTTGGGATAACCTACAAAGTAGCACTTGTCTGATTTGGAATAGGTTTGTAACCTTTTACACAAGCCCCATATTCCAAATGTTAAGAAAAGATATAACATGGTTGGGCGTACCATACCATGGCTTCATTTCAACAGACCCGATGAAGCTCTTTTCAGTGTAAAAGCCGCAGTCTCTAAAGCATCACTCTTTTAAAAGGGATAATGGCAAATTTATTTATGTCATCTTTGATCTCACCATGTCTTAAATGGTTTGATTACATCTTCACAGACTTTTCACTTTGCAGTGGTGTTCCGGGAAGTGTAAGTTATGAAACAGCTTTCACAACTCATCAGACATTCGCTAAACTTGTAACTCAAATATTCCTTTCTGCAATCGAATTGTAGAAACATAATTTTCTTGTTACAATAACTTCTACTTCATTTTTGAAAACCTTTCGAATGATTTCAAAAGATCCAGACTTACGTCTCATCAAGTAAATATCCATATATCTACCTGAGTCATTTCTGAAGATAGATAAATCCACTACTAACAACATTTATCGGACTACACACATCAAATGTATGATCACCAATAAGTTTGTTACTCGTTCCTTATGGCCTGTGAACGGTATTTCAGTCACTTCACTTTTCGGAGGAAAGTTGCAAGTGTCAGATGATTCAAAATCAAACGACTTCAAAATCCATCATAATGGAATTTTCCATGCGGGTTTCTCCAATGTGACCAAATGCAGTGCCACACTTGTGTGGTATTCTTTTAGTCTTGCGACATTTAGCGTCAGTGTTATGGATGTATCATATTACCATCAATATTCATAACATACATCCCATCTTGGATGGAAGCATGGCCCTTCATGTTATTCATAATACTGAACAACAATTGTTGTTTTCATGAACAACTCTTTTGCAACAAACACTGTGCAATGGGCTAGAGTGTATGAAACTCTAAAATGAATTATGAAAATAAATCTAGAGGTAATGTATTATTATCAATATTCATAACATACATCTCATTCATAATGAAAGTATGGCCCTTATGTTATTCATAACACCGAACATTAGAAGTTCTGTTATGAACAACCTTCTTGCAAGATCCCTTATGCAATGGGCTAGAGTTTGTAAAACTCTAAATGAATTATGAAAATAAATATAGACGGTAATACACCGATGGAAGGTATAGTAACATTTACTATGTTCTCTGTGTATACCTAAACCTCATTCCTGGCTAGTCTTCTAGGCCATAGTAGTTCTTACATCGAGTTGCATCAGAATGCAATCGAGCGGGTATCTTTGTGATTAACTCACAATACCCAAGAATTAGTGATCAACAAATTAATCATAATTCCCAAGGACTATATCTTTGACCAGCCTTCTATACATCAAAAACTTGTATGACATTCATACATGAGCTGGATATTCCAGTCTTCTTTCTTTTTACCATTATACTTCTAACAGTTTAACTTTTAGTATTTCTCCTACTCTCAGAAGAAGCACCCAACTTAAGAGTGGCGTTAGCCCCGGACTTCCTAGGCGTGAAAGTCTTACTAACACCCTTCGGACACTTCCTTTCTCTTTAAGTTGTTGTTTTATTCACCTTTCATCATATGACAGGCGTTCTACTGGATCCCTCTCTTATCAGTCTAATGCATAGTAAACTCCTTTACTAATAGTTTGCAAACAAACACTGCTTTGGATATCTCATATCTTTCAGCCTTTGTCTGTCTCTGAAAATGATTTTCAGATTCCATGAATATCACATAACTATCCAAACTTTTGAAGTTCGGGTCTCATGGAAGCAAACATATTGCACTTGACTAAAAAATGGAATTCTAGCTTTTGGATCGAAGGACGAGAGTCACATGATCCATAGCATTAGCGGGAGAATACCGAAAGTATGCGATATGACAAAGTCCTTCTCGGCACTCTTGAGGACAATCCTCACATTACGTTACCAACCGTAAAGATTTAACCAGATATTTAACAGCTATTCAATTTTAATAGGGAAGTTGGAAACGCGAGCCATTATTCTATAACTATTATGCAAACCACACTTAGACAGTGTTCAAAATTAATTGCACTGAGAATTAAACAAGTTAATTCTGTAGTGCGCTCCCACTCAAATCAATATCTCACATAATTGATTGTGAGTGATTCAAGATCCGCATTTCAATTCAACGCCACGGTTCGAGATGAACTCAAATGGCGCGAACTTCAATCGGTAGGCAAACTTGCCAATCACATCTCTATGTGATTCTTGTTCATCTTTCGATGAGTGTGTTCCGAGCTCATGACTGTCATGCCTGAACGTCAAGACAACCAAGTGATCTCGCTGCGAGGTCTCAACTCACCCGCCTCACACATCCCTAATCGTTCGCACCCATGGAGATCATGTGATGCCCCGAAAAGTTAGGTGCCGTGACGGTGCTACACTTGGGAGAACACTAACTACTTGATAATTTTGTGAGAGATCACCCTAATAAAAAGCGACTACGGCGCAATCAAGAAGGGTGCATCAAAGGGATAAACATCTCAGGCAATTCATAATTAGCATGATATGGTATAGCCCTTTCTGACGAAGAAGTCTTTCATTTCTTCGTCTTCGGCATTCGCGTCGGTGTTCACCTTCGCGAAGATTGCCACCACCTTGTCGATGCACCAGATAATATTGCTATCTCTATAGCTAATAAAATAATGCATTACACAAGGTTGACACGCAGGTCATTTAAAGTGCAATCATATGGCTCCAGCCATCATGCCGAATCATGACACGCAGGTCATGTTAATTTGATTTACATTATATAGCCATCTCATACATAATCAAATTATTATGAGCACTGCTATACCACATCATATGCACATGCAAACCCTCCTGCAAAACCAAGTTAGACGCCTCTAATCGGTTCATGCAAAAGTTTATCTTACGTGGCTTCTAAGGTTTCGAAACAAACCGAAGCTACCAACGTCCATCATCAAGTATGATAATTCAAGTTGCTAGATTAACTTTCCAGGGTGTATGAAACACGAGATAATAAAATCTCGAGCCCCATACTAAACTTCGTCATACGCATGACCCCCGTGCAGATCATATCTGCATTGCCCTTTCGTCTGCGAAACATCCATCTTTCTTTGACTAAAGTGGAACCCAAAGAACTGTTAGCACTTCGTTGATCTGTCAATCAGCATACTCAGGAGCAGCATGAAAGGATCGCGGATTGCCAGAACTTTGTCAGATTCCACAATGCTGTCAAGATCAGGACTACGCAAATTTAAGGGAAGCAACAAGAACATCAGGTAACAGATTTCATCTGCTGCCCGCACAAATAATTTTCAGTAATAGATCTTATCTACTACCTAATTATATTGTGCAACACCCATACATCTCCATGTATTCTAGATCGCAACCTGCATCTACGCATAGCACGGCTCTTGATGCCACTGTAGGGGAACGCAGCAGAAAATAAAAATTTCTGACCTACGCACCAGCCCAGGACCACTATGGAGACTGCATACAAGGTTTGATCTGTTTCGTTACCGACTCGTAGCGCAGCGGAAGTAGAGTCGATGACGATCGTCGGTGCAGATCCCCGCAGCTAGGATATACAACCTCCCAACCGCGAGGATGTATACCCTCATCTTCTCCTCGGACAGCCCTCCGGGAGACGGTCGAACAGTCCCCCGGACGGTGTCGCGGACAGCCCTCCGGGAGGACCTTCGAAACTCGAACGGTCACCCGGACAGCCCTTCGGGAGGACACCCGAAACTCCAACTGTAACTCGGACAGCCCTTCGGGAGGCACTCTCGAACTAAGACCGAAACTACGATCTCTCTACAGAGTTGCACACATACGGTGTCATCTATCCGGCAGGGCTTCGCCGTCCAGAACTAGTTCCCACCGGAACACAGACAGCCTTTCGGCTCTACGAAACTATTTCGCTGGGAGGGAGAGAAGAATGCCAGATCATGCATGGCTTGTGTATGAGAGCAAGGGATGAAGGAGATGGCAGCCCCAACTCCTCCTTTTATAGGCCAAGGCAAGGGGTGGGGTGGGACGTGGAAATACCAAAATACCCAAGCTTCATGTCACACATGAAAGGGCATAATGGTAACACAAGGGGGGCACCAAGGGGACACTCCCATGGCAGCCCAACACCTTGTCCCCCCATGGGGGGGCCCCCCCCCAACAAGCCACCAACATGTCTCCATGAAACATGCATGCTCCCTAGACAAAAAGCCACCAAACAAGCAACCCCCGATTCGTGGGATCTTGTCCCCTTGCGCTGGGACAAGATGTTTTCCGCGAAACTTTTTTCTGAAACATTCCAGAAGGTCCCAGAACATTTCCGGCACCCTCTAAAATTATTCTGGGCTTGATCCGAAACATTTTCGGTGCTGTGGTTTTTATCAGCGGAAAGCATCAACAGCGGTTACGGCAGTTTCGGAACATTTCCGATTTTTCTCTCTGAAAATTCCCAGAAGTTGCCAGACCAATTCTGGCACCCTCTGATAATTTCCATGCGGTGCCGAAACCCTTTTTGACCTAATAATATATTCCGAAACATATTTTCGGTTTTACCGAAACTCTTTCGGTGTTCTCTCTCCGGAACTCTTCCGTTGTCTCCGAAACTTTTCCGGTGATTTTCTCTCAGACTCCCTGTCTAGTATTCAGCAGATAGATGACCCTTAAGCGTGTGACCCTATAGGTTCGGTGAAGTATAGACATGACACGGAACCTCTTCCGATCAATGATCAACATCGGAGCCGTGGACACCCATATTGACCCCCTATACCCACACGAATGAATATTCGAGTGAACCTCCAGTTGCTGTGTGCTATTCCTTTTGCTTCGTGATATGTCACAAACACCCGAGGTGAGATTTATTGCATCCCCGTGGGCAAACACTTTGTCCACTATGCAAGTTACCTCGTTACCGGTTTTGTTCTCTTTTCTCGTTTTCGTGTTCCGGCATCCCAGTGATCAAATCACCCTGTGTCTGGCCAGACGATGATGGATACCGTTACACCGAGAGGGCCCGAGTATATCTCTCCATCGACGGAGGAGCAAATCCCAATCTTGAGCTACCTCGTTACTTGCCATACTTTTCCATGAACCCGTAAGCCGCCGTAATAGCCACCCATTTACGGATGACGTTTAACAAACCCCAAAGTTCATGAAGCAAGCATGAAGAAACTCGATACTCTCATGGTCTAAGGAATTATGCAAACATTAACTTCCTGTGTTATTAACCATTAACTTGTGACGAAAGTATCTCATAGCATAACATCAATTCGGGTCGATTCAACACAAATGTTCTGCTAACATTGTGCCCTCAAAAGTTGCTGGCATAGACATGCCCATGATCAGGAAAACAGAACCATCATGCAACACTTGAGCTAGTCTTAGAGGCCAGACCAGGAATTCATTTTATCGTTTATTATTCCACACGTGCATATGAGTCTTCCTCCGAGCCTCGTTTTATTGTAGACTCGAGAACCATAGCAGTTATAGCATGGAACATAAACCTAATTATGAACAGTGAGATAAATAATAGAATTTATTATTGCCTCTAGGGCATATCTCCTACACGCCCCACCCATGTATGGATACAATAGGGTCTTAGGTCAACTCTCGCAAAGAAACGGTGATAAAAGAAAATACAAAAATCAACATAGAGCCTGAATTGATCGAGACTCTCAAAGCAAGTGAGAACAAGCTCCGATTTCATCGTTTTCATAGGCGTTGGAAAGCTATTGGGGAATTAAGCTGATAGGACTTCTAGTTTTTGTGATTTGGAGGATTTTACATACGTGCACACGTAGGATCACGTGTGCCGAAAATATTGAGCCCAAAAAGGGTCGTCTGGGCCCTCAAAAATGGCCTGCAGGATTGGAAAAACGAAAGTTATCACAATTACAGCCCAAATTTCGATGAGCCGGCACATCCCTTTGGTGTTCAGGCCCTGGGCGCCCCACCCATGTATTGATACAATAGGGTGTTAGGCCAACTCTCGCAAGGAAACGGTGAGCAAAGAAAATACAAAAATCAACATAGATTTCGAATTGACCGAGACTCTCAAAGCAAGTGAGAACAAGCTCCGATTTCGTCGTGTTCATAGGCGTTGGAAAGCTATTGGGGAATTGAGCTGATAGGACTTCTAGTTTTTGCGATCTGGAGGATTTTACATACGTGCACACACAGGATCACATGCGCGGAAAATATCGAGCCCAAAAATGGCCATCTTGGCCCTCAAAAAGGGCCTGCAGGATTGGAAAAAATGAAAGTTATTGCAATTACAGCTCAAATTTTGATGAGCCGGCACATCCCTTTGGTGTTCAGGACCCGGGCGCCCCACCCATGTATGGATACAATAGGGTCTTAGGTCAACTCTCGCAAAGAAACGGTGATAAAAGAAAATACAAAAATCAACATAGAGCCTGAATTGATCGAGACTCTCAGAGCAAGTGAGAACAAGCTCCGATTTCATCGTTTTCATAGCCGTTGGAAAGCTATTGGGGAATTAAGCTGATAGGACTTCTAGTTTTTGTGATTTGGAGGATTTTACATACATGCACACGTAGGATCACGTGTGCCAAAAATATTGAGCCGAAAAAGGGTCGTCTAGGCCCTCAAAAATGGCCTGCAGGATTGGAAAAACGAAAGTTATCACAATTACAGCCCAAATTTCGATGAGCCGGCACATCCCTTTGGTGTTCAGGCCCTGGGCGCCCCACCCATGTATGGATACAATAGGGTGTTAGGCCAACTCTCGCAAGGAAACGGTGAGCAAAGAAAATACAAAAATCAACATAGATTTCGAATTGACCGAGACTCTCAAAGCAAGTGAGAACAAGCTCCGATTTCGTCGTGTTCATAGGCGTTGGAAAGCTATTGGGGAATTGAGCTGATAGGACTTCTAGTTTTTGCGATCTGGAGGATTTTACATACGTGCACACACAGGATCACATGCGCGGAAAATATCGAGCCCAAAAATGGCCATCTTGGCCCTCAAAAAGGGCCTGCAGGATTGGAAAAAATGAAAGTTATTGCAATTACAGCTCAAATTTTGATGAGCCGGCACATCCCTTTGGTGTTCAGGACCCCGGCGCCCCACCCATGTATGGATACAATAGGGTCTTAGGTCAACTCTCGCAAAGAAATGGTGATAAAAGAAAATACAAAAATCAACATAGAGCCTGAATTGATCGAGACTCTCAAAGCAAGTGAGAACAAGCTCCGATTTCATCGTTTTCATAGGCGTTGGAAAGCTATTGGGGAATTAAGCTGATAGGACTTCTAGTTTTTGTGATTTGGAGGATTTTACATACGTGCACACGTAGGATCACGTGTGCCGAAAATATTGAGCCCAAAAAGGGTCGTCTGGGCCCTCAAAAATGGCCTGCAGGATTGGAAAAACGAAAGTTATCACAATTACAGCCCAAATTTCGATGAGCCGGCACATCCCTTTGGTGTTCAGGCCCTGGGCGCCCCTGTTGGGGAACGTTGCATGGGAAACAAAAATTTTCCTACGCTCACCAAGATCAATCTAGGAGATGCATCTACGAGAGGAGAGTTGGATCCACATACCCTTGTAGATCGCTAAGCGGAAGCGTTCAAGAACGCGGTTGATGGAGTCGTACTCGCCGCGATTCAGATCGCCGAAGATCCTAGCACCGAAGCAACGGTGCCTCCGCGTTCTTCACACGTGCAGCCCGGTGACGTCTCCCACGCCTTGATCCAGCAAGGAGAGAGGGAGAGGTTGGGGAAGACTCCATCCAACAGCAGCACGACGGCATGGTGGTGGTGGAGGAGCGCGGGACTCCAGCAGGGCTTCGCCAAGCGCTGCAAGAGACGAGGAGGGAGAGGGGTAGGGCTGCGCCAAGATGGAGACGTTCTCATGTGTCCAACAGCCCTAAAACCTCACATATATATAGGGGGAAGGGAGGGCTGCGCCCCCCTTTAGGGTTTCCCTCCCCTAGGGTGCGGCCAGCCCTAGATCCCATCTAGGGGGGCGGCCAAGGGGGAGAGAGGGGGAGGCGCACCACTATTGGGCCCTAGGGCCCAACTGCCTTAGGGTTTGCCCCCCTCCCCTCTTGGGGCGCCCTGGGACTTGGTGGGGGGGCGCACCAGCCCCCTTGGGGCTGGTCCCCTCCCACACTTAGTCCACGTAGCCTTCTGGGGGTGGTGGCCCCACCTGGTGGACCCCCGGGACCCTCCCGGTGGTCCCGGTACATTACCGATATCGCCCGAAACTTTTCCGGTGACCAAAACAGGACTTCCCATATATGAATCTTTACCTCCGGACCATTCCGGAACTCCTCGTGACGTCCGGGATCTCATCCGGGACTCCGAACAACATTCGGTAACCGCGTACATACTTTCCCTATAACCCTAGCGTCATCGAACCTTAAGTGTGTAGACCCTACGGGCTCGGGAACCATGTAGACATGACCGAGACAACTCTCCGGCCAATAACCAACAGCGGGATCTGGATACCCATGTTGGCTCCCACATGTTCCACGATGATCTCATCGGATGAACCACGATGTCAAGGATTCAATCAATCCCGTATATGTTTCCCTTTGTCTATCGGTATAGCACTTGCCCGAGATTCGATCGTCGGTATACCGATACCTTGCTCAATCTCGTTACCGGCAAGTCTCTTTACTCGTTCCGTAACACATCATCCCGTGATCAACTCCTTGATCACATATTGTGCACATTATGATGATGTCCTACCGAGTGGGCCCAGAGATACCTCTCCGTCATACGGAGTGACAAATCCCAGTCTCGATTCGTGCCAACCCAACAGACACTTTCGGAGATACCTGTAGTGCACCTTTATAGTCACCCAGTTACGTTGTGACGTTTGGTACACCCAAAGCATTCCTACGGTATCCGGGAGTTGCACAATCTCATGGTCTAAGGAAAATATACTTGACATATAGAAAAGCTTTAGCATACGAACTACACGATCTGTGCTAGGCTTAGGATTGGGTCTTGTCCATCACATCATTCTCCTAATGATGTGATCCCGTTATCAATGACATCCAATGTCCATGGTTAGGAAACCGTAACCATCTATTGATCAACGAGCTAGTCGTCTAGAGGCTCACTAGGGACATGGTGTTTGTCTATGTATCCATACATGTATCTGAGTTTCCTATCAATACAATTCTAGCATGGATAATAAACGATTATCGTGAACAAGGAAATATAATAATAACCAATTTATTATTGCCTCTAGGGCATATTTCCAACACAAACTGAGTCGGTTTGTATCAAAACCGGGTGATGTACATTGGCATGCTGTTGAAAGAGTTATGCGTTATCTGAAGGGTACTATGAACTATGGACTTCACTATACCGGATACCCGTCGGTACTTGAAGGGTATAGTGATGCGAATTGGATCTCTGATGCTGATGAGATGAAGGCCACAACTGGGTATATGTTTACTCTTGGAGGTGGCGCTGTTTCCTGGAAGTCTTGCAAGCAAACGATCTTAACGAGATCGACAATGGAAGCAGAATTAACAGCATTAGACACATCTGGTGTCGAAGCGGGATGGCTTCGAGATCTCTTGATGGACTTGCCATTGGTTGATAAACCGGTTCCGGCTATCCTTATGAACTGTGACAATCAGACCGTCATCACCAAGGTGAAGAGTTCAAAGGACAACATGAAGTCCAACAAACACATAAGAATGAGATTAAAAGCTGTCAGAAAATTGAGAAACTCCGGGGTGATAGCGTTGGAATATGTCCGTACGGCTAAGAATCTGGCAGATCCCTTTACAAAAGGGCTATCACGTGTTGTGATAGATAATGCATCGAGGGAGATGGGCATGAGACCCACATGAGTTGCCATGGTGGTAACCCAACCTATGTGATCGGAGATCCCGTGAAGTAGGACCTGGGAAAACAAGCCAGTGGTGAACTGAGGAGAGTAACTATACTAACCCACTCCGCTGGAGATGCAATACTCTCAATACTGTATGGGAGGATGACTACTGTCTTAATGTGTTCCAAGGCTTATATGTATAAGCAAGATGCTATCCTACAGAGCGATCTTTGGAGGAACACACCTATATGAGCCCGACTGCTGGTCACAGTCTATGAGATTGGGGTGATCTCTAGTAAGCTCATGAACAGGCCAGGAGTGTGACTTATATGCTCCACCCGAGGGGTCAGCCTTCGGCAGCCTAGTATCAGTAAGACATGTGGTGAAACTTCTTTACACCAAACTGACAATTCAAGGCTTAGTCCATTGTTCAGTTGTGAAGGAGTGTAGCTACTTACTCTAGGTGAAGCTCAACCTTAACAGGTCTTCGCTGAAACACTGGTATATCGAAACAGTAATTGGGACAAGAGCACACAATGGGCCCTCGAGATCTGGTGGGGGATTGTTGAATTCTGAGATGGGCGACAATTTCATATTTGATCTCTAAGGGCCCATGTAGGTGGCATGACAAAGTGGTGGGAAGTTTAGTCCCACCATGCTAGTGGAAGGAGAGTTGGAGTGGTTTATAAGGGATTCTCTCCCTCATGCTATTGGAGCTTGAGAAGAGATGAGGCCCTCGCGCACTCCTCCTCCTCCGCTCGCCTCGCCACGCCACGCCTCGTCACGACACGCCGCGGGTTGCGGGATTGAGCCGAGCCGAGCTCACTCCTATGCGCTTCTTTTTGCCGGTCAGGAACGGAGAGTCTTTGACAGGTAGGGCCACGATCTGAGACGTCGGATCATGGGCTACCGACTTGGACGTGGGTTCGGCCCACGTTTCTCCACGCGCGGCCGCACATATATATGTGGGGCGCTGCCAACCCTAGCCACCGTAACACAGAACGCATCTGCCTCCACGCCCGCCGTCGTCCCTTTGCTGCTGCTGCCGCCGGTGACTCCATCCCGTCCGCCGCGTACACGGTCGACGGGAGAGCAGGTCTCCGAAGCCTCGCCTCTCTGGATCCTGTACGGGAGAGGGGCGAATAGGTTTTTGGGAAGCGCCTACGCGACTGCTCGCCGTTCATCTATTTCCTCTACGTCCGCGTCGCCCTCGTCATCACCATGGCCACCGACGCCGAACGTGCCGCCGCCCAGAAGATCGAAGCCGACAAGAAGGCAGCCGAGGACGCTGCTGCCGTCACCGCTGCCGCGGCCTCTGCATGGCCTACTGGAGGGTATAACTCGTTTATCCCACTCCTACTGTTTTCTGTTTTAGGCATGCTAGCATTATACGTAGATCTGTCTACAATTAGCGTAGTATGTGTTTGCATGATTGAATATCAGTATGCTATTACTTGTGTCAATGCCATGCTAGTAGTTAATTCGTGGATTAAATTAATCGGAAAATTGCCTATTTACTCAACATGCTCGAGGCCGCCTTGCTGGTGCATGGCTGAGGGTAGCCGATGCGTGCACTCCAGTGGCGACTGGCAAGAGCCCAAGTTACTAATCAGGATAGCGAGCATGTATAGGAAAAGAAGCACCTTAATCATGCATCAATTAGATCAATTCTTTCGTGTCTGCGTGATGGGCACAGATAGAATGCTGTCCCGGATGATTGATTTGCCCATCGGACTTGTTCTTTTTGATCTTGTGCTGACACTGATTATTTCTTCTCCTTCTATCCAAAATTTCTTCCGGTTCCTGTTCCCGCAGAGATCAGTCGATCTGGACATGTTCACAAGCGATTCCTTATGCATAATTGAGAATCAGTTATTAGATCACAGGAAGACAAGATTATATAGATCTCCTCCTGATCGATGAAGTTCTCCTATGCAGGGATGTATCCGTGAGCGACCGTTGCCGTGGCCGTGGCCGCATCTGGGGTAGAGCGGACGCGATAGCCGCTCGTCGGGATAACAACATGCCCTATGTCATAGCTCCGAAGGGCCGGCCAGGGGCATAGCCTCGAACGCCGCCGATCTGCATGGATGCAAGACGAGGGCCGCGTTGACCACCAGGGAGCAGCGCTGAAGGAGTAGTCGTCGCCGTCGTGAGGCCGATAGGATCTGTCCCTCGGGAGCGTGCTGATAACGTATTAGAAAGTAAAACGAGAGAGACCATAGAGAGAAACGTAAAGTGAAGGGTTGTCTTTATTGATGATTGAGTACAAGTATATAGAGCCCCGAGGGGATACATCCAACAGACGCGATGGTCTGGGGAGACACGAGCGAACAGTCGTGTCCCTCATACATGGCGGTTAGGGATAGTGGAGATTCTCCATAATTAACACATGGGTTAATTAAACTCAACACTTTAGGCTGCCCGTAATGAGAGTATCATAGGTAGTATCATACATGCCAACTAAGCAATTTTGATGAGGTCGCATGAAATTAAATGAAGAAAGAGAGGCTTGAGTATCATATCATGATACTGTATTATATTAAATGATGTGCTACTTTGTGTCATGCATGCCAATAAATGTACTACTCTATGATACCAACATATGATACTAAGCATTACGGATGTAGTATCATACTCTAGTATCATAGCATGATACTAGAATATGATACTCCCCATTACAACCAGCCTTAGCTCGGCGGGGCAGTACGCGGTATTGGAAGCACTTTGCCGAGTGCCGGACAGAAACAACTCAGTTCCTCCCCCACACAGTAGTCCACTCTTTCCGCTATTGACCTATGCCTACGGCTAAGCCGTCGGCATACCCGTGCCATGTGGCTCTTTCTGGTAGCACCAGGGACAGGGCTACGCCGACGTCATATCTTTGGTGCTATAACTACCGCTAGGCCGTCGGCATATCCGTGCCACGTGTCGCCCACTGGTGGCTCCTAGGGCATGGCTATGCCGACGGCTTAGCCGACCTATGCATACGGCAAAGCCGTCGACATAGACCTGCCCAGGAGCTACCAGTGGGCGCCACATGGCACCTATGCGGACGGCCTAGCCGTAGGCATAGGTCCAGAACTATGTCTACGGCTAGGTGATACGTCCAAAATGTATCACTATTTTGTATCGTAATTCATCCTTATTCATTGATATATTTCACATTACGATGATGTTCTTATGTTGTTTTGGCTTATTTTACACAGTTTGCAACTTTCCGGTGCCGAAGCAGCAGACGCAGGATTCAACGGTAAAAAGTGGATGCTAAGTTGCTGAAGAACACTACCTCCAAATTACCTGAAAATTGACGGAGGGTATTTTCCAGACGGATCATGAAGGCACGCAAAAGAGCAACCAGAGGGGGGCCACAGGGCACCCAAGCGGCCACCTGGCGCGGGCCCCTCCCTGGCCGCGCCGGGGGGGCGCCTAGAGCCCCTGTCCCACCTCCGGCTGCCCCCTTTTGCCTATATACTCCTCGTCATCCGAAAACCCTAAAAAGAAGAGTTTTGACGGAGTTCCGCCGCCGCTCCGTGGCGGAAACCTATAGAGAAGAAAAGGCCATCTCCGGCGGGCAGATTCCGCCGGGGAGATCACCTCCCGGAAGGGGAGATCATCGCCATCGTCATCACCATCGTCACGGGCATCATCGAGATCATCATCAACATCATCCCCAACATCAGCACCATCTCCATCTTCATCCAATCTCATCTCACCATTGCAACTTGTGTTGTAACCCGTACTATCTATCCTCTCTACTACATCGGTGTTGATTACTACCTTGTGGTGAATGCTATTGAGTTTTGTTGGAGAAATATCATTATGTCCAGATTGTTTATCACCCATTCATCTCCACTGATCATGATCTCTTTTATGTCTTGTGAGTAGTTACTTTAGTTCTTGAGGACATGGGAAAAGTCTTGTTGTTAGTAGTCATATGATGTTGAAGTAATATGTGTTGTCTGATACTTAAGTTGCGTTGTTATTTTACTAGTGGTGTTGTGTGAGTCGAACACTCAACACTTCGCTTTATTAAGGACCTAGGGGAATACATTGTGTACAAAGAATGCTTACGGTGGGTTGCCGGAGTGACAGAAACCTGAACCCCAGTTCGCATGCTTTTGCACAAGGGAAGACTGGATCATCGATCGTATTGCTATGGTTAGGCTTTTGCCTTAAATACTATCTTTTATTTGCGGATGCTTGCAAGGTGTTTAATCATAAGAGTGCACTCATCTTAGTCTAGAGAGTGTACTAGCTTAGATCTACCCACTCAACACTTATCAACACATCACATAGTACCGATACGGAATATGGCGAAAGCACATGACCACCTCTCCCGTGTGTCCTCCAGAACACCTTAGCCTTTATAAGTTCAGTTGCTAGGCCTCTCCTTTGCTCAGAAAGGATTGGGCCACTTGTTACTCTCCATTGCCTTTTACTTTGCTCGCTTTTACCTTCCTGTTGCTTATATCAAGAAAACCCCTAAAAGTTATCTTTCAGTGCTTGCAGTAATTCCTTGCTCAGAATCGTTTATCAATACCTTCTGCTCCTCGTTGGGTTCGACACTCTTACTTATCGAAAACGCTGCAATAGATCCCTTATGGTTGAGGGTTATCAAGTACCGTTTTCTGGCGCCGTTGCCGGGGAGTGTAGCGCTATTGGTAAGTGAAGCTGGTAAGGAAGTTTTTATAATTCTGTTTTTATTTTGCTGTTGCTGCTCTTTGTCCTTATGGACAACCTTGCTATTGGATCGTTGCTTGTGGGAAGACGCCCCACACCTGTGGTGGTTGCTCCTCCCCCTACTGAAATTGTGCCCTATAAAATACCGGCTGGTATTATCGATTATGTTTTGGCTAATCATTATGCAGGAGACAGACATCCCGGTGAACACTTGCTATATCTGTCACAACTATGTTCATTATTTAAGCTTGCAGGTGTATCAATGGAGTTTGTCATGAGGAAATTGTTCTCCGTATCGCTTACAGATAAAGCTTCAGATTGGTATAAGCTTCTCGATAACTCACATTTGCTTGATTGGCAAGAGCTTATGTCTCTCTTTTATACCAAGTTTTATCCTCTTCATGAAATTCATCGAGACAGGAACTATATCTATAACTTTAGGTCTTGTGACGGAGAAAGCATTGCTCAACCTTGGGGGATTGAAGTCCCTAATGCTCAAATGTCCTATTCATGAGCTCCCCAAGGAAATTATACTTACAAATTTTTATGCTAGGCTTTCTCGTCAGGATAAGGAGATGCTGGATGCCTCCTCTAGTGGGGTATTTCAGACGAAGAGTGTTGAAGAAAGTTTGGATCTCATTGAAAGGATCCAGAGGAATACCGAAGATTGGGAAATCGATAAAGGTATTGAATCCTCTATAAATTATGAGCATGATTATATTGAGAGCTATGTGAAAACTGATTACTTCAATACTTTTTGCTCTAAGATTGGTCTTGATTCCCATCTAATGATTGATTTCTGTAAGGACTTTGCCTCTCATGTTGATTCTTTTGAAAAGAAGAAAGATCAGCATCATGAACCTTTCAAAGAGTTACCTGTTGATATTCATGTTTTGACCCTATTTTGCCTGCAGTTATATATGAAAAGCCTCCTTTTCCCGCAAGGATAAGGGAGCACTCTCTTGTGACAGGCGTAATAAATAAAAGTGAGAGAAGAATTGATGAGCCTGAGGACCAGATCAAGGTCGATCCTCAAGTTGCATTGGTTAAAGACCTTGTTACTAATGATGTTTTGGATTCCAATGTAAATTTTTGTGCTGTTTCCACCAACCTTGTCACAACCAAGAATAAAGGCCAAATTTCAGGTACTCCAGTAATATCTGTTAAAATAGGAGATCACAATTATTATGGGCTATGCGATTTGGGATCGAGTGCTAGTGCTATCCCCTATTCACTTTATGGAGAGATCATCGGTGAGATTTCCCCTTGTGAACTTGAAAGAGTTGATGTTACCATTCATCTTGCAAACAGAGCAACCATCTCTCCTATCGGAATTGTGAGAGACGTTGAAGTCCTATGTGGAAAGGTAAAATACCCTGCCGACTATCTAGTACTTGGTTCAGAGAGGGACAATTTTTGTCCTATTATTTTTGGTAGACCTTTTCTTAGAACTTGTGGAGCTATACTAGATTGCAAGAAAGGTAAAGTTTCTGTTGAATTCAATGGTGAGTCATATGAATTTAATTTTTCTAAGTTCTCTGAGCAGCCTCGTGGTACTGATTTACCTAGTGATGATAAAATTATTGAAATTATTGCTTCTATTTCTATTCCCCCTAATGATCCCTTGCAGCAATACATGGAGGACCACGAGAATGATTTGCATATGCAGGAAAGAAATGAACTGGATGAAATATTCTTGAGACAACCTGCTATCCTGAAGCACAACCTTCCGGTTGAACCTTTGGGAATTTTATCAAAACCAAAAGAAGACCCGGTGTTCGATCTTAAACCTCTTCCCGATACGCTCAAGTATGCTTATTTAGATGAAAAGAAAGTATATCCTGTTATTATCAACTCTAACCTTTCAGGATATGAAGAAGAGCGACTATTGGAAGTACTTCGTAAACACGAGGTGCAATTGGCTATACCCTTGATGACCTTAAGGGGATTAGTCCATCTATCTGTCAACATACTATCAACCTTGAGCCCGATGCTAAACCAGTTGTTGATCATCAACGACGGTTGAACCCGAAGATGATGGATGTTGTAAGAACTGAGATTCTCAAGCTTCTAGCCGCAGGTATTATCTACCCTATAGCTGAGAGTAAGTGGGTAAGCCCGGTACATTGTGTTCCTAAGAAAGGAGGTACAACTGTGGTCCCTAATGATAAGAATGAACTAATACCTCAGAGAATTATTATTGGATATAGAATGTGTATTGATTACAGGAAGCCGAACAAGGCAACTAGGAAGGATCACTACCCGATTTCGTTTATCGACCAAATGCTTGAAAGGTTATCCAAAAATACCCACTTTTGTTACCTCGATGGTTATTCTGGTTTTTCTCAAATTCATGTTAACACTGCTGATCAAGAGAAGACCACTTTTACTTGTCCCTTTGGTACTTATGCTTACAGGCGTATGCCTTTTGGTTTATGTAATGCCCCTGCTACTTTTCAAAGGTGTATGTCTGCTATCTTTCATGGTTTCTGTGAGGAGATTGTGGAAGTCTTCATGGACGATTTCTCCGTCTATGGAACTTCCTTTGACCATTGTCTCCACAACCTTAATAAGTTATGCTAAATATAATATATATTCTTTTCGTCATGTGTAGTTGTGTGATTGTGAAATGTATTGGAAATGCTAATATTTTGGAATATTACCGTTGTGAATAACAATTTTTGGTTAAACACCAACCCTTGATGCTATTAATACATAAGGGGGACTAATTCCCTACTGTGCAACAAACATCTTGGGTACACGGTATATCAACAGGGACTTTGGACCATTAATGAATTTCAAAATTGATGGTGTTGGCCAACTATCAACTAATGGAATCCCCGATGGGGTCTATGCACCGTCGGTAATCATACTAATTGGCGGTTTGGCTCTCCTCTCGGTTATAAATAACCTCGACAGTGAAATATATTGTCGGCTATTAAGAAAACCGATGGGAGGCAATAACCGCAGGAAAATAAATACCTGATGGGGAACCGTCGGCTATAAGCGTCGTTGAACTAATGGTGACAAAATTATGTGCGACGGCTCACCGTCAGCTTATTACCGTTGGCAAAAGTATTATCCTACTGTACTGTACGCTATTAGTGTAATGGCCGACGAAGCATAGTGATGTCTACTACACGCTTCTATTCTTGTAGACAGTGTTGGGCCTCCAAGAGCAGTGGTTTGTAGGACAGCAGCAAATTTCTCTTAAGTGAGTAACCCAAGGTTTATCGAACTCAGGGAAGTGGAGGTTGAACGTACCCCTTTCAAGCAACCCTGCAATCAAGATACAAGAAGTCTCTTGTGTCCCCAACACACCTAATACACTTGTCAGATCTATAGGTGCACTAGTTCGGCGAAGAGATGTTAAATGGCAAGTGATATGTATGGCAAAAGATGTATTTGTAAATCTGAAATAAAAATGGCAGCAAGCAAACATGTACAAAACTGAAAGTAAACGGTGTTCAATTGATGAAAACAAGGCCTAGGCTTCATACTTTCACTAGTGGCAACTCCCAACAACATTAACATAATCGAATCACATGATATTTCCCATAAAACGTGCAATGGAGACGCACCCGGAGGTCATTCCTTTGTGGTCAGGAGAGGACGAGAATTATGTAGGGCTACAAAAGCACACCTCAAAGTTCTTAGTTCTCAATCTATGGATTTCCCAATGTCACCGCGGCCATCCAAAGTGAGTACCACAATCACCACAACATATCTCAAGGATAGTCAAAGACAAGCACCAAGAGACTCTCAATCTTCAATCAACACACAAAAGAGGAAATCACTCATGAAAATATTCTTCTAATCCATGTCCAATAGACCGCTGTCACCTTGGTCTCGGAGATTATACTAGATAAAGACAAGTGAGTACATCAATCCAATACATAGAGGAAGGGAAAATATCATGGGATCACGCTAGATTGACATAGCCTATGATCACAACGAAGATCACATCATGGGAGAGAGAATTGACCACATAGCTACTGGTAGAAACCTCAGCCCCGAGGAGGAACTACTCCCGCATCATGGAGGGAGGAAGCAACGTCGATGGAGATGAATCCGGGGGCACTTCCCCGTCCCGGCAGGATGCCGGCACAGGAATTCTGGTCCCCCGAAACTTGGTGGCGATGGCGGCGGAGATCGGAATAGCTTCTGGAGAAAAGGGTTCTGGAATCAGGGTTTCCGCGACGGGTGGTAAATATATGCCAAAGGGGGTCACCAGAGGCGGAGAGGCGGGCCCAGGCGCCCCCCCTGGCGCGGCCAGGGGTGGGGCCGCGTGGGCTGGCCGCCTGGGCTGCCCCTGGCTCCCCTCTGGCCCCACTTCTGGCGCGTGGAAGCTTCTGGAGCGCTGATTTTTTATATATTTTTCCGGGAATTTTTCTGGCAATTTAAGTAATGGGAAAACCTGAAATACAAAAACAGCAGAAAACAGAAACTGGCACTGGGGTGAACTGAGTTAATAGGTTAGTCCAAATATGATCAAAAGTGTATGAAAGTGTATCAAAAGCATAGCAATATCACCCAAAACATGCATGAAGCAAGCAGAAATTATAGATACGTTTGGGACGTATCACATAGCCGACGAGAGATAGCCGACAGTGAACCGTCGGTTAAGAGGGTGTCCGATAGTGAACTTAGATATCCGACGGTAATTGGACCCTCGGCTATAATGAAAAATCTAGTAGTGATGGTCACATATGTGATTGTCATACTCATACATCTCCACAAGTTTGACAGAGTATTGGCTTCCAAAAGATATGTGATATTTTTCCCGCTGCAAAATGGGAAGCACAAGATACCTTCTGGAAGAGGGGCGTCTCTAGACAGTGTTTTTTTGCAAATAATTAGGGACCAAATAGTTTTCTGCTAACGAAGCCCCAAATGTGATGGGTTTATGCAATTAACTCTTTCACCTGATTACATCTGACATCTTTGCAATTGATAGTTGTTTTATATTAAGGTCGTGTGCTGAGGTGCTCACCTCTGCACCGCACCAATAAGACGTGCTCCAAATTTGTGATGGGCACTGCACATTTATACTGGAAAAAAAAATTCTAGTCCCATCTTACAAAGTTTGGTTTAGATTTGTCTAAATATGGATACATATAACTTAAGAGAAGATTTCGATACGGAGGTAATATTTCTATGTATCAGCTGAAATAGTCGGGAATTTCTTTTGCCATGGGTTATTACTATCAGGTGTTCCGAAAGATATTTGTGATGTGCTTTTTGGTTGTTTTGATTGTGGATGGAGTAATCTGGGGGAGCATGGTATGAAAATACCTAAGACTCGAATAGATCGTATCCGGCGAAGCATGTTGTATGACCTATACAACACCTGTTGTTAGCTCCATAAAGGAGGAATGAGTAAACATGGATCTTGTGATACAGGTCCCTGTAATACTTATTGCCTCTTGGAAATGAATGACTATAGGATTAATTTGCCTGTTAGTGGCACATCATGATATGATTTACATCAGATGAAAGTAAAGGACACAAGGGATACTGCTTCAAGAAGTCTTTTGTGGACTAGAGCAAGTCTCTAGATAGTGGCATTTAAAGTAAGAAGAATCTTGTGTTATTTGGGTTAAAGAAAACGAGAAGACAATTGTATTCATGCAAAGTTATAGAACGGGAAATTCATTTCCTAATCATGTGCATGTGCATGACGTCCTACTTGCTAGTGGTGATGTCAATCTACTGGAGCAGGAGAAAAGAAGTTCTTGTTCTCAAAGTTCAAAAGAATATTCTCAGTAGAGTAACTCTCATTATAATTATCGAGATTCACCAAGAAGAGAATAAAAGGGGTATTAGGAGTGTCACATGAACATACTTTGAGAAGTCTCTGAAGTATGCATGCGAGAAAACCTACGCCTGTTCTTACAGTAAAGGGTAATGATTTTGGGAACTTTAGTGTTCCAAGAGTCAATGTGAAATAGACCAAATAAATATGGTACCATATGCTTCGTTGGTTAGTGCGTTCGTGTTGTTGTCTCTCGGCGCTTGATGTGTGCGTGCATATGTTTGGAGGATCTCACTGACATTGTATGTGACCCCGCAGGGTGGATTGCACATGTGATTAGCTTGGTGCCAGAAGCGGTGCTGGTGGACCTGGAATGGCACGTGTCTTCCTATTGTTTTGCCAAGGATGACGACAGAACGGCCGGCATGGCATGACGACAGGAGTTTTATCCCCAATATCAGAATGCAAGTGAGAGGCCATCCTATCTCGTGTAATCATGACCTTCGTTGGTTAGTGCGTTCGTGTTGGTGTCTCTTGGCATTCGATGTGTGTGTGCATGTGTAAGAGCATCTTCAGCCGTTGCCCCCC
>LR738711.1:18258170-18268795 GCA_902687465.1 Secale cereale
ATATATATACGTATGTGTAGTATGTAGCGTCGACCAAAAGCACGGACATAAGAGAGAACACTTCTCTCTATTAATTAGCTAGCTAACACAATATATCAAACACCTAAATTAACCCCCAAAACCTAAAACCCCCCCTCCCCTTTCAAAAAAAAAAACAAAAACCACAGCTACAGAAATGCTGACACGTGGATGCCTTTTGGTCCCGGTTGGAACCACCAACCGGGACTAAAGCCCCTCCTGCCTGGACTCGGTGCACAGGCCACGTGGACACCCTTTTGCCCCGGTTCTGGATTGAACCGGGACTAAAGGGTCAGAGCATTAGTACCGACCCTGTTGCACCGGTTCCAGAACCGGGGCTAAAGGCCCAAATGAACCGGGTCTGATCCCCCTTTATCTACTAGTGGATATTGGTGATAGATAGCAAATGGGGCCGAGTAGGACAGGAGTGGAAGCAAATCGGCAACCACACTTTCTACCTCATGGTCAGGAGCAGCAACAATCAAACTGTGTTGACATAAAACCAGTATATTAATAAAAATATTTAGACTCATACTGCAGTTGTCTTCTACTGATGGAGTATATGTCGCGTTACCTGCTAAACCCATGTTCTCCCCAATATTTGATCCTCTCTGGTGAGGGTGCTTTTCCTGCTCTCGGCGCTTTGGGAGCTATTGAATTGCCATTACTTCCTTTGCAATGTACAGATCAATGTAGCAGCAACAGTTGGAACATTGCATTTTTGTGGAAAATTCTTAATGTTAGCTTGATCACTACTTACCCAACATAGAAATGTCACCTTGTTTAAGGTGATCATCCGTTGCAGGCTCAGGGACCTCCATATTAATTGGCTGCACTGTCATTGACTGCGCATTCCCATCTGATACTTCTGTATTAATTGGTTTTGCCGGGGATGACTGAAGACTCTCATCTGGTACAGCAGCAGGTTCAACTACATCGTGTTGAATGCTACCACTGAGAACAGAAGGAGCATCACCAGCACTTTGCAAGGAGCAGAGGTCACCAAGTGGTGCCTGGAAAATCCTGAATGGAGTGTTTATGATAATTATAATTTCAACTCTTGAGCATTACATAAATTATATATTGAAGTATTCACACTTGCTACTTCAATTATAATTTCAACTGCTTCATACAGGTCCATTTACAAAGTGATAATAGATGACAATTCATATAAAATAGAAAATGATAGAATGGTACTGCATATATTATCTGAAATCGTAGAAACATGTATTTATCAACATTCTTAGTATGCTATTGTAGCAAGTTTAAGTGTACACTATGTTGTTACAGATTAATGTATAAATTTATACTCCTGCTAGTATTCTGAAGGTTCTCTAACTAATTATATCCATAGATGAGAATCCCCTGTAAATGAGAAGCCATATAGTGCCAAAAGGTGGATTTACCCGCTAGTCATGTCGCTGCTCAAATTATACATCCTCATTATATCTATGGAGCTGGGCTCTGATCCAAAATATGTGCTACAAACATATCCTGTACCTATAATAGAAATAACAGAGACAATCAATAATGATTGAAACTGGCATATGCATTAAAATGGTGATGCACAACACACAAGAATCAGGTTTACTTTACACATTTACAAATATTAACAAACACCTCGAGCTGGCAGTGGCAGGTGACCCTATAGCTTTCTTGTTCATACATGTATATTGCAGTTTGGTGGAAACAAGCGTGACTTGTGGGAATTAGTGATTACATGCCACAATATTTTCTATTGCACACACATACCAAGTAAAAGATTGATATGTAACAGCTTCCCGCTAAAATCAGGGTGATTTTTTAACAAAGAGCTAGGACAAAACATATTAAATGGAGCACAATGTACAGTTCAAAAAAAATGGAGCACAATGTCCATACGACTAAATTCCATTCGATCGGTTAACACCAAATAATGTCCAGTATAACAAAAGAAAGCATAATTTACCTCCTAAGCGTTCAGCTACAGCTCCAACAACTAAACCCCCCCACCATATCAACGGCAAGCACATCTGAATATGCACCAACATTTGCCATAGACAACAAAAGGGAGAGCGCATCAACTCGCATAAACCTGGGGAACACAGAAAAGACAGCGTTAAGTAGCTAAGTGCTATAGCTATCCACTTCTGTTGTTTCTAGGCAACAAGATCAAGAAATTGACTATGGTGATGACAAGGAAAAAAATATTGGCCCTAGCAAGTAATGAAAGGGAAATAATAATTACCCTATTCGGGTTGGGTACTTCTTGAAATATGTCTCGCAAATGCTGTAGCATAAAAGGGAACAACAATATTAGATAATTTTGCACACCATCCAGTAGTATATGCTAAGTCCAATGAGCAAATATAAAAAGAGGCAACTATCTTTTCACGTCCCAAGCACTTCGAAAATATGAGTTACAACAGAACAATTTCAAAATTACGCTAAGTTTCCAGATAACGAAGTTAAATCCAGTTCACTCGGTAATCTTTCATACTAAAAGCTGGGAAACCGACATGTTCTATTGAGAGAGAATTAAAACTCGCCCAGCCGACTCAACCAACTTGAAAATTTAATTTGCACTGCAAATTTTATAAAGCAACAAGTTATTTCTTGTTCTGAAGACCCTATACCACCACTTTCTAATCAAATAGAGGATACATGAAAATTCAAAAGAATAGCAGCGGGACTCAAATTTCATAGGCTGCAAGTTCAAAACATTCATTTGAGTCTTCTTCTTATTTTCCCTCTCTGCCCACTTTATCTCTCGATTCAGTATGTCCCATGTTGATTTCGGATTAAGAAGCACAAATTTGGTTGTATTGATAAATGATGATAGCATACATTTAGATATATTATAACCGCACATAATCCCTGCCCTCTCACGCATCCTTACACTTGAGCCGTTAGATTTCGTGTTTGCTACATACATGGCCGTCCGATCTGAGTTTAGATCACGAACTGGGCCGACTGTCTTAATGGGCTGCTACTCCCGTAGCATTTTCGGAACCCTGTGGTTAATTTGGGTACACTCCTTCGGGCGGATGCACCAACCCGTTAAACAGTTCAGGTCGAGAATCCGCACCCACCGACCCGTGACCAAGAGACCAAGCGTCTGTCCACCTCTTCCCCGACCTCTCTGCTCTTTCTCGATCCGGCAAACCCTAGCTGCCCCCGTCGCCGCCAGACCTTTACCACGGCCTCCTGCACCTCGTTGTCGTCCGCCTGCTGCTGCCCCTCCGTATCCTCGCACAACTCCTCCTGTAGCAATTTCACAGCTTGATGACGCCACCCCGCACCGACGCACTTATAGCAGCCATGGTGGTGACTGGCCACGAGGAGGAGGAAGCCCTCGGCCATGGATTTGAGTGCTTCAATGCTGCCATCACCATGGACTCCGCCGAGCCCCTCATGCGTGTCTGCGCTCCGATGTCCCTTGCTGCCACCGTCTCTTTAGGGGAACAGGTACATGCTAACCGGTTCATGATTTTTTTTCTCCCCACTCTCCCGAAACACACTTTCAGTAGTCTTTCAGTGTTAATCTGCAGTCAATATATATCAAAGATAATTTTCTTCTGAAAATTGTGCAGGTTTGTGAAGGAAATGAAAAGAAAAGGAATAAGCTGCAGTAAAATTTTGGTGAAGAGCATTTTTCCTTAGCTTGTGAACATGTTGGTACTAAAATTTTGATTTTTGATGATTTGTAGTTCATACATGCCTTTATGTTCGATCCCTTTATTTGTCCACATACTACTTTGTGTTGCATACTCTACAGTCAAATCACCAGTTGGAGAAGAAGAGGCGAATGTCAATGTGTCTCGATAGGCATGGTCACCATCCACACGCACGGAACTGCAAGCACATTCGGCAGGTGTGACCTCCATGCTCGGACGACAACGACGACCATCATGGTACATCGCCAATCTGCAAGTTCCCAGCCCTCTCACGCAACCTGGAATTTTGAACGTCCGATTTGGGCTCTAGGTCATTCTTGGTTGTCCAATTCACGTGTTATTCCGTCTCTCTCTCATCACAGAATCATATATGCTCAAATCTGAACTATTTGACTACATTTTGTTTCTTTTTAGTGAATGATGTCTACAATATTTGCATCTCTGCAGCAAGTGAACTCACTATCATCTAATTTCGGGAACATTGACAAAATAAACATCAGTTTTCAGAAAGACAATTATGAGTATACACATCTTCATTTTGGTACAAGTTCGAATTTTGGATGCACTAAATGTTTTTCTGTGATATCACGGTGTGGTTGGCTTACAAGTAACTTAGTGTAGTTCTCCTGTTTATGATTACTTGTTGACTTGCCCATGCAAGTTCACCGTTCTTCATGTTTTTTATTAAGAATAATTTCTTCAGAGGCCATGGCACCCATCTCTAGGCGAGCTTCGCCTCCTTTTCCTCACGAGCGTCAACATATGGAACAACCATCATTGTTGCCAGATTTACTTTTCGACTTATTACCTGCTGGGTTACAAGTTGGTTTGATCTGTTGTATTATGAATCTAATTTTGCTCCATGCAAAAGTTAAGGCAGATGATTACCACCACTAGAGTACTAATTGTGATGGTGTTTGATCTTGGCAGTGGCTTTCTTTTGGTGTATGCATCCATATACGAAAAAGGCAAAGCTAGCGTAACATTGTTGGATCTATGCCACAAAAATATATTCATTAGGTATCTTACTGTTGTGAAGGTTATATTGGTGCTCGATTTCCACAAAGTTTTAAATTAAGAAACTATACTGGTATGCAGTTGGTAAAATTTTGCTAATAATTACTCGTGTTTTTTTAGATAAGGTACTCTAAAGACAGCAAAAATCTAAGAGTCACAAAGTTGATGAAACCAAATACTGCAATGTGTTTGTTAGCAGTTCTTTTTTTTCGTCTTAGGAGCATACAAACACCTGTCCGGGGGGTATATATCTTCTCCAAGAAGCAAAGGTAAAATCTGATTAGAAGAACATACGTTTTTAATATGAATACCTAACCTCATTACTAGATTTGCTTTACAGTGCATATGTTCTTTTGGTATCCACCGGATGTGTGTACGCATACTAGGTAAACTTGTTTGCAGTTATCCACTATCCTGAGAAACACCACGAAATCCCCTCACCTCTTAGAATCAGACATCACAGAGCGACCATTCTGGCAAGTTCACAACTGTTGATGTCCATTCTAAGCTTTACATAGATATCTTTCCTTGAAATAAATAAATTGTAATTAGAAACAATCCATCATAAAGGAGGATCTACACCTAGCAATTTTATTTCCATAGACTGAGGAAATATCTGAAAAACTTGGTTTGATTTAATGTGTACATATACTATTTGATATTTCTTCCTATTTTTATGTAGCAATACTTCTTAATATTTCTTCATTTACGGAGCTTCCTTCAGTGTAGTCTATAGATGCAGCTTCATTTATTTGTGTGTACATTCTCCGTGATGACATTTCAAGCATTACTCAAATAAATTATAATTTATTTACACTGGCTGGTGCTGATGTGTATAAAATTGAACATATAGGTGTTAATTGATGGCAGCAAGCACAGAACAATGTCCTACCTGGTATGATGAAGTGCTTACTAGATGCTTGTGCTGACTCCAATATTCCTCGTGGAGTGAGTTACTGAGTCTTATATTGTTTCCTCCTCCTGCCTTTGTGATCTACTCCCTCCGTCTCAGAATATAAGATGTTATCATCCAATATGTGAGTATATTGGATGTAATAGCATCTTATAATATGGGACGGAGGGAGTACTTTTCATGCAACACTCAAATATTCTTTATGTGTTTGTTTCAGGGATACTAGAAGGTTTTTTAGGTCATTAAAGTAAAATTCACAATTTAGATTGATAATTTGAAATTTGGTCTCACATCCTATGTTATAGTTAACATATCCACTAGAGAATTTCACTTTCATTACCAGTGTCAATGTTTTATTTAGCATGGTCATGGATTTTTTATATTTTTTATTTACCATGGAGAATGCAGGGCTTACACCCCGCAACATTTTATTGATAAATAAAGAACAAAGAAACATGTTCATGTATTTTCGTCTACTGCATATATCATATTTCCTTCTAAATTTAAAGAAAACTGTGTTACCATCCAAAACTTCTCCCATGTAGCCTCCTAATCTGAATGCTTGTGATTTGTCAATAACAAAGAAACAAGACTTGCCATTTTAGTACTTGTCAGGTGACAACTTGTCTGCGAGCTAGCCTTTGAACGTAGAACTTAGATGGAAGTGTTGTTCTCTCTGACCAAGTTAACGCTAATGCACGATTGAAGTGGTGATGATGCATGTTTTTTTTTCTTGAAAAGGAGCACTCAGATTCCATTACTTTTGCAGGTTGGCCAAGTCACCAGCAACTGCCTCTGATACAAAGTCTGGAAGTTATGAGAGTCAGTGGTGCTGGCTTCCAGCCTCCAAACCTGTGCCATAAGACGCCAGTACATGGGCAACAGAGTTACAAGATCTTGGTAACCATTTTACGATTACATCATCAAAGTACAAATTTAGTAAGTACCTAGCTTCCACGGACAGAACATCATGAGGAGAGAGGTCATACTAACACCTAGCGTGAGTTTTGAAAATGACCTGGCTGCACCCCAATTATCGGGCTTGTTTTGCCGCCATAATTAGTGCCGAGGTTTCTGCATGAGGAGCATCCGATAAATTCTGCAGCTTCCCCGCTCATCAGCTCCAGCCAAACCTTCTGAGTTCCTGATTATGTAGCCCCAACCACTTGCATTATTTTCCAAATTAAAAGCTCCATCAATATTTATCTTCAGGTATGAATTATGTGGGGGTATCCATGTGATGATGCATGTAGTTGTACGTGTAGCCGAATGAGGATGACACGTTGCTTCTTAATGTTTAGTGCTATGACTTGGGGGAAGTACAATGCTAAGTTGTTCTCAGTTTGATTTATGTTTTGTGATTTTGTTTTATTATACTATGAATCAAAAAATGATAGTGGACTATGTAAACTCTTTCCTTTAGATATAGTGCTTTCAAGATTCAGTTTCGCCTGTTTAATAGGACACCGGCCATTTGGATACATCATTTGTTGGATTGAGAAATCTGCACTATCTATATCAGTTTCGTGTTGTTCATGTCTTATAACCATATACATGTCTCATGTCTTCCCAAATACCTCCTCCGTCCCAAGTTTAGTACAACTTTTATACTAAAGTTAGTATAAAGTTGAGACAATTATTATTAAAGGATGGAGGAGGTATCTACAAATAAGACTCATAACCAGCCCAGCGAAAATGACTAAGCTTTCGGTCTGCACTCACATTAGAAAATAAAATAAGAACTTTGTTTAAAAGATAAATTCATGCTTTTTACATAAATTTGTAACGCTAGCATACCATACTAAAAAAGGACGGGCGCAGCAACGCGCGCCATCAAGGATCTAGTAATCATTATGTTCCTGCATCTCTCCAAGAAACACAGAGGAAGCGTGTATTCAAATGCCTTCATATTGTATGTTGCAACAGTGCAACACACTACCCGGTAGAAGTTGGTGTAACCTAAGTTTAGAGCATCTCCAGCCGCACCCCCAACAGCTCCCCGGGCCACTTTTTCTGTGCCGGCGTCGAAAAAATGGTCCAGTCACGCCCCCAGGAGCCCGTTTTCCGTCGGATTGGCCGAAATTGACGTCAGCGTACCCAACTCGAACCCGGCGCGCTGGGGTCGCTTGGGGCGCCGGACGAACCGTTTTTGGCGCGAACTGTGAAGGGCCCGTCCTGTCAGCGACGCGCCACTTTATCGTCCACATCGCCTCGTTTCCCGCGGAAATCAATGCCAAAGCTGCCACGCCGTCGCCTCCGTTGATGCCGCGCCTGCCGCGATGCAGCGCGCCTGTCAGCATGCCCATTGATGCCGCGTAGTGAAGCGTCGCGTCGCCCAGCGCCACGGCCGCCCGCCACACGTCGCCTGGCATGCGCCTCCCGCCGCCCGAGCTCCGGCTATAAAAGCATCCCGCCTCGCCGGTGAACGCCACACTGCAACACATCGCCTCTCTTCCCCACCCCCCGGCTCGCACACTCCACTCCCCGCCGACGAGCAATGGCAGCGCGGTACCCAGGCGATTCGGCGGCGAAGAACGGCTTCGGCCGCCGCCACCTTCACGAGTGGGAGGCGTGCCTCCTATTCGAGGCCGACTACCCGGCTCCTCCGGACATGAGGGTGCCGTGCGCGTGGCGTCTGAGTGCCGGCGGCGTGCCGGTACCACCCGCTCCTACCGGGGCGGACCGGCAGGCAGAAATCGCCTGCATTAGGTCGTCGCTGGCGCAGGAGGAGCGGCGACGGCCGGCGTACTCCCCCGACAACAACTCCTTCTGGACGCTCTACTTCGAGCGCCATCGCGACGGCCTGATCGCCTCCACCAACGGCGTCGTGTCGCGCGGCCGACACAACGCCGAAGTGCGGCGCGAGTGGTGGGGGGTGCCCGACCGCACCCTCGAGCACGTCCTCGACTACATCGAGGCCGGCAACACCCCGCGCCTCAAGTACCCCGGCCCTGCACCCACGTCCTTCTCTCGCCGCCGTGGCAGCTCGTGGATGCCGCGGTGGTTGTCGGACGCGACGACCTCCTCTTCCTCGGGCGGCTCGCCGGCGGCCTTCGCCGTCAAGCCCGAGCCGCAGGACACGGCGGGGGAGTCCCCGCTAGGGCGCCGCACCCGCAGCGGCGCCCTAACCATCCCCGAGGAAGGCCGCGGCGATAGCCTGCGCCTCGTCCGGCCGAAAACCGAGGCGGAGCCTCCTCTGCTCCCGGTGAAGCCGGAGCACCTCGCGATGGCCGCCGCCGATGAGACGGCCATGAGGTGGGCGAGGGAGGACTACGTCCGCGAGCAGGTGGCTCGCCAGCGCCACGCCCTTGAGGAACTCAAGGCACGCCACCGCCGCCCCGTCCGCGAGGTGGACAGCGTCCTCTACCTCGACAGCGACGAGGAGGAGGCCGGGCCATCCCGCATCGGCGACCCTGGACAGGGCTGCAGCAGGGACGGTGGCGGGTGGCAGGGCGAGGACGACGAGGACGACGAAGAGGACGACGACGACGACGGAGACTACACCGTATTCTACAAGCGCCTAGGCATGTAGAAGTCGGACGGCGGCGAGGCGCGGCGAGGACGGCGTAGCTAGGCCGTGTTTATTTTTTTTATTTGTTTTTTGTACAAATTTGAATGAATGTCGCCGAGTTTGGATGAATTTCGACGAGTTTGTGCCAAAAAAACGCCGACTTCGTTTAGCCCTGGGGCTGACATGGGGGCGACGACTGGGAATGCAGTCGCCCCCACACCTAAATTCTCGCTGGCTCGCCCCAGGACGTGTTTTTTCGGCGTCCTGGGGGGGGGGGCGAACGGCTGGAGATGCTCTTAGCTGGGCTATGTAAGTTTAGGCACAACTGACTAGATTGCTACCATTTAGACATGGCGTTGATGCGGAAATAGAAAGCAACAGCCCATATGCTAGATGTGTTATCATCAATTGTTTGCAATGAAATTACAAATAAAGCAACGAATTCTGTCTTACTAGTCTTAGGTCATCCACACTCTACAACAATCTTCAAACTTCAATTAAGAAGAAACTTCAAAGATATTGGTTCACTACTTTGGACAAGACATCCAGTACACATAGCAAATCATATGATGTATCTTCGTATTCAAATAAGCACCACATATGGTCACATATGTGATTGTCATACTCATACATCTCCACAAGTTTGACAGAGTATTCGCTTCCAAAAGATATGTGATATTTTTCCCGCTGCAAAATGGGAAGCACAAGATACCTTCTGGAAGAGGGGCGTCTGTAGACAGTGTTTTTTTGCAAATAATTAGGGACCAAATAGTTTTCCGCTAACGAAGCCCCAAATGTGATGGTTTTATGCAATTAACTCTTTCACCTGATTACATCTGACATCTTTGCAATTGATAGTTGTTTTATATTAAGGTCGTGTGCTGAGGTGCTCACCTCTGCACCGCACCAATAGGACGTGCTCCAAATTTGTGATGGGCACTGCACATTTATACTGAAAAAAAAAATTCTAGTCCCATCTTACAAAGTTTGGTTTACATTTGTCTAAATATGGATACATATAACTTAAGAGAAGATTTCGATACGGAGGTAATATTTCTATGTATCAGCTGAAATAGTCGGGAATTTCTTTTGCCATGGGTTATTACTATCAGGTGTTCCCAAAGATATTTGTGATGTGCTTTTGGTTGTTTTGATTGTGGATGGAGTAATCTGGGGGAGCATGGTATGAAAATACCTAAGACTCGAATAGATCGTATCCGGCGAAGCATGTTGTATGACCTATACAACACCTGTTGTTAGCTCCATAAAGGAGGAATGAGTAAACATGGATCTTGTGATACAGGTCCCTGTAATACTTATTGCCTCTTGGAAATGAATGACTATAGGATTAATTTGCCTGTTAGTGGCACATCATGATATGATTTACATCAGATGAAAGTAAAGGACACAAGGGATACTGCTTCAAGAAGTCTTTTGTGGACTAGAGCAAGTCTCTAGACAGTGGCATTTAAAGTAAGAAGAATCAGGTGTTATTTGGGTTAAAGAAAAC
>LR738711.1:18268805-18293930 GCA_902687465.1 Secale cereale
GAGCCGACGATACAATCGGCACTGGGGCGGTTTTACGCCCAGTCGTCGCCCCCAGCTCGTCCTCAGGCGCCGAAATTGGCCCACTTTGCAGCCCCATTTCGGCGAATAAAGAGCCCATATGGGCGAGAATAGGCCCATATTCGGCGTGGTTTCGCCGTGTCTCGGCGTTCAATTATCAACACATTTTTTCTTATCACATATTTCATCTAAGAAAAAACAAATACTTCAACAAAATAGTACAATAACAAATAGTACAATAACAAATAGTACAATACAAATTATATAGTTCAACAAATAAAAATCATATTTCATCACACGGCGTCCCCCTTGAGCCTCCATAGGTGCTCAATCAGATATTTTTGCAGTTGATGATGCACCAGTGGGTCTCGGATCTCCTGACGCATACTGAGATAGGCAGTCCAAGTTGCCGGTAGCTGGTGATCAACTTCGGCTAGAGGACCCTGCCTGTAGTATGGTTGAGTGTCAAACACTGGGTCTTCTTGCTCGCTCTCGATGATCATGTTGTGCAAGATGACACAGCAAGTCATAATCTCCCACATTTGATCTTTGGACCAGGTCTGAGCGGGGTACCGAACAACAGCAAATCGAGATTGGAGCACACCAAATGCCCGCTCGACATCCTTCCTGCAAGCCTCCTGTACTTTCGCAAACCAGGCATTCTTGCCTCCTGCCGCAGGGTTTGAGATCGTCTTCACAAATGTCGACCATCTCGGATAGATGCCATCTGCTAGGTAGTACCCCTTGTTGTATTGGTGCCCATTGATCTCGAAGTTCACCGGAGGAGAATGGCCCTCAACGAGCTTGGCAAAAACAGGAGAGCACTGCAGCACGTTGATGTCATTGTGAGTTCCTGGCATACCAAAGAAGGAGTGCCAAATCCAGAGGTCCTGTGTGGCTACCGCCTCAAGCACCACACTGCAACCGCCTTTGGCGCCTTTGTACATCCCCTGCCAACCAAATGGGCAATTCTTCCATTTCCAATGCATGCAGTCGATGCTTCCAAGCATCCCAGGAAATCCTCTTGCTGCATTCTGGGCTAGGATCCGAGCAGTGTCTTCCGCATTGGGTGTTCTCAAGTATTGTGGCCCAAACACTGCCACCACTGCCCGACAGAACTTGCAGAAACACTCTATGCTGGTGGACTCGGCCATGCGCCCATAGTCGTCGAGTGAATCACCGGGAGCTCCATATGCAAGCATCCTCATCGCTGTCGTGCACTTCTGGATGGAGGTGAATCCAAGAGCGCCGGTGCAATCCATCTTGCACTTGAAGTAGTTGTCGAACTCCCGGATGAAATTCACAATCATGAGGAAGAGCTTTCGATTCATCCGATAACGGCGCCGAAATGTTTTCTCGCCGTGAAGTGGAGCATCGGCGAAGTAGTCGGAGTAGAGCATGCAGTAGCCTTCAAGACGAATCCGGTTCTTTGCTTTCAACCGCCCAGGCGCCGAGCCACCTCGCCGCGGCTTTTCATGGCTCGCCAGCAGCTGGCGAGGGCGGCGAGCACCATGCGATGCTCTTCTTCCTGGACGTCGGCCACGGCTTCCTTCTCCAGCAGCGCGGCGAGCTCTTCCTCGTCATCCGAGTCCATCGCATAGGTAGGCAAAACGCCGAACACCTTGCGCTCGGTGGGCGTGTACCCGCCGCTAAACCGCGCCTCCGCGGCCGGAAACGCCCAGCGGCTATGGGAGGGGCAGCCGCGGCGAAGCGCTGCTATTTTCCGGCGGGGAATGGATATCTAGCGGAGTAGGGCGGCGGCCGTCGCCGGGATATAGCTAGTGGTGGCCGAGGGCGCGGGGGGTGGGCGGCGAGTCGGGGATGAAAACCTTGAATTTTCCCCTGTCGGTGTAGGCCAGGCGCGCTTTTCCCTAGCGCCGGAGCCCCCAACTGCTCCCCAACGCGCCAGGTTCGACCTGTGACTGCCGGGCGGAAAAAAGGTCCGAACCGTCGATTTTTGGCGTCTTGGGGTCGCGACTGGGCCGTTTTTCGGCGCCGGCGCCTAAAAAGTGGCCTGGGTGGGCCTGTTGGGCGACCTGTGGCCATCTTTTCGTCCGTGCGCACCTTTCGATGATGGTAAGTGTTTGTATGGCTATGTTCTCTGTCATTGGCGCTTCGCGTGGAGTTCGGTATGTGTGCATTGTACGCTGTCATTGACGCTTCGCGTAGAGTTCAGTATGTGTGCATTGTACGGCAATAATTTAAAGAGATAGTTAGATGGTACTGGTATATAACAAAAAAAATGGAGTTTGAACAAAAAGCCCAGTGCTAATGTCTAGCACGTGTCAACCCGGGGGATGCAATTGCGCTATTTTTTCTTACGACTGTGCCCTCATAGGGGATCTTTTTACTGCATTTTTATTTTGGCTCGTGCGCACTTATCGGTGCTGGGTCACGGCTGGGCTCGGAGGCCATCTTTTCGTCCGTGCGCACCTTTCGATGCTGGGTCACGGGTTGGGCTCGGAGGCCTCTTTTGTTTGTGCTCTTTGGCATCTTTCGTAGCTGACAGCCGTGCATGTCCAGTGTTGACAATGGAGTAGACAGAGTCCATCTAATAAACCGGTGACGCTTGAATCAAACTTCCGGTATGGTACTAATGACCAGCGCCGTCCCTCGCGTGGATACGAAAAAAAGGCCAGCCCATGCGGCCCATTGCGCCCGGTACTACTCTCCTCGCTCTCGCGTCGCTTGAAGTCGCCTCGCTGTAGGGTTCGCTCCGCCGCCGGCCGCCGGGGAAGAGCAGCCGCTGCTCCGCCGTCATGGCGCGATGCGCCTAGCCGCGCCCCGGATCCGGGGAGCGGGATTCGTCGATGCAGCCGAGCTGCCGAGGACATGACGCCCATGCGGCTGTCTCCGTCAGGCCGCCACGCGCCTGGCCGTGGACCGCGACGCCCCGGAGCAAGCGACGACGGCGCCGCCGAGGTGTCGAAGCCACGAAGCCTGCGCCGCCGCCTGCTCAGTTGATTGGCTTGCATTGCTCGGTGCTGTCTGGATGTTCCCGGCTACTTGTCTTGCCTGCCTTCGCTAGTTATTGGTTTCAGTTGGAACCAGGAGAGCGGCGGCGGCAGCGAAGAAGGCAAATGACACCTTGAGATTTAAGATGTGAATCAAGAGTATAATACAGTGAATACTGCCTAGTGCGACTGAATCTAAATTTCAGGTTGTAATGTGATCTGAGAGCAGAGCTGAGTGCATAGTTTGACTGAATGCAAAATTCAGGGAGTGCGTTGAGAAGGATCTATGGAAGATCTCTTGACATCTCAAGTCTGTATCGCGCAGTTACATGAGACATTTTGCTTTACATGGGACAGTTGGACTCTTCTGTTCTAGTACATGGTTGGGGAAAATTGAGGACGGCAGGTTTCTGAATTATGATGAAATTTACAGAGTTGTAGCTTAAAATGTCCACATGTTCCATTGAATATGTAGGAACCAAAACGATTCAGTTAGTCTTTTTCTTTCATCAAGTTTTGAACGCTCACCACATGTGCCGCATGGTAACGATTTATATTTTAAAATATTTAACCACAAATCTGTTTGGCAAACGTTCTATCTTATCTTGACGAAACAGAGTTTTTTTTTTTTTGTGCGGGGAGATGAAGCCAGGTTGTAGCTTGAAAAGTAAACACGATGCACCAAATAACGTAGGAATTGGAACAATTTAAGTAGCTCCTTAAGTATTCAACAACAAATCCATGCGACGTGTGTTCTTTTTCCAATGTCGAATGTTCAAATCCGTGTTACTGCATTGAGATTATCAAAACATTATCGGTGCACTGCCTTTGGCTTTCATATGTTCAATTCAATGCAAGAAGAAAAGAAATATTTGCTTTCAATTTTGAGGAGCATTTTCCATCGACTTGGAGAGGAAAAAAATAATATAAAATGTGCATGTGTGAATACACCAACGCGGCATGCCTCGCGGAAGGCAAGCAAGATCCGGCAGCTTCCCCCCCCTCCTCCCCGCATCGGCCGACCGCCCCGGTGCTCCTCCGATGGCCGCATATCATCCTATTGTGTGTCCTCTTTGTAATACAATGTTGCTTACAACATTAGGAAATTAATGCCGGCATATGCTACAATTACATGTCCTTCCCACAGTGGAGGGAAGGGTGACATACTTGTTTTCAGGTTTAGATATCATCTTTCTCTGACCTAAGGCTCGACCAAACCGTATCACTGAAACCTGCAGAAAAAGCATCGGCCAAACCTTATCAGTGCAACCCGTAGAAAAAGGAAGCTATAACTGGGTGAACCAAATATAAATCACCAGACAAGCTTGCCCTCCATCATGCAAGGTGACTTCTCTGGCACTCGCGCTTACTAGGGGTCACGCTTGTGTATCCGGATGCCGCTCAAGATATAACCACCAAACGCATTCATCTGCATGTGTGGGTGGGTGCGTGATGGAAGGACCTGTATCCACAGACCAGAAAGCGAGATTGAAAAAAGAAAGGAATCACAACTTTTTACACATGAAAGTAGTAAGCACTAATGACAGATCATTTGTTGTATTTCAAGCCTAATGGGCCCAGGTGCTAGCTGATCGACCTTGTGTGTCAAACTAACATGTGATAAAAATCTATCCATTCAATTAGTAGTATTGAGCATGTTCATCACATCATAAACCTCATCAGTTTATTAGTATTCAAGTAGAATGGCAACCAAAATTCAGTGTAAACAGCCACATTTTCGAAGTTTAGGCTTCAAGCAGGTTTCATAAATTCCTTACTGGCATGACGCATTAATCAGGCTTTTAAAAGACAAGCAAAGTGAAAACTCAAACAAAACTTTGAAGTATAATTACTTCCGGTGTAACATCATCATTGCTAATGTACTGACCTGATACTCTCGGAGCCAGGGTTCAGTAATCTGTAACCCAATTGCTATTTTCGATACCTGCAAACTATGCATGCATGTCGCAAGAGGCTGGAGCGAGCGTGGAAGGGTGGAGCAAGGAGGCGGACGAGGCCATTTTCTTCCTTTTGCTGAGGTAGCCAGGTTGCTCTGTTCTCCAACGAGGTGCCGAGATGGTTACCACAAGTTCGGAGTGTGTGGCTCTGTGGATGTCGAGGAACGAGTGTTGGGGAACGTAGCAGAATTCAAAAAATTTCTACGCTTTCACCAAGATCCAACTAAGGAGACATCTAGCAACGAGCATATTAGAGTGCATCTACATACCATTTTGTAGATCGCGAGCGGAAGCTTTCGATGAAGCATGGATGAAGTAGTCGTACTCTTCTTGTTCTTCGTCACCGATGATCTAGCGCCGAACGGACGGCACCTCCGCGTTCAACACACGTCCGGTACAGCAACGTCACCTCCTTCTTGATCCAGCAAGGGAGGAGGAGAGGTCGTCGGAGATCCTGCAGCACGACGGCGTGGTGGTGGATACAGCGGGAAATCCTGCAGGGCTTCGCCGGCGCCCTGCGGAGGAGGAGGAAGGTGTGACGGGAGGGGAGAGGCGCCAGAGGATTGGGTGCGGCTGCCCTCTCCCCCCCACATATATATAGGGGGCCAGGGGGTGCGCCAGCCCCTGCAGATCCAATCTGCAAGGGGGGGCGGCGGCCTGGGGGAGAAACTTGCCCCCCAAGGCATAGGGGGCGCCTCCCTCCCCTAGGGTTTCAACCCTAGGCGCATGAGGGAGGGCCCAGTAGGGTGCGCCAGCCCACCAGGGGCTGGCCGCTTCCCCTTGCGGCCTAGGGGCCCCACCGGGATGGGTGGCCCCACCCGATGGACCCCCGGGACCCCTCCGGTGGTCCCGGGACACTCCCGGTGACCCCCGGAGATCACCCGATGGCCGAAACTGGACTTCCTATATATCATTCTTTACCTCCGGACCATTCCGGAACTCCTCGTCACGTCCGGGATCTCATCCGGGACTCCGAACAACTTTCGGGTTTCCACATGCATGTATCTCTACGACCCTAGCGTCACCGAACCTTAAGTGTGTAGACCCTACGGGTTCGAGAGACACGTAGACATGACCGAGACCACTCTCCGGTCAATAACCAACAGCGGGATCTGGATACCCATGTTGGTTCCCACGTGTTCCTCGATGATCTTCATCGGATGAACCACTGTGTCAATGATTCACTCAATCCCGTATGTTATTCCCTTTGTCCATCGGTACGGTACTTGCCCGAGATTCGATCGTCGGTATTCCCGATACCTTGTTCAATCTCGTCATGGCAAGTCTCTTTACTCGATCCGTAATCCATCATCCCGTGACTAACTCCTTAGTCACCTTGAGCTCATTATGATGATGTCTTACCGAGTGGGCCCAGAGGTACCTCTCCGTCACACGGAGTGACAACATCCCAGTCTCGGTTCGTACCAACTCAACAGACACTTTCGGAGATAGCCGATGCGTACCTTTATAGCCACCCAGTTACGTTGTGACGTTTGGCACACCCAAAGTATTCCTACGGCATCCGGGAGTTGTACAACCTCATGGTCTAAGGAATAAATACTTGACACCGAAAAGCTTATGCATTACGAACTATACGATCTCGTGCTTTGCTCAGGATTGGGTCTTGTCCATCACATCATTCTCCTAATGATGTGATCCCGTTATCACTGACATCCTATGTCCATGGTCAGGAAACCGTGACCATCTGTTGATCAACGAGCTGGTAACTAGAGGCCTACCAGGGACTCATTGTGGTCTATATATTCACACATGTATCGTTGTTTCCGTACAATACAATTCAAGCATGAATAACAGACATTTATTATGAACAAGGAAATATAATAATAATACTTTTATTATTGCCTCTAGGGCATATTTCCAACAGTCTCCTACTTGCACTAGAGTCAATAATCTAGTTACATTGTGATGAATCGAACACCCATAGAGTTCTGGTGTTGATCATGTTTTGCCCGTGGAAGAGGTTTAGTCAACGGGTCTGCAACATTCAGATCCGTATGCACTTTACAAATATCTATGTCTCCATCTTGAACATAATTCCGGATGGAGTTGAAATGGCGCTTGATGTGCTTGGTCTTCTTGTGAAACCTGGGCTCCTTGGTAATTGCAATAGCACCAGTGTTGTCACAGAAGAGAGTCATCGGGCTTGACGCGCTTGGAATGACTCCTAGGTCGATGATGAACTCCTTCATCCAGACTCCTTCCTGCGCTGCTTCGCAAGCAGCTATGTACTCCGCTTCACATGTAGAATGCGCCACCACGCTCTGTTTGCAACTGCACCAGCTGACTGCTCCACCATTCAAAATATACACGTATCCGGTTTGTGACTTCGAGTCATCCAGATCTGTGTGGAAGCTAGCATCGACGTAACCCTTTACGACGAGCTCTTCGTCACCTCCATAAACGAGAAACATATCCTTAGTCCTCTTCAGGTACTTTAGGATGTTCTTGACCGTTGTCCAGTGTTCCATACCGGGATCACTTTGGTACCTCCCTACCAAACTTATGGCAAGGTTCACATCAGGTCTGGTACACAGCATGGCATACATGATAGAACCTATGGCCGAGGCATAGGGTATGACACTCATCTTTTCTCTATCTTCTGCCGTGGTCGGGGACTGAGCCTTGCTCAATCTCATACCTTGCAAAACAGGCAAGAACCCCTTCTTGGACTGATCCATATTGAACTTCTTCAATATCTTGTCAAGGTATGTACTTTGTGAAAGATCGATGAGGCGTCTTGATCTATCTCTATAGATCTTGATGCCTAATATATAAGCTGCTTCTCCAAGGTCCTTCATTGAAAAACTCTTATTCAAGTAGGCCTTTACACTTTCCAAGAATTCTATATCATTTCCCATCAGCAATATGTCATCCACATATAATATGAGAAATGCTACAGAGCTCCCACTCACTTTCTTGTAGATACAGGCTTCTCCATAAGTCTGTATAAAGCCAAACGCTTTGATCACATCATTAAAGCGAATATTCCAACTCCGAGATGCTTGCACCAGCCCGTAAATCGAGCGCTGGAGCGTGCACACCTTGTTAGCATTCTCTGGATCGACAAAACCTTCCGGCTGCATCATATACAACTCTTCCTTGAGGAAGCCATTAAGGAAAGCCGTTTTGACGTCCATTTGCCATATCTCATAATCATAGAATGCGGCAATAGCTAACATGATTCTGACTGACTTCAACATCGCTACGGGAGAGAAAGTCTCGTCGTAGTCAATCCCTTGAACTTGTCGATAACCCTTAGCGACAAGCCGAGCCTTATAGATGGTCACATTACCATCCACGTTTGTCTTCTTCTTAAATATCCATTTATTTTCTATGGCGTGCCTATCATCAGGCAAGTCCACCAAAGTCCATACTTTGTTTTCATACATGGATTCTATCTCGGATTTCATGGCTCCAAGCCATTTATTGGAATCCGGGCCCGCCATTGATGGCTTCTCGCCCCTCGTTGGTTACCCCAAGTGGAAGGTTGAGATGTAGCGTAGCGACAAATTTCCCTTGGCAAAGATACCAAGGATCGAATCCCGTGAGACTCCGAGGGTCGACAAGTAGGTGTCAACGGCGCCAGAAACTTAGCGGTTGACGGGACCTGCACACAGATACAGATAACTTTGCTCCCAACGAGTACAGAGAGGTTGTCAATCCCTCCGGCCTTGTTGTTTACAAAGGATCAAACACAAGAGATAATAATGATAGCTATGACTGCAACTAGGAAATAAAAACAGGAAGTAAATAGAAGGTGTGATCAGCGGTGGTAATATGGACCGGGTCCCATGATGTTCACTAGTGATGTCTCTCTCCCAAAAGACGATAAAACAGCAAAGCGAGGTAAACAAATTACAGTTGGGCAATTGATAGGATTTTGTGCGCAAACCAATGCTAACTATGCTGCAAAGAAAGGTAGAGGCTCAAAAGCATGGGCGGTACGCTAAGGCAAGTAGACCGAAATCCATCTGCATCTACTACTAATCATCCACCTTGAGATATCTATCCAGAACATCTCGCTGGTTTTAAGTTGCGAATCCCACCCAAAGTGTAAACTCAAAGCAACAGACAACTGCATTAAAAGAACTTTGTGTAAAGTAAACAATCCTTGCACCCGCAAGTACAAGCACCGTTGTTTTCTCCCTTGTGGCAACAGCACATCCCCTAGACTCATGTTTCTGTCACTCAAGCTAGTCATTAGGGGGCATGAACCCACAATCAAGCATAACGCTCCCTCTTGGAGTTACTACCTACTACTTGGCCAAAGCAATAAACAGCAACGGAGAACATGCAAGAATTACTCAAGAACAAAGTTATAAAAGAGGTGAATCAAATATATTACTCAAACACAATCTGAACAAACTCTCATAATCCATCAGATCCCAGCAAACTCAGCAAAGCAACAGCAGAAAGATTACATATGTGCCTCGATCATGTAGGGCAGCTCACGAGGTCTAAACCATGAAGAGCAAAGAGGGGAGGAGAACATCACATAGCTACTGATCATGGACCCATGGTCCAAGGTGGACTACTCACGACTCATCCGGGAAGGGTCCATGGTGGTGGAGAAGCTCCCCGTGGTGGTTCTCCCCTCCGGCAGGGTGCCGGGAAGAGTTCTCCTAATGCTCCCGATCTTGGAAGCGCTGCGGCGGCGGAATAGAGGCGAGATCGCGAAAAAGGGTTCTGTCCTCGAGGGTTTCAGGACGAGAGGGATATATATGCAAAGGGGGGCAGCGAGAGGCGGAGCAGGGGCCCCAGGCGCCCCCCTGGCGCTGCCAGGGGTGGGGCCGCGCCAGGTGGCCGCCTGGGCCTCCCCTGGCTCCCCTCTGGCCCATCGTTGGTTCTTCGCGAAGCTTCCTGTACGTTGATTTTTCCTATATTTTTCCTGGAATTTTTGGAGCACTTTTAATATGGGGGAAACCTGAAATAGAAAAACAGCAGAAAACAGGAACTGGCACTGTGGTGCACTGAGTTAATAGGTTAGTCCAAATATGATCAAAAGTGTATGGAAGTGCATCAATATCATAGCAATATCACACAAAAGAAGCATGGAGCAAGCAGAAATTATAGATACGTTTTGGACGTATCAACATCCCCAAGCTTAATTCCTGCTCGTTCTCGAGTAGGTAAATGATAACAAGCATAATTTCTGTGGTGACATGCTACCAACCATATAAGAACTTTTTAAGTAAAGCAATCAAGGCATGTAATTCAATTCAAGTCATAACAAGCAAGAGTCTATTAGCATTGTAACAAGCAACATAAGAACATAAAGGTGCAAGAGCTCTCGCTATCCGTGACTCGAATGTCTCCAAATGGTGTTTGCGTGCAAGAAAGGGGATAGGGATATACGAGAGAGTAAAACATAGTTTTTGTATTGTTGAGAACTTAATCTACTAAAGTTTCACACTTGGTCTTCTTTGGAATCTTATCTTGACTCATCCCCAGACCACTAGCCAGGTACAAGTCAAAATGATCCACTCCCTTTCGATATTTTGAGCACTCATGCAATGGATGAGCGTAAGCAAGAAATTTGACACTTAGGATGGCAAAGAGAGAAAAATGATGAAGGGGGAAGACAAAAAAGGTGTAAAAGGCTCACATCAATGAGGACAATCATAGGCGAGAGAAAGCCAAATGATAGATATGATGTGAGGAGTAGGGATTGCCATGCAACGGATGCACATATGAGCTAAGGTAAGCTCTCCAATGGAACTAGTGGGGGTGCATCCAACTTGCTCGCTCAAGAAGACCTAGAGCACTTTTGAGGAGGCTCATCATTGGAATATACAAGCCAAGTTCTATAGTGTGAAGGTCCCCACATAGCTATATGCATGAATATTAATCTCTATGGAGTACAAGGTATAAGATGGAGTACGAGTGTGGATCTCTCAAAAGGAATAGTAGTGTGCCCCCTTCTCTCTTTTTTTTTCTTTTTTCTCTTTTTTCTATTTTTATTTTTATTTTTTTGTGGCCTCAATGGCTCTTTCTATTTAACTCTCATTTGTTCTCTTTGGGATCTTTTGATTTTGTCCTCTTTGGGATCTTTTCCTCACTTTAGGGGCAACACTCTATGTATTACAAGAAGTATAGAAGATCTTTCACACTTTACAAAAGTACTCAACATAAAGAAAATGAAACTATCATGATGTATGCAAATATATGCCTCTGCCGGTGTAGCAGGATATGCAATGATACTAGCGCGTCATGTAGCAATGATTAGGGCAAGGCCCAACTAGCATGCGGCTCATCGATCAAGCAAAAAGCATGTATGACATGAAGATCAAGTCATGAGAAGATGGATGTTGCATGGCAATGTATCTCGGAAAGGCTATGGAAATGCCTTGATAGGTAGGTATGGCTGCTGTTTTGAGGAAGGATATAATGAGGCTTATGATGACAGAGCGTATCGTGCCAAGGATTTGGATGCACCGGCGAAGTATGCGCCAACTCTCGAGGTGAGAAAGGGCAATGCACGGTACCGAAGAGGCTAGAAAAATATGGCTAGGTGGAAGTGTCAACTTTCAAATACTCAGATTAGTCCGAAGAACTCATGCACTTATTATCGGTAACTCTCAATCTAATTAGGAGGTTCACAAAGAGACAAGTACCCCGAGGAGGAGTGTATGGGGGTTTGGTTATCCTTGCGCATCCTCGACTCATGGTACGTGAGTGTACTCAAATATTCGATCCCTCCAAAGATTAGTGATCCATCTAGTAGCTAAAGTTCTCAACTATTTTGTTGGTTTTCGAAAATAAACACGGATTGGCCAAAATACGACATCTATCACTAATAGGCTAAAGCTCTTGACACCAAAAGTTCAGACATTACTCATGGCAATACCTCAAAACTATTGCAAGTTACTACTAAAATTAAATAGCAACCTCAATTACCACTTTAAGTTAAGACACACAACTCAGTGCAACAGGCAAACTCTCTCAACAAGATAAACATGAAAACTCAAGAGAGTTCAGCAACCAACTAAACAAAATCTCTTTAAAAAGAAAAGCATGAAAACTAAGAGCTAAACATGACAGCAGCTATGGAAAGATAAAGAACACACACATCAAAGATAAGCATGAAAATCCTATGTTGTGTTCTAGGTTGAAGTGGAGCGTGTTTCTCTCCCACACAAAGAAAGCTGGGTTCTAACTTGTTATGAACAGCAAGCAAAGCTAAAGAAAACTAAAAAAAAGAAACTAAGAGCAAGATGCTCCAAGCATAGCACATAACGCATGAAGTGATAAGAATATAGTGGAACGAAAGACGAACTGATAATTGTTGATGGAGAAGGGGATGCATGGGGGCATCCCCAAGCTTAGACGCTTGAGTCTTCTTGAATATTTCTTGGGGGTGCACGGGGGCATCCCCAAGCTTGAGCGTTTGACCCTCCTGAATCTTCTTTTATCATCTTCCCTCGCACACTTGAAAACTCCCTTCATACATAACTCATCATAATCTGATTAGCGAGGTTAGTACCCACAATAAAATAAATTTTCCCTACTGGAAATAAAGATAATCTTGAAGAGCTACTGTTTCTCAAGATTGCCAAAAGGTTTTTGCAAAGAAAAAGCAAGCTCAAGGTTTGCAAAACGAAGAAAAGGCAAAACAGGACAGAATCTGTGAAAAACAGACCAGCAGGTAGTAAATAATTTTTTCGGGGCACTTCTGCAACTCAAATCAAAAAACTTATAACAGACGCTCGAAAGCCAATTGTATAGAGCACGCTGTCAAAAAAATTCAGATCAAAAAGATGATCTGGTGATTTTATTCGAATTTTTCTGTCCAAGGACAGAATCTGTTTTCTGGACAGCACGTCACAACTTTTGAACTTTCTTGCAATCGGAGGCTAAACTTGGCACAAAGCTGAAAAGAAAAGATACAATGATGATGCTACTGTAGTAACAAACATCAAGACACAACAAAAGCAAAATAAAACCTAATTCGTTGTGGGCTGCCTCCCAAAAGCGCTTTCTTTTATGCCTTTAAGCTAGGCATGATGCAAAAACAGAAGATCAAGTCTTATCAAGAGTAAGAGAATAGCTAGCCCATGTAACGGACTCAAAAGGCAACTTAATCTTCTTTCTAGGTAAGTGTTCCATCCCTTTCTTGAGAGGGAATTGGAATTTTATTTTCCCCTCTTTCATGTCAATGATAGCACCAACGGCGCGAAGAAAAGGACGTCCCAAAATAATTGGACATGAAGGTTCACATTCAATATCCATAATAGTAAAATCAACGGGAACATAATTGTCAATGACATTGATAAGAACATCGTCGATCTTCCCCAAAGATTTCTTTACGGAAGAATCAACAAGACGAACACCAAAAGAACAAGGATCAAAAGGTTTCAATTCAAACATATCATACATTCTTTTGGGCATAACGGAGGTACTAGCTCCAACATCACATAAAGCATAGCAAGAGAAGTTATTCAACTTAATTTTAATCATAGGATCCCAACTATCTTCTAGCTTTCTAGGTATGGAGGCTTCTACCCTAAGCTTCTCCTCCCTAGCTTTGATGAGAGCGTTAGTGATATGCTCCGTGAAGGCAAGATTAAGTGTGCTAGTGTGGGGATCTCTAGACATCTTGTGAAGAAAACCAATAACTTCAGAAAGGGTGCAATTATCAAAATCAAGGTCACTACTATCAAGTAAAGTGGTAGTGGTGTCCTTTAGGCTCACTTGTTTGGTAGCTTCTATGGTTATAGGAGTTTCTTCTTCTACGGTTGAGGTCATAGCATCACCATTAATAGGTCCAATGGGACTAGGAGTGCATTGGGTGCTAAGAGTTTGGATATCCTCAACAACTTGGATAGTAGCAACAGTGTGGTGGGTAGGAAGGCTCTTAATTCTATCTTCTTCCTCCTTTTCTCTAGCCCATCTCTCTTTAAGTTTAGCCATCATCCTAATGTTTTCATTAATTTGCACTTGAATACCATTCATAGGAGTGGTCTTCCTCTCCTCAAGAGGAGAAGTTCTAATTTTAAGAAACTCTACCTCATGGGCTAAATTGTCTACCTTCGAAGAGAGATTATCTAGTTTGTCTAGTTTTTCTTCTACACTCTTATTGAAGGCCTTTTGGGTAGTGATGAAGTCTTTAAGCATAATCTCTAGTTCAGAAGTGGAGTTCTTGGTGCTAGGATAAGCATTGTTGTTCCCATAGGAATTAGAGGGGAACGGTCTAGGGTTGCTACCAAAATTACTCCTATAAGCATTGTTATTGAAATTGTTTCTAGAGATAAAGTTCGCATCTACTTGATCTTGAGCAATCAAAGAATTTAAAGGAACATCATGAGGATCAATAGAAGATTGCTTGGAAAGTAGAGACATGATCAAGTCAACTTTTTCATTTAGGGAGGAAATCTCCTCGACAGAGTTTACCTTCCTACCTGTTGGAGCGCGTTCGGTGTGCCATTGGGAATAATTGGTCATCATCTCATCAAGAAGCTTCGTGGCAGCACCAAGTGTAGTTGACATAAAGGTTCCTCCCGTGGCCGAATCTAACAAGTTCCGTGAGGTAAAGTTCAAGCCTGCATAAAAAGTTTGGATAACCATCCAAGTAGTCAAACCATGAGTAGGGCAGTTCTTGACAAGAGATTTCATGCGTTCCCAAGCTTGGGCAACGTGTTCATTATCCAATTGTTTAAAATTCATTATGTTACTCCTTAATTGGATAATTTTAGCAGGGGGATAGCACTTCCCAATAAAGGCATCCTTGCACTTGTCCCAAGAATCTATACTATTCCTAGGCAAGGATTGAAACCAGATTTTAGCTCCTCCTCTCAAGGAGAAAGGAAAAAGCTTAAGCTTAACAATATCACCATCTACTTCTTTGTACTTTTGCATATCACAGAGCTCAACAAAATTATTTAAGTGCAAAGCAACATCATCTCCAGCACCGAAGAATTGATCTTTCATAACTAGGTTCAGTAAAGCAGGTTTAATCTCATAAGAAGGTGCTGAAGTGGCAGGTGTAGCAATAGGCGTGCAGATAAAGTCATTGTTGTTATGACTAGTGAAGTCACACAACTTGGTGTTCTCGGTGGAACCCATAGCAGCAGCAAGCAAGATAACTATTTTTGTGATTTTTGGTAAGGGACACTAAAGCAAAAACTGCAAGGTAAACTAACAAGACTAAAAAGCAAAGATAAAAGATAGCGTGCAACTCCCCTATCTTGAAGAGTGGAGTCCCCGGCAACGGCGCCAGAAACTTGCTTGATGGCTTCTCGCCCCTCGTTGGTTACTGATACGTCCAAAACGTATCTATAATTTCTGCTTGCTCCATGCCTCTTTTGTGTGATATTGCTATGATATTTATGCACTTCCATACACTTTTGATCATATTTGGACTAACCTATTAACTCAGTGCACCACAGTCCTAGTTCCTGTTTTCTGCTGTTTTTCTATTTCAGGTTTCCCCCATATTAAAAGTGCCCTAAAAATTCCGGGAAAAATACAGGAAAAATCAGCGTATCGGGAGCTTCAAGAAAAACCAAAGCAGGGCCAGAGGGGAGCCTGGGGTGGCCCAGGCCGCCACCCGGTGCGGCCCCACCCCTGGCCGCGCCAGGGGGGCGCCTGGGGCCCCACCTCCGCCTCTGGTGACCCCCTTTTGCATATATATTGCTCGCGTCCTGAAACCCTCGAGGACGGACCCGTTTTCTCCAGAAGCAATTCCGATCTCCGCCGCCATCGCCACCAAATTTCGGGGGACCAGAATTCCTATGCCGGCACCCAGCCGGGATGGGGAAGTGCCCTTGGATTCATCTCCATCGACGTTGCTTCCTCCCTCCATGATGCGGGAGTAGTTCCTCCTCGGGGATGAGGTTTCTACCAGTAGCTATGTGGTCAATTCTCTCTCCCATGATGTGATCTTCGTTGTGATCATAGGCTATGTTGATCTAGGGTGATCCCATGATATTTCCCCTTCCTCTATGTATTGGATTGATGTACTCATTTGTCTTTATCTAGTATAATCCCCGAGACCAAGGTGACAGCGGTCTATTGGACATGGATTAGAAGAATATTTTCATGAGTGATTTCCTCTTTTGTGTGTTGATTGAAGATTGAGAGTCTCTTGGTGCTTCTCTTGACTATCCTCGAGATATGTTGTGGTGATTGTGGTACTCTCTTTGGATGGCCGCGGTGACATTGGGAAATCCATAGATTGAGAACTACGAACTTAGAGGTGTGCTTTTGTAGCCCTACATAATTCTCGTCCTCTCTGGACCACAAAGGAGTGACCTCCGAGTGCGTCTCCATTTGCATGTTTTATGGGAAATATCATGTGATGTTAATGTTGTTGGGAGTTGCCACTAGTGAAAGTATGAAGCCTAGGCCTTGTTTCCACCATTGCAATACCATTTGTGCTCACGTTTACCACTTGTTTGCTTGCTGCACTTTTTATTACAGATTTATATTACTTTGCTTTGCCACTCCTATCATCCATATTTTACCATCTCTTCGCCGAACTAGTGCACCTATACATCTGACAAGTGTATTTGGTGTGTTGGGGACACAAGAGACTTCTTGTTTCTTAATTGCAGGGTTGCTTGAAAGGGGTACGTTCAACCTCCGCTTCCCTGAGTTCGATAAACCTTGGGTTACTCACTTAAGGGAAATTTGCTGCTGTCCTACAAACCTCTGCTCTTGGAGGCCCAACACTGTCTACAGGAATAGAAGCGTGTAGTAGACATCAAGCTATTTCTGGCGCCGTTGCCAGGGAAGTAAGTGTTTGAAGGTATATCTTTAGATCTTGCAATTAAATCTTTTCGTTTCTTGTTTTTAGTTTCACTAGTTATGTTTATGGAAAACCGCACTCTTAGTTCGCTGCTTGGGGAAGGCCGCTTTACCACACCCGAGGTAGAGAAGTCTCCTCCACCTACTGAATGTATCCCGTTCCAAATACCACTTGGGATAATTGAAATAATTAGGAATGATTGTTATGATGGGACAGTCAATCCTAGTATTCATTTGTTGAAACTTACAGAACTTTGTGAGTTGTTTAAGATTTCAGGTTTGACAAGAGATGGAGTCATGAGGAAATTATTTGCCTTGTCACTGAAAGGAAAAGCATTGGAATGGTATAGGCTACTAGATGACTCTCACCTGCTGGATTGGGAAGTGATCCAGTCTCTCTTTTACTCCAAGTTTTATCCTCTTCATGAAGCCCATGAGAATAGGAATTATGTTTATAATTTCTATCCTCATGACGGAGAGATCATAGCTCAAGCTTGGGGGAGACTGAAAACGTTAATGCTAAAATGTCCTAACCATGGGCTCCCCAAAGATATGATTATTACTAATTTCTATGCGAGGCTCTCTCGACAGGATAAAGATTTGCTCGATGCTTCCTCTATGGGTTCTTTCACAAACGAAAAGATTGATGCTAAATGGGAACTCCTTGAAAGAATTCAACGCAACACTTAAGATTGGGAGATCGACAAAGGTAAAGAGTCAGGTATAATTTATGAGTATGATTGCATTAAGTCCTTTGTTGAAACTACAAGTTTTAATAAGTTTAGCGCTAAGTTTGGGCTTGATTCTCAACTCCTTGTTGATTTCCTCAAATCTTTTGCTTCACATCTTAATATGCCTAAGGAAGATTGGATCAAGCATCATGAACCTTTTAAAGAGATTTGCAAAGAAAATGAAATTGTTCATGACGATTGCAACATGCATGATCCAATTCCTAAAAATGAAGTTTTATATAAGCATGTTAATTTTTGTGGAGTGGATAGACCTTGTGAAAGGCCTATGATTGAAGAAGAGAAGTATTGTAAGCAACATAAGCATGAAAGAACAATCACTTGGGTCAAAGATTTAAATGAAATTGCTAGAGAATTGTGTGACCTTTATCCTTTTACTTGTGAACTTTGCTGTATAGAGGGTCACTTTAATTTTCAATGCATGCACTTTCAAAACATAACTGTTAACCAGTTGTGTGATAACATGATCACCCCTGATCTTTATGATGAGCTTATGTTATTTTTGATGTGTGAAGAGTTATCAGAAAAGACTTCTTGGCTAGATGTTAATGCCATAGGAATAAAAAACACTTTGCAAAATTGCCATCTCTATTGTGTTGTTAATTGCCATAAAAATGATTACATAAGTAAGATTAGAAAGGAGGGAACTTTACCAAAGTATAAAAATGTCTCTTATATTTCTGCTAATAAAAAGGAGAGTTTATCCCAAGTTTCCCCGATTGTTTCTAATGATAAACCAGGATATGTGGAGAAGCTTCATCTCCAACCACTCCCTCCTAAGGTGAAGAAGAAGAAAAAGAAGAGGAGGAGGAAGAGGAGCAAGAAGGAAGAAGAATGGGTATCGACCTGGCCTGAGCATATTCCTCCCATCAACTTTTATCCTAACGGTTGTAAGTTTAAAGAAGAAGGTGAAGTTTATTGCCTTAATTATCATCTTGATGATACGTCCGTAGGTACTATTGAAGATGATTTTGATTATGATATGCATGTTACTTATTGTGATTGGGAAAATGATGATAATGCTACTTATGATCTTGAAAATCTTTTTGGTACCGACTCTGAAAGTGATGATATGGAAAGCTCTAAGCTTGGGGATGATAGGATTGCAAATCATTTACCCACTAGTGATGTGATAATTGATAATTCTTTTGCTAGTAAGAATAAAGACAACATGTTTACAAATATAGTTGCTAGCAATGATAATGCTCTTCTCTACTATGATGATGTTATAACTCCAATCTATAGTGATTATAAAGGTACCTATGACATAAGGAGAAATTATCCTTATGAAACTTGTCATAATCATGGAGGGAATTACTCCCTTGTTGAACACCATCTTACTAATACACAATTAATCTATAGTGTTCAAGTTGTTTATGATAGTCCTACTCCCACTATTACCAATGAGAAAGATTATGCTTATGTGGAGAGTAAGAGGACCTTTTTGCATGTGGATCATGGTAACAATGCTTTATGTGATGCTTATATTGTTGAGTTTATTCGTGATCCCACTGAAAATTATTATGAGAAGGGAACATATGCTTATAGATATTTCAATAATATCAAGTTCCCTCTCTTTATGTTGAAGGTTTTGAAGCTGCACTTGTTTTGTCTTCCTATGCTTATTGCTTTGTGCTTCAATGAATTATTCTATTGCAATATTCCTATGCATAGGAAGCATGTTAGGCTTAAATGTGTTTGGTATTTGCTTCTTGATGCTCTCTTTTGTTCTTCAACTCTAATTCCTACGAGAGCATCATTAAAGTCTTAAGCCTATCTTTATGGCTATAAAGAAAGAGCTCTAGGGAGACAACCCTTGTTATCTTTGCTTTCAGCTTGTTCTTTCAGTTTTTAGTGGTCTTGATGTTTGTTACTACTGTAGCAACATCATTGTATCTTTATTTTTCAGCTTTGTGCCAAGTTTAGCCTCTGATTGCAAGGAAGTTCAAAAGTTGTGACGTGCTGTCCAGTAAACAGATTCTGTCCTTGGACAGAAAAATCCGTATAAAATCACCAGATCATCTTTTTGATCTGAATTTTTTTGACAGCGTGCTCTATACAATTGGCTTTCGAGCGTCTGTTCTGAGTTTTTTGATTTGAGTTGCAGAAGTGCCCCGAAAAAATTATTTACTACCTGCTGGTCTGTTTTTCACAGATTCTGTCCTGTTTTGCCTTTTCTTCGTTTTGCAAACCTTGAGCTTGCTTTTTCTTTGCAAAAACCTTTTAGCAATCTTGAGAAACAGTAGCTCTTCAAGATTATCCTTATTTCCAGTAGGGAAAAATTATTTTATTGTGGGTACTAACCTCGCTAATCAGATTATGATGAGTTATGTATGAAGGGAGTTTTCAAGTGTGCGAGGGAAGATGATAAAAGAAGATTCAGGAGGGTCAAACGCTCAAGCTTGGGGATGCCCCCGTGCACCCCCAAGAAATATTCAAGAAGACTCAAGCGTCTAAGCTTGGGGATGCCCCCGTGCATCCCCTTCTCCATCAACAATTATCAGTTCGTCTTTCGTTCCACTATATTTTAATCACTTCATGCGTTATGTGCTATGCTTGGAGCGTCTTGCTCTTAGCTTCCTTTTTAGTTTTCTTTAGCTTTGCTTGCTGTTCATAACGAGTTAGAACCCAGCTTTCTTTGTGTGGGAGAGAAACACGCTCCACTTCAACCTAGAACACAACATAGGATTTTCATGCTTATCTTTGCTGTGTGTGTTCTTTGTCTTTCCATAGCTGCTGACATGTTTAGCTCTTAGTTTTCATGCTTTTCTTCTTAAAGAGCTTTTGTTTAGTTGGTTGCTGAACTCTCTTGAGTTTTCATGTTTATCTTGTTAAGAGAGTTTGTCTGTTGCACTGAGTTGTGTGTCTTAACTTAAAGTAGGTAATTGAGGTTGCTATTTAATTTTAGTAGTAACTTGCAATAGTTTTGAGGTATTGCCATGAGTAATGTCTGAACTTTTGGTGTCAAGAGCTTTAGCCTATTAGTGATAGATGTCGTATTTTGGGCAATCCGTGTTTATTTTCGAAAACCTACAAAATAGTTGAGAACTTTAGCTACTAAATGGATCACTAATCTTTGGAGGGATCGAATATTAGAGTACACTCACGTACCATGGGTCGAGGATGCGCAAGGGTAACCAAACCCCCAATCACACCTCCTCGGGGTACTTGTCTCTTTGTGAACCTCCTAATTAGATTGAGAGTTACCGATAATAAGTGCATGAGTTCTTCGGACTAATGTGAGTATTCGAAGGTTGACACTTCCACCTAACCATATTTTTCTAGCCTCTTCGGTACCATGCATTGCCCTTTCTCACCTCGAGAGTTGGCGCATACTTCGCCGGTGCATCCAAATCCTTGGCACGATACGCTCTGTCATCATAAGCCTCACTATATCCTTCCTCAAAACAGCCACCATACCTACCTATTAAGGCATTTTCATAGCCTTTCCGAGATACATTGCCATGCAACATCCATCTTCTCATGACTTGATCTTCATGTCATACATGCTTTTTGCTTGATCGATGAGCCGCATGCTAGTTGGGCCTTGCCCTAATCATTGCTACATGACGCGCTAGTATCATTGCATTTCCTGCTACACCGGCAGAGGCATACATTTGCATACATCATGATAGTTTCATTTTCTTTATGTTGAGTACTTTTGTAAAGTGTGAAAGATCTTCTATACTTCTTGTAATACATAGAGTGTTGCCCCTAAAGTGAGGAAAAGATCCCAAAGAGGACAAATCAAAAGATCCCAAAGAGGACAAAATCAAAAGATCCCAAAGAGGACAAATGAGAGATAAATAGAAAGAGTCATTGAGGCCACAAAAATTAAAAAAATTAAAAAAAAGAAAAAGAAATAAAAAGAGAGAAGGGGGCACACTACTATTTCTTTTGAGAGATCCACACTTGTACTCCATCTTATACCTTGTACTCCATAGAGATTATCATTCATGCATATAGCTATGTGGGGACCTTCACACTATAGAACTTGGCTTGTATATTCCAATGATGAGCCTCCTCAAAAGAGCTCTAGGTCTTCTTGAGCAAGCAAGTTGGATGCACCCCCACTAGTTCCATTGGAGAGCTTACCTTAGCTCATATGTGCATCCGTTGCATGGCAATCCCTACTCCTCACATCATATCTATCATTTGGCTTTCTCTCGCCTATGATTGTCCTCATTGATGTGAGCCTTTCACACCCTTTTTGTCTTCCCCGTCTATCATTTTTCTCTCTTTGCCATCCTAAGTGTTGACTTTCTTGCTTACGCTCATCCATTGCATGAGTGCTCAAAATATCGAAAGGGAGTGGATCATTTTGACTTGTACCTGGCTGATGGTCTGGGGATGAGTCAAGATAAGATTCCAAAGAAGACCAAGTGTGAAACTTTAGTAGATTAAGTTCTCAACAATACAAAAATTGTGTTTTACTCTCTCATATATCCCTACCCCCTTTCTTGCATGCAAACACCATTTGGAGACATTCGAGTCACGGACAGCGAGAGCTCTTGCACCTTTATGTTCTTATGTTACTTGTTACAATGCTAATATAGACTCTTGCTTGTTATGACTTGAATTGAATTACGTGCCTTGATTGCTTTACTTAAAAGTTCTTATATGGTTGATAGCATGTCACCACAGAAATTATGCTTGTTATCATTTACCTACTCGAGGACGAGCAGGAATTAAGCTTGGGGATGTTGATACGTCCAAAACGTATCTATAATTTCTGCTTGCTCCATGCCTCTTTTGTGTGATATTGCTATGATATTTATGCACTTCCATACACTTTTGATCATATTTGGACTAACCTATTAACTCAGTGCACCACAGTGCCAGTTCCTGTTTTCTGCTGTTTTTCTATTTCAGGTTTCCCCCATATTAAAAGTGCCCTAAAAATTCCGGGAAAAATACAGGAAAAATCAGCGTATCGGGAGCTTCAAGAAAAACCAAAGCACGGCCAGAGGGGAGCCTGGGGTGGCCCAGGCGGCCACCCGGCGCGGCCCCACCCCTGGCCGCGCCAGGGGGGCGCCTGGGGCCCCACACGCGCCTCTGGTGACCCCCTTTTGCATATATATTGCTCGCGTCCCGAAACCCTTGAGGACGGACCCCTTTTCTCCAAAAGCAATTCCGATCTCCGCCGCCATCGCCACCAAGTTTTGGGGGACCAGAATTCCTGTGCCGTCATCCATCCGGGACGGGGAAGTGCCCCCGGATTCATCTCCATCGACGTTGCTTCCTCCCTCCATGATGCGGGAGTAGTTCCTCCTCGGGGCTGAGGTTACAAAGAAACATTACTTGCAGGCATGTTCTAGTCTAAGTGAAGCTCATACCGCAAGAGTAACTAATACTATCCATTAAATCTAGCACAGAGAGTACGTACAATAGATCTTGAGCAAGCAGGACGTAACATTACTTGCAGGCATGTTTAATTTGATCGTAAACTGGAACTGGGACCAGTAATACATTTGGCTTCTGTTGATAGGACCAAAGCTGCAGATTCATGAATGATAACTAAAGATATGATATTACAGATAAATTTGTACAAATGGCTCTGACAGAGAGAGGTGTGTGTCATACTGATAGTAAACAATCTGTCTGTAATATCAGGGGCACACTTGGTCTTTTTTAATCTCCTTTGTGGTTAGGGGTCTTATAGAATCCAACAATGTACATAAATTCCAGTGATTTGGGAGTGCTTCTTCTATTGTTCAGAGTCACACTTGGTACAGGTCAAACAGAAAGGATAATAACATGTGTGAATGATAAAGCACCAATTTGTACATAATCATAAAATAAGGTTCAGCAGATTGTGGTGGTGCCACATGGACACAGTTGCCGCAACTTTCTTTGTTTATATTTTGATGTTTCCTTTCCCGATTCATAAGTAAGCTTATCTTTCACCGGCAAGCAACTGAAGTTTTGAAATCAATTTGCAGGACTTGGTTTTTCGTTTTTGGACTTGGGTTTTCGGAGCATGAACTACTGTAAACTTGGAGTTGGTATCTGGTTTCATTTAATGATAATGTAACACGGGGAGGAGGAGGCTTCAGTCTCCTATTCATAAATAAAAACATACATGACTTTTTCATTGATGTCTCGAAAATAAACCTGAATTTAGAGGATCTCACTGACATTGCATGTGACCCTATAGGGTGGTTTGCACATGTGATGAGCTTCGTGCCAAAAGCGGTGCTGGAGGACCCAGAATGGCAGGTGCTTGCATGTTGTTTCGTCAAGGACGACCATAGAACCAACAAGAACACCTACATCTTGACATTGCATGTGACCCTATAGGGTGGTTTGCATATGTGATGAGCTTCGTGCCAAAAGCGGTGCTGGAGGACCCAGAATGGCAGGTGCTTGCATGTTGTTTCGCCAAGGACGACCATAGAACCAACAAGAACACCTACATCTCTGAACCTGATGGGCATGGCATGACAACATGAGTTTTTGCGCTATTTTTTCTTACGACTGTGCCCTCATAGGGGATCTTTTCACTGCATATTTATTTTGTGCTGGGTCACGGCTGGGCTCGGAGGCCATCTTTTCGTCCGTGCGCACCTTTCGATGCTGGGTCACGGGTTGGGCTCGGAGGCCTCTTTTGTTTGTGCTCTTTGGCATCTTTCGCTGCTGACAGCCGTGCATCTTCCCCGTGTTGACGATGGAGTAGATAGAGTCCATCTAATAAACCGGTGACGCTTTGATTAAACTTCCGGTATGGTACTAATGACCAGAGCCGTCCCCTCGCGTGGACACGAAAAAAGGCCAGCCCATGCGGCCCAATGCGCCGATACTACTCGCTCTCGCTCTCGCGTCGCTCGAAGCCGCCTCGCTGGAGGGTTCACGCCGCCGCCGGCCGCCGGGGAAGACCGGTAGAGCAGCCGCTGCTCCGCCGTCAGGGCGCGATGCGCCTAGCCGCGGCCCGGATCCGGGGAGCAAGATTCGTGGACGCCGCCGACGTGTCGACGCCATGAAGCCCACGCAGCTGTCTCCGTCAGGCCGCGACGCGCCTAGCCGTGGACCGCGCCGCCCCGGAGCAAGCGGCGACGCCGCCGCCGAGGTGCCGCCGTCTGCTCAGTTGACTGACTTGCGTGCTCGTCTGTACTGTCGGTGGATGTTCCCGGCTACTTGTCTTGCCTTGCACTGGTTGAAGCAAACGCCATCCTGAATGTGTTCAATATAGGCACACATTTTCTTGTTGTGCTTGTTTTGTCTATGAGTTATGATGAAATTTACAGAGCTGTAGCTTAGGATGTCCACACGTTCCATTGAATAAGTATGATTCTTGTGAAGACTGAAGTTTGAAAAAAAAACCTGATTTTATAGAGTCCGACCTAAATGAATCATCATCTTCAAATCCCTGAAGTTGATACCCTGACCTCTCTAATCCCGGTCTTTTCAAACCCTAGATACGTTTGGCGCACTGGGAAATGAGACGATCCTAGCCGGGTTCATATCAACTACTCTCACTGACAGTATGGGTCCACAAGTCAGATTCATCCCTCTCCACCGATTTCCCCCAAAAATATCGCACCTCTCGACTGGTTTTTCCAGATACGTATTAATTCATGTCAATTCATGTCTTCACAAAGATGCTCCATCAAGGTCAGCGTCGGCATCCTGAGGCATGGCTGACTCGCCCCTGGCACCGCCTATCATGGACCCCCCCCCCCC
>LR738711.1:18294027-18311195 GCA_902687465.1 Secale cereale
CCCCCCGCCAGCGGGTTCGGATGCCACGTCTAGAGCAAGGCCGACTTCGTAACCTAAAATGTGGACGTGCCAACCGGCTGCCATGTCAAATGGGTCTTCTACACCGGTAATTATCAATCGATGAACCCTCTGCCTATGTTGCTTGTTGTGATGAAGGCCACGGATGGTGAAATTAGCAAGTGATTTGTGATTCCATTGAGGATCTAGGTCTTGTTGCAATTGCAACAGGGAAGATTGGGGATATATTCGGTCTTTTTTTAAAGTCAAACAGAGAGATAAGAACAATGTGTTAATGATGAGACCAGATAATAAAGAATCGTAAAGAACTTATGACATCTTGCTAAGGCACACATATAGATAGTTGGTGCAACTTGTTTTGTTACAAAGGAACATCTTCTAGTCTAAGTGAACCTCTTACCACACCAGTAATTAATACTATCAATTAAATCTAGCATGGTACATACAATAGATCTTGAGCAAGCAGGAGGTAACATTACTTGCAGACATGTTTAATTTGGTCGTAAACTAGTAAGACATCTGGCTTTGCCTCTATCTGTTGATAGGACCAAAGCTACATATTCATGAATGATCACTAAATATATGAGATGACAGATAAATCTGTATACAAGGCTCTCACAAAGAGAGGCGGGTGTCATACTGATAGTAAACAATCTACTTGCAATATCAAGGGCACACTTGGTCCTTTTTAATCTCCTTTGTGGTTAGGGGCCTTATAGAATCCAACAATGTGTATAGGATCATAAATTCCAATGATTTGGGAGTGCTTCTTCTATTGTTCAGAGTCACACTTGCTACATGTCAAACAGAAAGGATAATAAGCACCAATTTGTACAGAATTATAAAATAAGGTCCAACAGATTGTGGTGGTGCCACACGGACAATATTGCTGCAACTTTCTTTGTTTATATTTTGATGTATCCTTCCCTGATTAATAAGGTAAACTTATCTTTCAACAACAAGCAATTGAAGTTTTGGAATTAATTTGTAGGACTTTGTTTTTCGGTTTTGGACTCGGGTTTTCGGAGCATGACCTAATGTAAACTTGGATGTGGTATCTGGTTTCATTCATGATAATGTAACGTGAGGAGGATGGGGCTTCGGTTTCTTGTTCATCTAAAAAACACACATTGCTCTTTCACTGATTTCTTGAAAATAAACCTGAATTTGGAGGATCTCGATGACATTGTATGTGACCCCGCAGGGTGGATTGCACACGTGATGAGCTTCGTGCCAGAAGTGGTGCCGAAGGACCCAAAATGGCAGGTGCCTGCTTAATGTTTCGCCAAGGGCAACGATAGAACGACCAATAACACCTACATCTCTGAACTTGATGAGCATGGCATGACGGCGCGAGCTTTATCCTCAAGATCAGAATGCAGGTCAGAGGCTAGCCTATCTCATGGAATCATGACCTTCATTGGTGAGTGTGTTTGTCTTGGTGTCTGTTGGTGCTCGATGTGTGTGTGCACCATTAGTTTACTAAAAACTAACTATCTCGTGTAAACGAGCTATTAGTTTACAAAAAACAAATTCCACACCCATGAGGACAAATTACTTCTCGTTGGTATATCAAAAAGGAAAAAGTCCATTTTAAACCTTGAACTTGTAGAGGTCGGACGAAATGAACCCTCAAGTCGAAATCCCAGTCGATTGCACCCTGAACTATATAAACCCGGTCTAAATCGAACCCTACTATCGTTTGAACCGGGATTCGTCTGGTGGGCCGGCCCGTTAAAGACTTTTTTCGTTCAAAAATAAAAACTCTAAAGGGCGCACACCGGGAGCTCCTACGTGACACTGCTTGCGTCAAAGAGTGAGGGTTCGCATAGCGTACGACAGCTGGGCCAGCCCATTTAGCTTACACGGGATGTAAAATTCGAAAAAGAACAAGAGCGATAAAATGCTCCTACTGGGATTCGAACTAGTAACTTCGCGTTGCTGCCAACAACCACTTGTGCTAAATGTGCAACGCCACTCTAAAAGAAACAGACAGTAGGGATAAAACTTAACATTTTCTAAAATATACCAAAATACTAAAGTTTCACTGAGGGGTCAAAACGAGCACCTCCTCATAGGGAACCAGGTCGCTAGCCACTATAATTCCTGGGAATTTATGTACAAAATGAAGCCCAGTGCATAAGAACTGTAAGCTACAACCAATGTAAGCTTTTAAAAAAAATTAAACATGTTTTCTTTTGGAAAAAGTTTATATTTTTTAAACCAAGAACATGTGCGAAAAATTTATTAAAACCACTCACAAAATTTGAAAACATGAATGAATTATTTTTTTGAAACTCCTTCAAAAACCGAAAATTTGAAAACATGTACAGAATGAAGCCCGGTGCACAAGAACTGTAAGCTACAACCAATGTAAGCATTTTTTTTTAATTTTAAACATGTTTTATTTTGTAAAAAGTTAATATTTTTTGAAGCAAGAACATGTGCGAAAAATTTATTAAAAACACTCACAAAATTTGAAAACATGAACATTTTTTGAAACATTACATTTTTTTAAAACTCCTTCAAACATGGAAAACAATAAAAGACAACGATTTTAAAAAATAAAACTTAATTGAAGAATGATCTTTCTTGAAAATTACGAAAACAATTGTGTGCTCAAATTATTTTAAAGTATATAAAAACCGGCCCATTTGGAGCTATTGAATAGCAGGCGCGCAAAACAATATCTGGAAAAGTTCTGCACTTCAGATTTTGCAATATTTATGAACATTTTCTTAATGTACGATGAACATTTTAAATTATACATAATGAACATTTTGGAAGAACTATAAATATATGCTTGCTGCTCGTCGCCAGGAGAGCCGCCACCCTCCTAGGAGCCCCGTCGACGTTACCCTGGGACCCTTGCTCGTTACTTGGCTTCGAGGAGCCCCATCGCCGTTCCCCTGGGACCCTTGCTCGATTACTTGGCTTCTGCAGCATGGATTCCGTGTTGTTGGCGGTGAGTGGCGGTGGAGTCTGGGAATGGACAAGAGGCAGTATAAAATAAGGAATATAAGGACTGCGGGCTGAGTTCCAACTACTGCACGGGCTATTTTGCAAAAAACGTTTTATGCAAAATTGCTAGCGACGACGGACGACCAGAATCCTAATTTTCTTTATTATTAGGTAAAGATAAAGATAAAGATGAGCAAGATTATACCATCAACAACCGAGTGAATCTGAGATTGGTCCCATTGCCCTTATAAACTTTTTCATCTGCAGCTTTTGCACCACCACTACGTGCCACTTCATCCACCTCGTGCATCTTCTAATGAACGAAAATTTGAGGGCCATGGGAATTAATTAACATAATGATGGTGGGGGTGGTGCAAGGCCCTGACCGTCCATTTTCAGGGCCAAGTTGCAACCATCATTGATCCCGATCAGTCTGGGTTCATTCGTGACCGAAGCATAGCTGAGAATTTCATCTATGCCACGGAGGTGGTGCAGTGCTGCAATTGCGCCACACCCCACCATCGTCTTGAAACTGGACTTTGCAAAAGCCTTCGACTCCATCTCTTGGAGTAGCCTACGCAAGGTCATGTTGGTGCGCGGGTTCCCGAAACGGTGTTGTCAGTGGATGGACTCCATCTTCTCGTCGGCCGTGCTCCTTAACAGTGTCCCAGGGAAGTGGATCACGTGCAAGCACGGATTACGACAGGGGAACCCTGTCTCCCCCTACCTCTTCCTGCTCATGGCGGACGTCCTACAACGCCTCATCCAGCAAGACAACATTCTCACTCACCCTCTCATTCACCGTGGCCGGCCTCCGGTTCTGCAGTATGCCGACGACGCCATCATCATACTTTGGGGTGAGGTCGCTGCGGCCGTTCGGCTGAAGCTCCTGCTTGATCAATTTGCGGCTGCAACTGGGCCCATCATCAGTTTTCATAAAAGCACCCTTGTGCCCTTGAACGTGGAGGCGGACATGTTGTCCGAAATCGCCTCCGCCCTGGGGTGTTGTGTGCAGGGCTTCCCTTAGACCTACCTAGGACTTCCCCTCTCCTGCAACAAGCTCCGCCTCGAAGATTTTCAACCCTTCATCGCCAAGATCGACAAGTACCTCGCCGACTGGTGTGCCACGCTCCACTTTTTGAGCGGCCGCCTTGTGCTCATCAATGCCGTCCTCTGTGCCGCCCTGAGCTATGTCATGGGCGCCCTCGAGTTGCCCTCTACGATGCTCCGGGCCATCGATGCGCTCGGCCGCGCTTTTCCGTGGGCAGGTGGTGATCGTGCTCGGGTGCACAATGACTGGTTGCCTGGAACAAGGTCTGTCGCCCCCGGTCGGAAGGGGTTTTGGGGGATAAGGATTTGGTCGTCCAAAACAAGTGCCTTCTTGTCAAGCTACTCCACCGATTGCACTCGTCATGTCTCTCCCCCGGGACAGGTGGGTCTGGGCGGAGATGAGAGACCGCCCGCTCTAAATATTAGTTAATTGATGGTATATAAAAATGAAATTTGAACAAAAAGCCCGGTGCTAATGTATAGCACGTGTCAACCCGGGGGATGCAGTTGCGCTATTTTTCTTACGACTATGCCGTCATAGGGGATCTTTTCACTGCATTTTTGTTTTGGCTCGTGCGCACTTATCGGTGCTGGGTCACGACTGGGCTCGGAGACCATCTTTTCGTCCGTGCGCACCTTTCGATGTTGGGTCACGGGTTGGGCTCAGTGGCCTCTTTTGTTTGTGCTCTTTGGCATCTTTCGTAGCTGACAGCCGTGCATGTCCCCGTGTTGACGATGGATTAGGGAGAGTCCCTCTAATAAACGGGTCACGCTTGAATCAAACTTCCGGTATGGTACTAATGGCCAGAGCCGTCCCCTCGCGTGGACACGAAAAAGGCCACACCCCATAAGGCCCATTGCGCCCAGTACTACTCTCCTCGCTCTCGCGTCGCTCGAAGCCGCCTCGCTGTAGGGTTCGCTCCGCCGCCGACCGCCGGGGAAGAGCAGCCGCTGCTCCGCCGCCAGGGCGCGATCCGCCTAGCCGCGCCCCGGATCCGGGGAGCGAGATTCGTCGATGCCGACGAGCTGTCGAGGCCATGAAGCCCACGCGGCTGTCTCCTCTCCGTCAGGCCGCGACGCGCCTAGCCGCTGCACCGCGACGTCCACGCCGCCGAGGTGTCGAGGCCACGAAGCCAGCGCCGCCGTCTGCTCAGTTGACTGGCTTGCATGGCTCGTCGATACTGTCGCTGGATGCTCCCGGCTACTACTTGTCGCTGGATACTGTCGCTGGTTATTACTTTCAGTTGGAACCAGGAGAGAGGCGACGGCAGCATAGCAAAGAAGGCAAACGCCATCTTGAGATGTAATTCATGTGTGAATAGTTTGACTGAATGCAAAATTCAGGGTTGTATAGTGATGGAAATTGGGACTGCTAAAAAATATTGAACTGAACTTGAGCATAACTGGACTGAACTTTAAATGGCAATATGTTGCCTAGAACTGAACTTGGTCTGAACTCAATACCAATTGTTGCTCCGAAGTCAGATTTGAAGCTTCCAACTAATGCTCGGAACTAAATGGCAAAATGACAATTGCACTTCACCACGAGCCAGTGAAAAGATCATTTGTAATTGGTCCCTGAAAATTAAGTAAAAAGTAAGATTACCATACGAGCAAGATTTTGCCATCGCTTGTTGGATCATCTCTAGATTTTTAAGCTATATGAGCAAGATTATACCGTCAACAACCGAGTGAAGCTGAGATTGGTCCCGCCCTTATAAACTTTTATCATCTGCAGCTTGTGCACCACCACTACGTGACACTTCATCCACTTCTTGCATCTTCTAATGAAAGAAAAATTGAAGGCTATGGGAATTAATTAATACAATGATGGTGGGGGTGGTGCAAGCCCCTGACCACCCGTTTTCAGGCCAAGTTGCAACCATCATTGATCCCGACCAGTCTGGGTTCATTCGCGGCTGAACCATAGGCATAGCAGCACATAGGTATTCTCTCTTCTTTCTCAATTCAGGGAGGACACTATCTTAATTCTTGTGAAAAGGCAGTCTCAAGTGAAAGGGCAGCAGTATTATATGAGTTCTAAAAATAAGGGCGAAAAAAAGTCATGCATGATAGTGATCAAAAGCCTTCCATAGAAGGGAATAGCAACCTGACTAGAAATTCATAGCTGACTAGCATACGAATGAGTTGGTCATGCTATGAATGAAGGCTACTACTCTTCAGGAAGAAGGTACTAATAGCTCGCTCAGAGGTTCAGTCAAGCTCCTCACTCTTGGTCTGGCGGGGCATTAAGGACAGTATAACCGCACCTAAAGCGAGCCCTCTCAGCGCTTCGCATTTCTGACCGTTAGATTTCATGCTCAGATCATTCTCGGTCGTCCGATGCGTCTGCCCTCGAGCGTGGGCTGCTCGTGGGCCGGATGTCCTGAGGAGCTGCTATTCTCGAAGACGAATCGAAGCCTTCTCGTTAGTCGAGGCAAATTAACGTACGATCCCGGCCGGACGGCCACGATAGGCGTTAGGTATTTTTCCCGTTCCACAAGTTTCAGTTTCACTCCCCCCCTCCCAGCCGCGTATTACGCATCTCCCGCGGCGGCGCCACGCATGGCGATCTCCATCTCCTCCACCCGTCGGAGCTGCTGCTGTTTCAAGAGGCACAACGGCGACGCTGCTGCCCGAGGGCCCCGCGGCCGAGCCCACTTCGCTCTCCACCTTCCTCCCTGCGCCGCCGTCTCAGCATGCACCTAAGCGAGATTGCCGTGCAGACCACCGCAAGTCGTTGTCCTACCATCGACTGCCTCGCCCGTGCGCACCCGGAAGAAGCCCTCGAATCTTCCACGAATACGCACTCCTCTGTCGAACTACCTCCACCTTCCTCCACGCCCGCTCCGGCGGGAAACTCCATGGTCTACTGCATCCTCGGCGTCACCGACCCCCTCCAGTGGCACTCCGAGGTAGGCTAGGTACACCGAGTAAACCAATACTTCTACTCTGCCCCTTCTTGCATCTCCTTTGTAGTTTATCCTGCCTGTCAAATTGTCCCTCTCTGTTTGATTTGATGCTATCATGGATGGGTTGCAGAACTTGGTAAGGAAACTCACGCATTACTCTAGCTGGATGGTGCGCCGAACTGTACGCTCTCATTTCTCCAAACATATCATTGATAGGAACAGCCGCCATATCAGTTGAGCCCAAGATTTACAAGTAAATAGCGTGCCTTTAGCATTCCCTCAATGACTGATTTTTGTTAGGTCACTGACAACCTCTCTTATCTGTATACAGTGGTTGAAAGATTGTCTACTGATTATGTGTAATGTGTTCATCTCATGTTTATGTACATGAAAAAAGAACCATGGACTGGCAATGTTCTATATATCGGTATATGTTGCAGCAAAATGGTAATATCTCTGTTCTTTAGGAAGTCAAACTATGTACCCCATGAATTTATCAAGCAACTAAGATCGCCACCCGCTTTTCCAATATCACAAGTCATTTAGCTTGATCCCTCGTATACATATTACTAAATTAATTTCGGTAGCAGTTAATTACCATTCTTCAAGAATTTCTAATAGGATAAAATGAACAGTTTTAGATGTTATGCATTCTAAATTGAAACTTAAGGGATATAATTTTAAATGGTGTATATAGATGAATGGAGTATAACGTTATTATACTTCCATTTGCTTTTTTAGCTGAACCAAATTCTGAATTCTCTTATTGATATCCTTGAAGTGGTTCACAGACATTGGGAGGGTGAGTCAAGCTAGAAGCCTAGAACACGTGAAGGGGTCTGCTTTCTTCCTCCTCGTCAGACAAGCGCCCCGCTTCCCCAACCTTGACCTCGAACGACGGCATCTCTTCTGCGACCTCCACAACGCGCGCCGGCGGCCACCACGATTTTTCGACTATGCACGACAGCTGGCCGGTTGAACCGGTGTCCGTGGCATGCTGCTGTCCAAGTTGTCCCACACTGGCTATGCCTTTTTTTGCAGGTACGTTGCCACAAGAAGAATCAGATATATAAAGTATAGTACGTGCAACACTCGGATGAATTTCCTTGTCTAAATAAAGGCAGTTTGCTCAATACGTTTGCTTTAAGATTTGTAGATTAATTCTGTAGAAAGGCATAAATGTCTCGATAGCTTCGTCATCTATAGGGTAAGATGTTATAGTTTCTTGATATTTACCATACTTCCAGAAATAAGCATCTCTGATTTTAGAATTCATCTTTCAGTGTACCCTAAATGTGAAGCATTTATACTACATTAGCAGTTCACATTTATGTACTTGTATTCACTTAACTGCTATATGACTTCTTTTTCGTTTTCTCAACTGACCCAACGATAATCTGCAGTATCATTCTTAGGAAGCTGTGGACGATGTCATGGAAAGGGCACCCCATATGAAAGAGCTAACAGATATGAACAGCTGGCCTAACGTTGTTTCTGCAAAACAACAAGAGGAGCTGCAACAGTTTGCCACTCATCCAGAAAACATATCCAAATCAGTATAGCGGTTTATTGATAAAACTTTACTCCTCTCTCTCTCTATCTCAAGGTTTGCCTTCATGTTACTCTTGACAGCTAAATGTTTATGAGTCAATTTAGGCAGATGAACACCAATTTGCGAGTAAAACAAACCTACAAAGATCCACCATTTCCATATGTTAGTATATTTGTTACACTATGCATCCCTTTTGGTAGATTTGGATGGTAAGAATGAAAGATCACCACGAATCATCTTAGACAAGTGAGTTAAGGACCTGTAGTATTTTGATATGCTAAGGCGAATTATAAGACATGTAGAATTTTCGATGTACTTATCCATTTGTGGTTGTTTTGCAGTGCGAAGGTATCCAACTTTCTCACGAGCTTCTCTTTCCTACAAGGTATTTTACTCCAAGTAAACCACTGCACCAACATCCCTCCATACATACAAAGATTATAAACAAACAGAATAGCACTAGCTGTCACCTACCTTGTTTGATGGCTAGAACGTCTGATTGATGTGATCTTGGCACATGAGACATTGCTCCGAGTCCTAGAGCAAGATGCAGGCATGAGGAGGAGGGTGAAGACGAAGAAAGAAAAGCTAGCAGCCAACGTTAAACATAGTAGACCAGGGCGCCCTTTTAAACTGAGGTTTACTTGGAGTAAAATACCAGCCAACGTTTAAAAGGGTGCCCTGGTCTAAAGTCCAAACTGAGGTTTTACTAGATTCTACGTTTGCAAGGATGCTATGTTGTTGAAATGCATGAAGCAAAGCTATTTCTGCACTTAGCATGGTTGATAATCTTACCAATGCATGCTTTCCATGTTCAACATGTCAAGTGTGTTGTACTGCCGCCCTCTGCCGTGCTGTAGATGCTCATTTCACATCATATTTTATGCTCATTTCACATTATATTTATGCCTGTAATCAAATCTCTTATCAACTTTTGTACATTGGTCTATTATTGTGGATGGTTAATAGCTATGTAAATTTTATCCTTGCAGCTACTTTAAATATGAACGGCAGCTATTTGATTGTCTTTACGCATATGGAACATTTTAGTTCATTGCTTCCTTCTATTCCATTGTTGTTTGGTACAACCATACACAAAAATGATTTGGATGGTGTCACTATAGCATGTTGAGTTTGTATTCAACTTAGCTTCCATGTTTGCATATTAGACGGGCGCAGCAACGCGCGCCATCAATGATCTAGTATTAGATATAGTAGTGGTGTTTTGAAAGCTTCTTATTTTTTCTAATACTATAGTAGGAGTAGGTCAGGTACAGCTTCTTATACCAGGGATGCTTTTTTGAATCATTGAAAAATCTTTCAATAGTCTTAGTAAGTTTCAGAAAGGAGAATACCAAGGCTGAATCGAAGATAAAAGTCAAGCTGGTCACACCGCCGATGAGTTGTGTAGGAAGGATTGCTTGTCAAGCTCTTGTGCAATTTGGACTTATTATTTTGACTTATGGCTCTGAGAAAAACCCTTTTCTAGATTAGGCTTTTAGATCTACGAATTACGAGAGAGATCTCCGAAAGTATAAGCAAGATGCTCTTACACTAGAAAGATAGTATAAGCTAGTTCTCACTAGCCAGGTCCTTACTCCTACTACTCACCAGCCGAGCCCTTACTCCCATCTACTACTTCTTATTAAAGCTGCAAGTGCAGAGGGAAATTTCGCAAGCTAGGAGGAATAGAAAATCCTAACTAAGAAACAATCAATCAGTCCACTAAGTCTGTTAAGTAAGAGTTATACGAAATACTCTGATTCAATGTACGAGTGACTCAATCCCAAAGGTCAATCCAGTCAGCCGATTTTCAACAACAAAAGAGTTCACCATGGAAAGATAAAGTCTAATGACACACACTGGTAATTCTCTCACTTGGCCAGCCACTAGAATCAGTCAATGAGAAAGCAAGCAAGGAGATGTCCTCATTGGACATTTATCCTATTTGTGAAATCCTTTCTATGTTTCTGAGACCCAGAAACCTGTCAAGTAAGTAGGGATTTCTTTCTCCCCATCCATGGTTTCTTTTACTTTTTTATAGGCGTCATCGCCGAGAATTTCATCTATGCCACGGAGTTGGTGCAGTGCTGCCATCGCGCCACACCCCCACCATCGTCTTGAAGCTGGACTTTGCAAAAGCCTTCGACTCCATCTCTTGGAGTAGCCTACGCAAGGTCATGTTGGTGCGCGGGTTCCCAGAACGGTGGTGTCAGAAGATTGACTCCATCTTCTCGAGCTCTCGTTCGGCCGTGCTCCTTAACGGTGTCCCGGAGAAGTGGATCACCAGCAAGCACGGATTACGACAGGGGACCCTGTCTCCCCCTACCTCTTCCTGCTCATGGTGGACGTCCTACAACACCTCATCCGGCAAGACAACGCCCTCACTCACCCTCTCATTCACCGTGGCCGGCCTCCAGTTTTGCAGTATGACGACGACACCATCATCATATTTCGGGGTGAGGTCGCTACGGCTGTTTGGCTGAAACTCCCGCTTGATCAATTTGCGGCTGCATCTGGACTCATCATCAATTTTCATAAAAGCACCCTTGTGCCTATGAACGTGGAGGCGGACGTGTCGTCCGAAATCGCCTCCGCCTTGGGGTGATGTGTGCAGGGCTTCCCTCAGACCTACCTTGGACTTCCCCTCTCCCGCAACAAGCTCCACATCGAGGATTTTCAACCCCTCATCGCCAAGATCGACAAGTACCATGCCGGCTGGTGTGCCACGTTCCACTCTTTGAGCGGCCGCCTTGTGCTCATTGCTACTTCTCGAGCTTGCGTTGTTTTCCCTCAAAGAGGAAAGGGTGATGCAACACAATAGCGTAAGTATTTCCCTCAGTTTTTGAGAACCAAGGTATGAATCCAGTAGGAGACCACACGTGAGTCCCTCGTACCTACACAAACAAATAAGAACCTTGCAACCAACGCGATAAAGGGGTTGTCAATCCCTTCCCGGCCACTTGCAGAAGTGAGATCTGATAAAGGTGAAAAGATAAAATTTTTGGTATTTTTTGGTATAGATTGAAAGTAAAGATTGCAAATAAAACAACAGCAACAGAAATTGGCAAGTTGATAGGAAACTAATATGATAAAATATAGACCTGGGGGCATAGGTTTCACTAGTGGCTTCTCTCATGATAGTAGATTTCGACGGTGGGTGAACAAATTACTGTCGAGCAATTGATAGAAAATCGCATAGTTATGAGAATATCTAGGCATGATCATTGTATATAGGCATCACGTCCGTGACAAGTAGACCGAAATGATTCTGCATCTACTACTATTAGTCCACACATCGACTGCTATCCACCATGCATCTAGAGTATTAAGTTCATAAGAACAGAGTAACGCCTTAAGCAAGATGACTTGATGTAGAGGGATAAACCGATGCAATATGATGTAAACCCCATCTTTTTATCCTCGATGGAAACAATACAATATGTGCCTTGCTGCCCCTGCTGTCACTGGGAAAGGACAACGCAAGATTGAACCCAAAGCCAAGCACTTCTCCCATTGCAAGAACTACCAATCTAGTAGGCCAAACCAAACCGATAATTCGAAGAGACTTGCAAGGATATTTAAATCATGCATAAAAGATTTCAGATAAGAATCCAATATTGTTCATAGATAATCTTGATCATAAACCCACAATTCATCGGATCTCGACAAACACACCGCAAAAAGAATTACATCGAATAGATCTACAAGAAGATCGTGGAGAACTTTGTATTTAGATCCAAAGAGGGAGAAGAAGCCATCTAGCTAATAACTATGGACCCGAAGGTCTGTGGTAAACTACTCACAACTCATCGGAGAGGCTATGGTGTTGATGTACACTGATAGATAAAGGGTCATCAGACCCGGTTCGTTTGGGCCTTTAGCCCCGGTTCCTGAACCGGGACAAGAAGGTCGGTACTAATGCTCTGACCCTTTAGTCCCGGTTCAATCCAGAACCGGGGCAGATGGGTGTCCACGTGGCCTGTGCGCCGAGCCCAGGTAGGAGGGGCTTTAGTCCCGGTTGTTGATACCAACTGGGACCAAAAGGCATCCACGCGTCAGCTTCTCTGTGGCTGTGGTTTTTGTTTTTTTTTTTTGAAAGGGGAGGGGGGGTTGGAGGTTTTGGGGGGTTAATTTAGGTGTTTCATATTGTGTTAGCTAGCTAATTAATAGAGAGAAGTGTCCTCTCTTATGTTCGTGCTTGGTCGACGCTACGTACCAGACATACGTATAGAGATGACTAGACACGGTAGCTAGCTAGCTAGCTAGTAAAGCAAACGAAGGAAACAGAAGATCGTATAATCAACATATATATATATATATATATATATATGCATACAGAGAGAAGTAATATCGACCACCTCTCCTTCTCCGAGAGATTGGTCGAACAACAAGTTCTCGTATATCTATCCGACACTACCGGGTACATATATACAATAATTATCTCTTACAAAAATAATCTCCTATCATATGGATGCATGGTCCACATAGTATTCTCCGTCTTCAGCGATCACGTGTTCAAGGAATAATGCCGCCAATTCCTCTTGAATTGCTCGCAGACGATCTGGTGTTAGGAGTTCATCCCGCATCCGAAACATCTAATTTGAAGTAGGGGGTCAATACATGAAATGATGCTATAAATTTGTGAATATTATTGATTGCTTACGCACTTCAAATTATGCTTCAGTGTAGCCCCGCTCACAGGTCGTGTGGCGGATGGACTCGCAAATGTAGTATCCACAGTAATCATTCCCGGGTTCCTGCCACAACCACTTTACAAGAAACAGAGGTCAATCAAACTGATAAGGAAGAATGCCAAATTAGTATTGATGAAACTAGCGCTTGAATCAAGATATAGGAGATGCGCGCACGGAACATGCTACTATATAGTACTTACTTTCGGGTATCTAAATTCTAGCTTCTTCGGCAGTCCCGGAGCTTTTTTGGTGAATTTTCTCCAAACCCTGCCAGACAAAGAAAACAATTAGTTGATATCAGAAATGAAGTTGATATGCATGGTGGATAATATTGATCGATTTAACTTACCTGACGAGCATTTGAGTCATGTCCGCATACTCCTCGGGATCTTTACGTTTAGAGTGCAAGACAGTTACTACTCCCTTCTCAAGCTTAATCTCTAAGAGAATATAGTGGAAGCTGCGCACGCATGCATGAACTCATCAATTACATCACTATAACCTTGACTGATATATAAGGGAAACCAAATATGCACAAGACAGTAACACTCACTTGAAGTTGTAAGGAAAGAGTATTATATCTTTGTTTTCATTTACCACCAACGATCGTAGCAAGTTGGTCTCGGTATCGTCGGGACGCAATTTAACCTCGGTTGCATCTATGAGGTATGTGTTAATAAACCCAATATCACCTACTTGTCTTTTCTTCAATTCGACGATCTTCAATCTGCATATATAATATAGTGAGGATAATTATAAATACATGCAATGAAGATCAGCTATATAGAGAGACTTAATGACAGAAGTAGTACTACTTACAGACAATAGCAGGTGACCGTTGCTTTATCGAGGGCCAATTGACTGAAAAACTGATAGAATTCCTCAAATGGAACATGCAACAGTTCAATTCCAACGAGGTCATGCTCCGGTTTAACTCTCAAATATAAGTTATCCCTCCCCCCAGACTCTCTGCAGATTTTCAAGTACCAATCATGCAATCTTCGCATATTCGTTGATAGAGATCTTTCATTTTTGACGAGAGGCTTTTTGTACTCGTATCTTTCTATCTGCACGTCCATGAAATCATAGTGTACATCGTCGGACACGTAATCTGCAAGATTGGTATAACCGGGCACCATCCTCGGATCATTAGCGACCATGTCGCTAAACACCTTGAGCGGGGGGCACGATTGGTCCGCTTGTTCGCCGAGCTGGGCAATTTGTTTCCTAGCTCGCCCTTCTGCTAACCTCTGATCACTTTTAGTACTTCCCGACCGCTTCGCTGCTTGATATGACTTTTGAATCATGCGGTCATAGTTGTCCTGTGGCTTACTTTGCGCTGGTTGCTTCAGGGCAGCAAGAGTGCGCTTTGCTTTCACCGCATCTATCTTCTCCTCCGGAGGTGGATGTCTCTGTGCTTTCAACCCTTCAAAAAAGTCCTTCACTTCGCCTTGAGCGATCTTCGTGTTTTCCTCGTCGGACCTCTCGTACGGTAACTTCTCTAGAGGCGTGAGAGAAGGACCGAATCTGCATCGCCTCCCGCCTCTGGCTGTACTGGTAGACGTCGCCGGACCAGACGAAGCGGCTGTCTTTTTTCCTTGCTTACGCGCCGGAGCAGGAGCAGCCGGAGCGGCGGCAGGTCTCTTCCGCCCTTGCTGACTAGGCGGAGAAGGAGGAGCAGGCTGGTTGCTCGGGCGCGCCGGCGGCGAAGGAGGCGGAGTGCCGCCACGCGCCGGAGAAGGAGCCGGAGTGCCCTGATGGTCACTCGCCGGAGGAGGAGGCGGTGGAGGAGGCGGAGTGCCCTGACTCGCCGGAGGAGGAGGAGGAGGCGGAGGCGTCCAGTTGAGAATGTTGATTAGGTCCTTCCGGCATAGGCATGGAGTCTTCAGTGAAGAACCCAGCCGAGTCTCCCCTTCACCGGTAGGGTGGTCAAGCTGGAGCTCCTCAAATCCCTCCATTATTTCGTCGACCATCACCCTAGCATATCCTTCTAGAATCGGCCGGCAGTGAAAAGTGTTGTCGGGTCCAGAAGGATAAACAGAGCCAGCAGCCGCCTTGACCTTCAGATTCATCCACTGCGCCATAAGGTGGCAATTTTGTGCCTGCGTGATAGCATCCACGGGATTCCTGGCAGTAGCCGTCAAGACAGGCTCTGGCTGAAGCAGCTCGGTGGAAGCCACGCTGCTTCTCCGCTGAGATGGCGGGGTAGCTTCGGGGGAAGCTTCGGCAATTCTTTTCTCCCGATTTGCTTCCCGTTCCTCTATCGCTTGTATTCTGGCCCGCAACGCCTGGATTTCGGTCAGCTCCATTTTCTTCCTCCTGTCGTGGCATTTGTAGCCTCCTGCGTCCAGAAACCCAGCACGCCACGGAAGGGAGCCTGGCGTGCCTCGTGTCCGTCCAGGGTGCTCAGGATTCCCGAGGGCCATTGTCAGCTCGTCGTTCTCTCTGTCGGGGAAGAACGTCCCTTGCTGCTCTGCTTTGATATACTGTCGCATCTTCCTGAGTGGTGTTTCCAATTGCTTGTCCGTCCAAATGCATCACCCTGTTACAGGGTCCAAGGTTCCGCCAGCCCCGAAGAACCAAGTCCGGCAATGGTCTGGCCAGTGCATTGTCTCTGGTTCGATCCCTTTCTGAAGCAGATCATTCTCAGCCTTGGCCCACTTAGGCCGGGCTCTGAGGTAGCCACCTGACCCCGTGCGATGGTGATGCTTCTTCTTCGCAGCATTTATCCGGTTTGTCTCCGACATCTTCTGACTCTTTTCCGACTTCTTATGGGCCACAAATGCGGGCCAGTCATCTTTGATCTTCTCATATATGCCCACGAATTCTGAAGTCTTTTTATCTTTGACAAACGTATTCAGTTTTTTCTTCCATGCCCTAAATTGGTCTGCCATCTTCGAAAGTGCAGCAGACTTGATTAACTCCTCTTTAACTGGGTTCGCCGGATTATCCTCTCGCGGTAGGACGAAATTTGAGTTCAGCTCAGTCCAAAGACCTTCTTTCTGCATATCAGTGACATAAGTCACCTGAGCGTCGTTTGCAGCCGGCTTTAACCATTGATGGATGCTGATCGGGATCTTGTCCCTAACCAGAACCCCGCACTGATTAACAAATGCGTTCTTTGTCCGGATGGGTGCAATCGGCTCGCCGGAGCGCGAGATTTCTGAGATCTCAAACTTTTCATCCGGCCTCAACTTTTTCTTCGCTCCTCGTCTCTTTACCGAAGATTTTCTCGATCCGGAGGGCTAGAAAAAGGAACAAAGACGAGAGTTAATGAATGCATCAATTAACTAGTCAGCACATGCTTAACTAACATATATACCTCCTTGCCGGACTCGGTTCGGTCACCGGAGCCAGCATCACGGTCTCCTTCTTGCACCGGCATTGGGTCACCGGAGCCGTCCTCACGGTCTACTTCTTCCATGTGCATTGGGTCACCGGATCCATCAATATCATAGCCTAGATCTTCCAGCTGCAGCTCTTTTTCGACCTGCTCATCGGTGTCGTTGAGAAACGACAAGACGGCATTTTGTCCGTCTGCGATTATGTCCATCAACATCGCTTCTTGTGCTAGGTCTCGGGTGTTGTCGTCCATTGTTTCTACAAATATTTACAACATGCCAATTATTATTCAAACATGACAGATGGATATATTAATGGCAAACGTAGAACTAGCTTTGACCCTCCACTGCTCGGCGATCCACAAACCCTAGACCCCCTCATGTCACATTTTGTCTAGTGTCAAAGGATTCAACAAAACCAATACTTCATCATTAGGCGAAAGTAACAGTAGCATGATGGTACGAAGCTCTCCAAAGTGGTTTTGGAACGGAGTCCCGGATAGGATAATTCATAACAAAAGACGGATTATCCTATCAGGAACTCCGTTCCAAAACAACTTTGCATAACTTCGTACCAACATGCCCCGGTTACTTCTGGCAAATGATGAAGTCATGGAATTCTTCAATACTTTGACAC
>LR738711.1:18319460-18357196 GCA_902687465.1 Secale cereale
GGGGGGGGGTCACTACAATGCAAAATGCTTTCACGGAAAACCGAATCAATATCAGATATGCATATTTTGCTATCTCTGTTAGAGTTGTGTCGAATATTGTGTACAAGCTAGGTTACAGTTGGACTCTGAGTTGTATTGTGTTTAGATAAGATATGGAGTCGTGTCCTAGTAGGACACTTGTATCCTAGACCTCTCTTATATAGCGAGGGTAGACACACGATGTAACCTATGCCAACATAATAGCACAGGCGCGCAAGGGGGAGCCGGCGGCGTGTGCCGGCGCCCGGGTGGCTGGTGTGCGGTATTGTGACGGTGTCACGGGAAGGAGCGCCCGTAGTCAAGCCCCAGGGATGTAGCCATATCGGTGAACCTCGTTAACAAATCTCGGTGTCGTGCCTCGTGTGATTGCTTGGTCCTCGGTAGATCTGACAGTATTCCTCGGATTTATTCTAACAAGTGGTATCATGAGCTAGGTTATTCGGAGGCGGTGAGAGTTGATCCAAAGGAGGCCGAGTGCTGATTTTGTTCGTCACGAGGGACGATCGTGTATCAGCGGACGCAAGCGAATCGATTTGGCGCGGAATCTCGGACGAGATCGATCTGGAAGCAGACAACGCGGAAGCTGGCGGTTTTACATGGCTACGAAATCTGCGGTTGCGAGGCGAGACGTACGGCGGTCCATCCACCTGTTCGATCGGGAGAGCGTAAGGCGGCGGCGAGCGGTGCAACGAGCCTTGGCGGTCCATGGCAAGAGGCGCATAAGGACCGAGTCGATGGACCAGGCATCGGTGTAGTAGTGGTGACAGGGCAGCCTGGTTCTTTTTTGTTCGCTAAAGCAGATCGAGGAACAAGGAAGCGTACACGAGATTTGTTTGGACAAAAGGGACTGGGTCCCAGGAGAAGTTGTCTCCTCGTGCACTAGTTGGAGGCTTGCATGTGCACGTACAAAGGCATGCAAATCAATAGCGCAAAGAAATTCATCAAGTTGTACATATCCATTGAAACTAGCAGGGATATCGACAATGCAAAAGCTAGCATTCCAAGTTTTGTGCAAGGGAGCCACCACATGAAGATCAAAGGTTTTTTGGTTGGAATTGCTATTAGTACGCGGAGGCTGTTCGTGTACTTGGACATCACGTGAGAAGCTTGGATAATTTTTCACGGGTCAGTCATACAAAGAATCATGGCGCCATCAGGTACTAGGTTTGAGGTGGAGAAGTTTGATGGGACTGAAAACCTTGGGTTATGGCAGACAAGGATGAAAGATTTGTTGGCACAATGGGGATGCTTGAAGGCATTGCGGGAAGTCATGTCAGCTAAGATGGAGTTATCATGTGATGGATGAAAATTCGTGGAAGATGATTTGGGAGCCTGGGTCGGACTGGACAGTCTGACGGATCGACGTGAGTCGGTTGGTACAGAAGATGGTGGTGGGATCGGCAACGACGACATAGGAGCGTGATGCTGATGGTGACCTACTTCTGGGGAGTGGAAACACGTGGCGCGGGCCCGAGGGCTTGTGCGGCTTCGACAAGACTATGGCGCGGGGTTGATTCAAGATGGTGCACATGAGAGCTTGGAGTCGACGGGGCGCGAGGTGGCACGTACAACCACCATGGAGTCGTGTTGAAGGTGGAGCTGGATTGAGGGGCTATGGTGTAAGGATCCAGAGAACCGAAGCCTATTCAGCGGCGGGGGAGAAAGCGAGAGGCGCGCAATTCGGACTGGAGCCTTGTGGTCTGATGGAAGTGTGAAACTCGCCATCGGTCGGTGATGATCGGTGGTACTCTGCAGTGGGGGTTGAGTGGTGTGGTTTCGCGACCCTTGAGACTCGGCCAGGACAGCGGAGGCTCGACGCGGTAATAGTGGCGAGGCGTGCGGTATGCACGGGACATGGAGACGGGCCAGGGCTCTGGTGGTCATACATGTGGTGAGTCAACTGCGAATTTGACTCGGGATAACTACAAGCAATGGTGGAATTCCTTCAAGTTTCAGACAGGCGGTCAAGAAAGGAGCGGTGATGTTGAGTTCAGGTAGCTCATATGTGTGACACCCAATATGTGAGTTGTTCACTTTCACATATGTCAGTGATCAGTGTGTGATGGCGTTAGACTGCTACTCTGGAAGTTGGGAGCACGAACTAGAATAAAGTGGAACTTAATATTTGCTCGAGTGTTGACCACGGTCAAGAAAAGAAGGGACTACAAGTTGCAGGTGGAGTCATATGGAGTCTTTGGAGTAGCAGCGGTACTCATGGGATAAGATCAAGTCCAATGTACATGGAAGTTTGACGCATTGACGAATTCAAGGTGGTGAAGAATATTCGCCAAGGTGGAGTTTGTTAGAGTTGTGTCGAATATTGTGTACAAGCTAGGTTACAGTTGGACTCTGAGTTGTATTGTGTTTAGATAAGATATGGAGTCGTGTCCTAGTAGGACACTTGTATCCTAGACCTCTCTTATATAGCGAGGGTAGACACACGATGTAACCTATGCCAACATAATAGCACAGGCGCGCAAGGGGGAGCCGGCGGCGTGTGCCGGCGCCCGGGTGGCTGGTGTGCGGTATTGTGACGGTGTCACGGGAAGGAGCGCCCGTAGTCAAGCCCCAGGGATGTAGCCATATCGGTGAACCTCGTTAACAAATCTCGGTGTCGTGCCTCGTGTGATTGCTTGGTCCTCGGTAGATCTGACAGTATGCCTCGGATTTATTCTAACAATCTCAACCATTTAAAATTCCTCAAATGATTCTACCTATTTCTCTCAGTCTAAATTGCCAAACTTTATTGTGGTTCAGTAGCAGTACATGCTTGTTTCTTTGATACGCACACAAAATAGTTAAAAACTCTGCTGATAACATTCTTTGTATTTATTGAAACACGATTAATCAAAATAGAAGAACTGTGATCACTTTCTCATCGAAATAAGGAAAAAAAATGTAGTGCCCAAATTTCAGTGGCAACAAAGGCAACCTCGGCTTGCAGCCACTAATGCAAACCCCGCAATCCAAGGAAGAATCATGACGTCATGCAAAATTCACAGTAAGGTATTGTATTACTGTGTAAAGAAAATTTTCTTTGGGGAAAAACTTGTACTTGACATGAGGAATCTAGACTTGTCCTCTTGACACTATTAGTATATTATATAGCATCAGAATAACCAGACATATACATGTGTAAATCTTATTAGAGTCTCCACACAAATGGAACCAGGGGTGGAGGCAGCATTCTGCCACTCTCCAAGCTTGCTTCATATTGTAGTGACGGAATGTTGTGCAATGATACTACTGGAAACTTGTGTGCGGTCGCCGTGCCCCGAGTCACGGCCCTAGGTGACCTTGTATGGACACTTATAGGATCAACTAAAGAGGAAGTAATTTGCTAATCTACATTTTTGAAACCAACCCCAGCCATGGCATAGGAATGTAAGGCGGAAACAACACAAGAACTATAATATTTTACTTGCACAGAAGCATCCTTATTGCTCTACAGCTAACATAGGAGAATGAACGTGCATTGGTACAGGAAAAATACGAGAATTGCCTCAAGCACACTACAACAAGCGCTAAAGTTTGTCTCCCCACATTTCACCTTTTCATCGACCATTGTGATTCCCGAACAAGCTTAAGTTTTGAGATCGAATGGGAAATTCAAATTGAAGCACTTCCGAAGAGAAGCGAATGATATGATACAAGAGTTAGCTACGTTCTTGGATTTATTATAAAAAGTGTCATAATCGTGTCAATGAACCCCTCCCCTTCACTTTTTCCATGTAATGTCATAAATAATGTAATTATTATTGATATGAATAGAGACATGGCCGCCTTCCCTAGAAAAAGCACAACATTACTGACATCCCACTTTAATGCATACCACAACATAGGATGAAAATCGATTCTAATTAACCTAGCAAAAAGGCATAGGACAACTATATCATATCAAACCTAAAAATAGGCATATATTTTGACTGCATAGTGAACTTCATGTCACCACTCAAGGAAGCGCATGACATGATAAAGGAAGGCAAAAAAAGGCATTGAAGTAAATGTATATGAACTGGGAGAAATGAGATGGTGAGAATTATCTCAGTTTACACACTATGAAAATGTAAATATCTCAAGAAAAATGGCATACCCAATTGTTACTCAGCGGGCAGCATGAATAATATTCTTCCAATGTGCAACACTCAAGAAAACATGGGCTCTATTTTCAGTAACCTGCAAAACTTAATAAAACCACTTCGCCCTGTTTGATCTTCACCAACATTTACAACGTGATTTCTTCTTGTCTGATTCACAAAAATAGGGACTAATAATTAAGCATCACATTCAGAGCTCGATCCATAGCTACATCTAGCTGAGTATTGTCTAACAGTTCATGATCTACCATTAGACAGCATATGTGAACCTCAGAACCAACCACGACTTACCTCCAAGCTACCCACACTTTTCCATTCTCTATACACATAATTGACCAAGCGACGCCGCTCCTCATCAGTTTCACCTTAGCCTCCTGTTGGCGCTCACCGTGTCCTCACCATTGTCGTCTGGGGCCCTAGGAAGTGGATGTGGTGACCTGTAGCAACCAACGCCATAGCTTCAGGCCTGCAAGATGTTAACGCCAGACCTTGACCTACAAGGCTACAACACGTTCTATCTAAATGAAGCTCCCACTGCACTTCTCCCTTGGCCTCCCTGCCTCGCCCAGCTCCTCCTCCCCGTCGCTGGTCGCCATGGGAAGGAGGCTGCAACCAGAAAGGCACTTTTCTTTGGAGGGACAAAGGCGGCGACCTGCAGCAGTGGCTGGGAGAGCTGGAGAACGAGGCGACGGCGACCATTGAGGTGACACGCTTTGGAGGGTTGGAGGTGTCGTGTGGCGGCCGTAGTGTGCTGGAAGACGACCATGGCGTGCCGCGTGCATTATAGATACCAAGAATCAATCCATGCCAGTGTTCTTGATAGTAATGCTACCAGTGCCCTACAAAAAATGTGGACAAAAGGTAACAGTAAATATTTCTTTTTGTGAAAAAAGGAAATAAACTAACCAAACAAATAGTGCAGAAAAACATATGCAGTGATGAATAGTAGTTTTTCCTTGCAGGGAATATCAAAAAAGAAGTGAACTTCAGTAAAATGGAAACCCACAAATGGAAATCTAGCAGTACTTCTACTAATTGACAAGCATACTGTTTAGTTAACATGGGCAGGTGTGATTTTGCTGACAGATAGAGTAAAGGTTGAAAAATCTTGAACAACTGCATGCTTTTTAAATATAGAAAAAATAATCAAAACTCATGTGTGAGTATAAGCTATAAGGTTCAAAACTGTTAGGACACATTTGTAAGATTTTTCAATTTGATACAATGCTAGCTATTTTTTAACAGCCATATGCAGATAGATACAACAATAAAAAAAACATTCATTTTTTGAACCTGATGTTAAACTAAGAGTGAATTCCGGTTTTTACCCCATATTTTGACATTTTTGACACTAATTACCCCATTTAGCGGGATTTCATCCGTTTTACCCCATTTAGCAAAAGGGTTGCCACAATTTACCCTATTTTAAAATTTTTTGCGTTCTGACCGGTTGGCATGCCATGTCCTCCGTTTTTTCCTGCGTATTTTTCTCCCTACTCAACTCGTTTCCGGTTTGAAGTATTCTGATGGGACGACTATACTTGATCAGCATCGCATATTACCATTGAATACATTACCGGAGAAATTCTTACTGATATACTTTGAAATCATGTATGTTTTTCTCCAGTTATCATATACGGCCCTAAGTATGCATGGTTCTATGGATTATATTAAAGTGGTGTAAATATACTACTTTACTAACTCTGATACACCTACATATCTGAATATCTAGGTAGCAAATATGTTGACCGGTAGAGTGTTAATACATGCACAAGTGATATCATATGTTGCTACTTGCTAGCTGTAAAGGAATTTTGGATATTTGTATCTTACAATGCATGCTGAAACATGTGTATTTACCTTATTAGAGTAGATTATGATTTATGATGATTGCAGCCACTAATTCGTTTTTATTTTTCTTGCACAAAGCGGATGTCAACCAAGATATGGAGTGTTAGGCATATTTTACATGTCCTAGGATAAAAGAATCCAAAGCCAGAGATGATTGAGAGGGACTTCATTAGTTATTTTGATATAAAGGAGAAGATCAAGGAATTGGCTTCCAACCCTTGGGACAACGGTTATTATCATAAGAAGGTGGCCAACGGTAACTCCATGGTTGAGTTAACAAATCATACAATCGAATTCATATGTGAATGGACTTTCTAATGATATAATTTTTCTATCATACATCTCATATATTAATAATGCCATTGGTCGAAGGCTATTTCGAAAAACGTCATGTGTTTTCTTCATGATGAATGAGTATTCCTATTTGGGAAGAAGTCATGGTCAGTTCCTAGTCTGTGGTGAGGAGGAAGATCTCACTATAAGGGCTGCACTAATGCAAAGCTTTCAAACCGACAAAGATGACTAGTGTTTGCAATCTGGACATGTATTCCATCGAACATATAAAGCCTGCTAGGCTACCCGCCATACTAGAGCCTTTGCGTGCGAGATCGATTTTTGACCACCCTACTGTTTCTGTTTTTACCTCTCTGTCGGTTGGTCAGCCGTTCGTTGCAGTTTCACGTGCGTTCTTAGGGTAAAGGTGTGTGACAGTTGGGCCCGTATTTTTTTTGGGTCCAGGGGCTAGTGGGTGGATTTCGTGCAGGCATCCACTAGTAAAAAAGGGGTCAAACGTGAAGCACATTAGTGCCGGTTTGAATTTGAGCAGGCACAATTGTTTACATTAGTGCCGGTTCCAACGGCTAGCCGGGCCGCTCTCATTAGTACCGGTTCGTGGCGAACCTTTAGCACCGGTTCGTGCCACGAACCGGTACTAATGAGAATGGTGGCAGGATGTTGTCAGTCTGGGGCCCCTCCAGCACCTTTAGTACCGGTTCTTGGCACGAACCGGTGCTAAAGGTGGTCGTACATAAACCCTTCGTCCACCCGAGCTCGCTCTGTTCTTCCCCTTTCCCCTCTCCTCTCTGTTCTTCCCCTCTTCCTCTCGATCTCATCACACATTTTGCCCAAAATTTGTCAAGATTTGAAGGCCCCCATCCATTCAAATGATCACAAAGGTTAGCAACTTTGTCCTTTCATCTCTCATTGCTAGATTAGCTCTTGCAATGCTTTATATAGTGATTAATTTGTGAGTTTAGTAATTTGGGAGGAAATATATGTGCTAGTATTTGATTTATATGCAATTTGAGGTCCAAGATAACACTTAGTTTGCATATGTAGGAGAGGTTAAATTTAGTTGAAAGAGAAAACGAGTACTTGAAAGAAAAATTGAAAAGAATTGAGGACGAGAAGATGGAATTGGAGTTGCATGTTGCCGATGTCGCCGATGATCACAAGATCAAGATGGAGAAAATGCGCTTGAAAATTAGAAAGATTAAAAAATATGCCATCGATAGTGAGGCTTGGTATCATTATGCTGTTGGATCAATTGTTACCTTACACTACTAGGAAAAGGCCTACTAATGGCGCACCTAATTTGGCCATTAATGGCGCATTAGTGGTGCGCCATTAGTGCCACGCCATTAGTATATTTTACTAATGGCGCACCTTAGATGCGCCATTAGTATATACAACAGTGCGCCATTAGTATGCCTCCCAGGGGGCCATGTATACCCAGGTGCTTTGGCATACTAATGGCGCACAACAACAAGATGCGCCATTAGTAACTTCGGCATACTAATGGCGCACTGTTTAATGATGCGCCATTAGTATCCTTTGGCATACTAATGGCGCACTGTGATGTGATGCGCCATTAGTATGAATATTAGGTTTTTTTTATTTTTTTATTTTCTGTTTTTTGCACAGGTTACAAAATGTATAATTGGACAGAATATAGACAGCACACATCAACAACAGATTCATCGAATACAATAGAAGATTAGTCTCCGAATACAATTCATCATATTAGTCTCCGAATTGAAAAGACCGAACAAAGATAGAACATTATATTACAAGTCTCGAGACCGCGAGTAGCGAGTTTGTCTTCACATTACAAGTCGATATCGATCATCTAAACTACCATCACATAGAAGAGAGCTGCGGTCATCACGATGAAACTCGTCTTCATCCGGTTCCTCCAACGCTCCCTCCCCTCTCCCGCTAGATAGCGGGCGTATCTAGATTCGGCCTCGGCCCTAGTGGTGTACCCTTTGTAACTGTTACCACTGAATCGGTGAACCTGTCTCCGACACTCCTCCCAGTCGTCGTAGACTCCGGGAACCTTACGCTTGTACACGACATACGACGACATCGCTATGCACTAGCCAAACGAAACGTTAGTACCAATTCACAGACAATACATAAGCAATATATAAGTATGCAACAGAACGATCGGAAGAGAAAAGCAAGACATTAATAGCATCGATTACATCTAAGTTGAAAGACTCTCGAAACCAAAGAGACATACTACAAGTTCATTAAAGTTTAATTACAACATGAGCCAATCGATGTTTCAGAACTAGACACAGCATCACTGCTTTCGACTCGACTCAAGGGACCGGAGCGTGGATGAAGCCACCGTCTATCGTGGGAGTCATTAAATCATGGGCGTTGTCAGCCTGCATTTGTAGCATTGTGTCGATGTCACTGTTGGACGATTGATTTCTGAGGTAGAACTGCCCCGAGGTACGAAGGGCATCTTGATGGATGATTTCCGCAAACTCCGACTGGATGCGAAAGAATTCTTGTCTGATGTCCGCGTCCTGGATTGCCGACACGCTCGCGGCCCAATCTTTGAGTTTACTCGGTAGCAGAAGTTGATGATGGTCCCGTACGATCGCCCGCATGTGATGGATGGCGTAGTAGGCACCCTTCTGACCGCCAGGCGGCTGCTTGATGCAGCAGAACGTCGTATTGTGGGAGAACACGTGCTTGCCGTACTTACGAATAGGCCTGGTGAAGGTGCCTCCAGATTTGGCGTAGCCGGGGAGAACATCATCAAGAACCTTCTTGACATTTGTGTAGTCTACGTTCGACTGACGGTCCGGGTCGAAATACGTGGCCATGGAATATTTGGGGCTTAGGAGGATGAGCGTGCAATGTGTGTCACTGCAGAAAACACGGAATGTTAAAAGAAAAACGATCGAATCTAAGAATTCATATGTTATGGGCCAGTTGAGGGGAGGACTTACTCGGGAAAGTAAGGCACGAGGAAGTTATCCTTATCTCGGTTTGCCGGAATGACGCCTTCGAGGTAAGAACTTGCGACTTGCTGATACGTCTCAAACGTATCTACTTTTCCAAACACATTTGATATTGTTTTGACCTCATTCTTGCATGATTTGAACTAAACTAACCCAGACTGACGCTGTTTTCAGCAGAGCTGCCTGTATGGTTTTATTGTGTGCAGGAAAACGGATTTTTAGGTATCTCAGAAAATTCCATGAAAAATCACAGAAAATCCACGCACCCGAAGGAACCTGGTGCCAGAAGAGGGGCCAGAAGGGGGCCAGGGGGGCTCCAGGCGCCCTGGTGGCGCGACCCACCCCCTTGCCGCGCCGGGAGGCCGCCTGGTTGGGCCCCACCTCCCCTGGTGCCCTACTTTGACCCGTATTTTAGCTCGTGACGGAAAAATCCCAAATCAGAAGTTCTTTTCCCAATTTTCGTCGCGGAGCCGCCGCCACCCTATGTTCTTCTTCGGGAGGGCTAATCTGGAGGCTGAATTGGCCTCCGGAGAGGGGAGATCGTCGCCATCGTCATCATCATCACCACTCCATCCTCCCTCCATGACTTCTCCTTCCATGTGTGAGTAATCCCCTGCTGTAGGCGAAGGGGATTGTAGGGATTGGATGAGTTAGATCATATAATAGTTTGTCAGATCGTTGGGGGCATGTTGCCTATCATCTACTATGGTGTTTATCATCTTTGCTTCAACTTGTTATTCTTAATGCTTGTCACTTAGGGCCCGAGTGCCATGATTTCAGATCTGAACCATATGTGTTTGCATGAATATATTTGTGTTCTTGATCCTATCTATGAGTTGTTTGCACCTATTACGGTTCGGAACCGGCGTTCCCAAAAGTGACAGCTTGGGACACCAAAGGGGATGGTCCGTAGTTTGAGGATTACATGTATCCATTGAGTTTATTGCTTTGTTTCGGTGCTCTTTGACAGGAGCACCTTAATCTCCATAAGTTCCTTTTGGCCCCGTTCGTAGCGGGATGGTAGGACAAAAGATGTTGTGCAAGTTCTTATTGCAAGCACGTACAACTACCTACGGGATACATGCCTAATGTTTGATATTTGCCTGGATGATCATTACTTTTCCGTGCGCATTGCCCCAAGTTAGAATCATGATATATCTCATCCATGCAGCGCCCAACCATCCGTCTCCCTAGCCTACAGTGTTTTAAATCCTGCTTGTTACTAGTTGCTACTTTTGCCATTTACCTTTACTATTTACTTTTGCTGTTTACTTTTACTATCACTATCATCACTATCATATCACTGTTACCACTTATCTTTTGTTGCAAGTAAGTATATTTCAGGTGCGATTGAATTGACAACTCAACTGTCAAAGCTTATAAATACTCTTTGGCTCCCCGTGTGTCGAATCAATAAATTGGGTTATTCTTACCCGCGAAGACTATCTCGATCCCTTACGGTTGAGGGTTATCAAGTACCGTTTTCTGGCGCCGTTGCCGGGGAGCATAGCAATATTTACAAGTCTACTTGAAGTATCCTACCTGCTGCACTTCATTCGCTATGGGTAAGAAAGGAGACCCCAAGGTTCCGATCTTACTATCCACTACAAGAAGAGGTACTATTCTGAGCACTAGTGCTACACTTGATTCACCCTCTGTTATGAGTAAGTTTGCCTCACCGCCACCATATGATGCTCCTACTGAATCTGTTACTATGTCCGATACTCTTGATGATGCTTCTACTACTATTGATGATATTAGTTCACTTGGTTATGCTCTTGAGAAACAGATCGCTGCTGCTGCAAAAAAGTCAGGAATTGAAATTCCTGTTACTCGCTACCCTATTGGTGAAACTTACGATTATCCTGATTTGAGTAAACTCAAGGAGAGAATCCTTGATGATGATTACTATATGCTTGATGAAGATTTATGCAGGGAACTGACAGAGTTTTCTGGCTCTGACCCTGAAGTTATTAAGAAGCTGTTTGAAAAGCACTCTTTGAAGAACAAAACCGTTCATGATCCTGAATTTGCTACATCTCCTATATGCATTGATGATCCTGATTATAATTTCTCTGTTGATCTTTCACTTATAACTATGGTTGAAGCTGACCCCTTTTATGGCAGAGAAAATGATGATGCTATTGCACACCTGACTAAACTCGGTGAGTTGGGTGGCTTGTTTACCACGAATGAGTAGATACAATACTTTTATGTGACCAAGCTTCTTCCTTTCTCCTTGAAAGAAGGTGCTAAAGCATGGTATGATTCACTCCCATGCGGTTCCATTAAGAGTCCTCAAGACTTAGCTCACTCTTTTGTTGATAAGTACTTTCCTGCTCACATGCAACATGCTGCTTTACAAAGAATTTATAACTTTAAACAGTTGCAGGATGAGCACCTCCCTAAAGCTTGGGGGAGGTACTGCGGTCTGATTCGGGCTAGACCAGGACATGAAGTCCCTAAGAACGAATTGATCGATATATTTTATGCTGGTCTAACTGATGAATCCAGGTCCTATTTGGACAGTTGTGCTGGTTGTGTTTTCAGGAAAAGAACACCGGACGATGCAGATGATTTGATGGGCAGGATTGCCAAAAACCATGAAGATTGGTCCATCCCTGAACCACCTCCACCACCAAAGAAGAGGGGCATGTTCGTTCTAAGCCCCGAAGATATGCGAGAAGCAAAGAAGTCTATTAAAGAGAAAGGTATTAAAGCTGAAGACATGAAGAATCTACCCCCTATTGAGAAGCTGTGTGATCCTACCACTCACCCTCCTATGGTAGAGGTACACTCTCTTTTAGATTTCAACGCAAGTGACATCCCTCATGGTAAGCCTCCTGATCAATGTTTAGATGAGTTTGATAATTTTATTATGAAACAAAATCATTTTAATGAGAGGATACAAAGTTAATTGCATGATAATTCCCTTGCTATCAAAAGTTTGCTTGATGTTCTAGGTAGAACAGTTAATGATGTTAAATGTCTTGTGAAGCATTTTCATATGGTTCAAACTCAGCTTAAACAAATTTCTGATGTGCAGAAAGATTTGCTTGCTAACAATGCCAAACAAGATGATTTGCAGGCCTTCGGGATTAAGACCCGAGGAGGAACTAGCACTCAAGATCCTCTCTATCCAGAGGGGCATCCGAGGAGAATCGAGCAAGATTCTCAAATGCAGGAAGAAGAAATTGTTGGCTCTCCAAAGAAGAAGAAGAAACATAAGGAGGCTGACAATTCCAATGATCCTATTACAGATGAAGAGCCAGCTATTGATCCCAACAGTGTATCTATCTCCGATGCTGAGACTGAAGACGGTGCTGAACCTGAAGGTAAGGATAATGAAAAGAATGATCCGCCTGAAGTTCGAGAAGAAGAAGCACCTGACAAACGTAAGAGGTACACTAAAGAAGACTTCACCGCAAGAAAACATGGGAAGGAAAGAGAACCATGGATACAGAAACCCATGCCCTTTCCAGGTAAGTCCATCAAATCTAAAGAAGAAGAGCATTACAATAAGTTTTGTGAGTGGATTAAACCTCTTTTTCTTCAAATTCCTTTGACTGATGCTATTAAGTTACCTCCTTATTCAAAATACATGAAAGATATTGTCACTAATAAAAGAAAAGTTCCTAATGAAGCAATATCTACTATGCTTGCTAACTACTCTTTCAGTGGCAAGATTCCTGAGAAGCTCGGTGATCCAGGTATACCCACCATTCCTTGCTCCATAAAGAATAATTATGTCAAAACTGCTTTATGTGATCTTGGAGCAAGAGTGAGTGTTATGCCTCTCTCTTTACAAGAGGCTTTGTTTAGAGAAACTAATTCCTACAGATATCTCTCTTCAAATGGCTGACAAGTCAACCGCCGTTCTGATAGGTATTTGTGAGGATGTTCCAGTAGAAGTTGCTAATTGTTTGATTCTTACTGATTTTGTTGTGCTTGACATGCCCGAGGATGGGAGCATGTCCATTATTCTTGGTAGACCTTTTCTTAACACCGCAGGTGCTATTATTGATTGCAATAAAGGGAAGGTTACCTTCAATGTGAATGATAAAGAACACACGGTGTATTTCCCAAAGAAGACCGACAGGAGACATGGCCTCAACTCTATAGAAAATATCGAGACCGTGAAGATTGGAGAATGGGACTGTCCACTACATGTGCATCACAAATACAAAACTATTATGGTGGGGACAATGTCCATCAAAGTAAAGGTTCAGAGATTACTTCGTAAGAGGTGAGGCTTTTTGCTCTATATATCGCCTGTTTGTTGGTAAGACTTGATCAACCTTAATAGCAAACATGTTTTATATAGATAAAAAGTTGAGCTTGTTATGTTTTCATTTGTTTTTAGTTTTTGTTCTACTTGCTGTACCAAGTGTTTATGTTTTGAAGCTTCACAATACTACTCACTGCTTCAAGTTTTCAGAGAGTTTCACAGCTTTTTGAACTTCGAAAAAAATTTAACAGTGAAGTTTTCAGAAAAATTCCAGAAAAATAAAAATAGAAATTTCCACGTCGGGAGTGACCCAGAGGGACCTGGGGCCAGCCAGGGGGACCCACCAGTGGCCCAGGCGGCCAGCTGGCGCGGCCTGCCCCCTGGCCGCGCCCACAGGGCGCCTGGGGCCCACAAGGCCCCCCTCCAGGTAAGTCTTCTTCCTCCCTCTCTCTTTCTCTCCAAAAACGTGAGTTCTGCACTTGTTCTTGCGTTCTTGCTGCTCTTGGAGGCGATTCTTCGATCTCTCTCTACAGCCCATCATTTGAGCTGAGATTTTGAACAAATACTCCCTGGTATGTGACTCCTCCATCCCTCCAATTAGATTTCTGATTGGTGACTTCATTTGTGAGTATTTAGTAGTTCTTGGTGCTGTATAATTGAGCTTGCATGCATGTGTAGAAAGTTATTTTCCAAGTTTTGATGCAAGTTTATGCCTTGGGCAAGTGAGTTGAGTAGTTTGCCTTAACTCACCTTGTTTTAATCCTCGTTTTTGTAAATTGCCAAAAATTTCAGGAATGAGTTTGTTAGGAAGGGCAAAAGGGTGGCTTGAGAAGAGGAGGCCCACGCACTCCGATCGAGTTACTAGGGCCGCAGCTTCACCATCGACTGCTAGGGCGAGCTATAACGAAGATCATGTGCCCCTAGAGTTGTTGGAAGACACAAGTCCAGCACGTGCGATGACGTTTCCATGTGATGAATTCCTTGAAGCTGCGGGAATCAAGGATGAGTTTTATAATCTTTGTGCTAACGCAGGTCTGACACGGCTCGTCACGTGCCGTGTTACTCAGTACCAAAAACTCACCTCCAGTTTCATTAACAGTTTTAGATATAATCCTGATTCAGGTGCTATTGAGTTTAAAATTTACAATGATCTTATCACCATGACTTTGGGAAAGTTTTGTGAAATAATAGGTGTGCCAAACGTTGGGAGGACGGCTAGGATGACCACTCAGCCCTCCGAGCTGAAAACCGTCTTCAACTCCCTCTGCAGCATGGGTACGAGGGATATTCATCGGTCAAAGATCTCCAAAATCTTATTCCCTCACCTCAGGTATTTTGCATATTATGTTGCTAGAGGGGTGTTAGCTCGTGACAACACGAGCAACACTTCTGCGCCGGATATTGCTATCCTGGCAGCCACCCTCTCAAGGAGGTCTGATTATAATCTGGGTGCCTTAATTGCTCGACGCCTTGCTATGAACGGTAACAAGGGAGACTTATATGGTGGCGTTTATGCCACACTTATCTTAGAACATCTTGGAGGCACCCCACACCCTGATGATACTCCTTTTACTTATTTAAGCTTTGATCTTGCTGCTATGAAAAGGCATAAGTTTGTTACCATGACTTCTGAGCTTGATAATCTTGTTTATATCTTGCGTTTCGGAAACACCGCGGAACGCGAGATCCGTCTACCTGCACCTCTTTTGTTTGATTTTTCTCGCAGGAACGGATGGTCCTTTGATGTTATCCAGTTCGATGAGTTCATGGCCCAGCATCAGTTTCATAACCCCATGGAGGGGGTTGTGCCCGACGAGGAGGAGCACGGTGAGTTACCACCTTTTCAGGAAGAAACCGCCACCGAGCTTGGTGAAGGGTCTTCCTCTGCTTGGCGTACGGACCCTTCCTCATGGGAGACTCCGAGGAGTTCGGTGTACGCGCCAGCATCCTTCTACGACCCTTGGACTCACCACTGTTCCCCCGGAGCAGGAGGCTCCTGGGGGCAGTAGCTGCTACCAACTTAGGCCAAAAGCCTAAGCTTGGGGGAGTACGTGCCCCTCTCACTTTTCCATTGTATTATCCGTTTTATTCGCTTTGATCTTTTCGAAGTTTTTGCCCGTTCTTCTTTATTTCTCTCTTTGCAAAAACAACAAAAATATTTTCTCTTTCTTTTTGCTTTCGTTCAACCTTTGAAATAATCCAGAAAGATTTCCTTTTTCTCTTTAGTTTGCTTTGTTTTCAGAGATCAGCTCGAGTCCGTGATGGCATTTAATTATATTTCCTACGTTCGATTGTGCAAGTGACGAAGCAGTAATGACGAAGATCGACTGAAGGGAAGCAACAAGGAAGACCGGTATGAACTCTTCTTGTTTCCACTTTTGTACATATGCCTGTACTGATGATCTAGAGACCAGCTTGTAGCGACATAGTGCTATGTTTACAATGCTCTTCTAGTGGTTCATGCTTTCCTTGTGGCTAGTCTCGAATAGCTAGAGTATATAATGTGTTATTGAAATGATTTACATGCATTGCATTGTTCATAGTTCGGTATACTAAGGTGGTATTTCCCTTTGGAGAATTTTTGGATTGACTTGGCACATGTTTACACATGTTTAAGACTAAAAAGTCTGCTCTGCCTTGATGATCTTTGAGTTTTAGAATAGTTATATCACTTCCATGCCCGATTCAATGTTGCTTTGTCGCTCTGCATGATTATGACCGTTATTGCTCTCTAGTTGGTCGCTTCCCAGTATTTTCCTAACCTCCACCTGTACTAAGCGGACTGACTGCTTGTGCATCCAAAATCCTTAAAACCAGTTACGCCACATGAGTCCACCATACCTTCCTATACATGGTATTTACCTGCCATTCCTAACGAAGACTTTCGTGTACCATCTCGAAATTAATCAAAAGCATTTCACTTTTTGTGCCTCTGTTTTAGCTCATGAGGAAGTAGTAGGTAATTCATGATCTTTTTAAGTTGGACAAGTTTCACCCCGGGATTGTATGTCTAATGTGCAAACCCATAACACGAGAAGGAACTGGCATTGAGTGCGCCCGGCTCATTAAAAAATTATACAACAAACAAACCCTCCTTCACGCTTTGTTCATGAGAAATCAGAAAACTTTGGCAGTGATAAACAAAGGAGATTAAGAGGATGTGATCGTCCTCATGCGGGAGCCGTTCCTCGAAACTTGTCCAGCTCAAGAAATGATTGATTTATCTGCTAGCATTCGTTGACGAAATATGCACCTCTCAAAAACATTCTTTCTTCTGTTTTTAAAACCAAGAGCTCTGGTACATGTTTAGTTTTTGTTTCCGACCACGGGTTTTCAACCTTGCCAACAAAAGCCACGGTTCGAGAGTCTCCACCTTCTTTCTTCAAAGCACCAACTAGGAGAGCATAATTGTCATTCTGGGTGTAATGTGCATTGTCCCAAAGTATTACATTGTCTTCTGCATGCTTGTGATATTATTTATTCTGAAATTCTTAGTTCTAGTCTCCTTTAAAACTCTGGAGGAGTTTCTGCATTTATGTTTTGCTTCACTCATGGAGGCTAGCGAGATACCACCCTAATATGGTCAAGCTATGTGCAATGTAATCTTGTCTTGATTTTCAGTAGTATATTATTTACTTTTAGGTATTTGTGATTGGTCACTTGAAAGAAGGATTGCTCCGTGCATTGTCCTCATAGCATTGTTTCAATACTTGCTAGACTCTTTTCGTAGTACATGCTTATATACATCTAATGAAGCAAAAGAGTTTGTCAAGGTTTTCTTTGTCGCGTCCAGTTCGTTGAACTGAATTGCTTGAGGACAAGCAATATGCTAAGCTTGAGGGAGTTGATACGTCTCAAACGTATCTACTTTTCCAAACACTTTTGATATTGTTTTGACCTCATTCTTGCATGATTTGAACTAAACTAACCCGGACTGACGCTGTTTTCAGCAGAGCTGCCTGTATGGTTTTATTGTGTGCAGGAAAACGGATTTTTTAGGTATCTCAGAAAATTCCACGAAAAATCACAGAAAATCCACGCACCCGAAGGAACCTGGTGCCAGAAGAGGGGCCAGAGGGGGGCCAGGGGGGCTCCAGGCTCCCTGGTGGCGCGACCCACCCCTGGCCGCGCCGGGAGGCCGCCTGGGTGGGCCCCACCTCCCCTGGTGCCCTACTTTGACCCGTATTTTAGCTCGTGACGGAAAAATCCCAGATCAGGAGTTCTTTTCCCAGTTTTCGTCGCGGAGCCGCCGCCACCCTATGTTCTTCTTCGGGAGGGCTAATCTGGAGGCTGAATTGGCCTCCGGAGAGGGGAGATCGTCGCCATCGTCATCATCATCATCATCACCACTCCATCCTCCCTCCATGACTTCTCCTTCCATGTGTGAGTAATCCCCTGCTGTAGGCGAAGGGGATGGTAGGGATTGGATGAGTTAGATCATGTAATAGTTTGTCAGATCGTTGGGGGCATGTTGCCTATCATCTACTATGGTGTTTATCATCTTTGCTTCAACTTGTTATTCTTAATGCTTGTCACTTAGGGCCCGAGTGCCATGATTTCAGATCTGAACCATATGTGTTTGCATGAATATATTTGTGTTCTTGATCCTATCTATGAGTTGTTTGCACCTATTACGGTTCGGTACCGGTGATCCCAAAAGTGACAGCTTGGGACACCAAAGGGGATGGTCCGTAGTTTGAGGATTACATGTATCCATTGAGTTTATTTCTTTGTTCCGGTGCTCTTTGACAGGAGCACCTTAATCTCCATAAGTTCCTTTTGGCCCCGTTCGTAGCGGGATGGTAGGACAAAAGATGTTGTGCAAGTTCTTATTGCAAGCACGTACAACTACCTATGGGATACATGCCTAATGTTTGATATTTGCCTAGATGATCATTACTTTTCCGTGTGCCATGCCCCAAGTTAGAATCATGATATATCTCATCCATGCAGCGCCCAACCATCCGTCTCCCTAGCCTACAGTGTTTTAAATCCTGCTTGTTACTAGTTGCTACTTTTGCCATTTACCTTTACTATTTACTTTTGCTGTTTACTTTTACTATCACTATCATCACTATCATATCCCTGTTACCACTTATCTTTTGTTGCAAGTAAGTATATTTCAGGTGCGGTTGAATTGACAACTCAACTGTCAAAGCTTATAAATACTCTTTGGCTCCCCGTGTGTCGAATCACTAAATTGGGTTATTCTTACCCGCGAAGACTATCTTGATCCCTTATGGTTGAGGGTTATCACTTGCCGGTCCCCAGCGCTGCCCAAGATCTTGGCACGCATGTAGAAGGGGTCGACTATCACGATGTCCGGGGTCTTGTCGCGAATGATCCGCATCTCCATACTCAGCGAAAATAGCCGAACGAAGGTGTAGTACAGTGGATGAAGGTTCAACATAGCGTGGATGTCATCATACCGCAGGACGATCGTACCCCCGATGGAGTTATCCACAAAGCCCTTGCCCTCTGGCACCTTGGCCGCGAAATCTGGGTATGCCACATCCTTCTCTCTGAGACGCCGCTTCTCCAAAGAAAGAACACTGTCATGCAGACTCCGCATAGCACCGGTTGCAGCATCGAGCATATTTCTCGGTAGCATCGGCCTACCCGCCACATGCACCCTCCTCATTACATCCTCAGGTGAAGGTGGCCCGTTCTGAGCACGGACCGTACTCGGTGCTGGCTGGCTCGCACCCTTGTTAGTCTTTCTTTTGCGTACCTTCTTCTTCTCCTGTAATGGGACCGAGTTCTGCTCACAGACCGCCTTCTTGAGTGTGTTGGGGCTGATAATATTTCGCACCTCGCCTATCTGAGGTTCGGTGAAGTCGGCAGCTGGAGGCGTCTCTTGAGAGCTGAACGGCAGACGACGCCTGTTGCAACTTGGCTTCTCCGTGTTACCGGCTAGATCGCGCACGTCTTTTGTTGGGTTGGGTTCTTGAGAAGGAGGCCCCATGAAGTCGCCACTGTACCCATGATCGGCAAAGTACTGATCGACGTTGCCAAATGTATCGTCATCGTTGTCGTTCTGATCCTGTGCCATATGCATGTTTGGATCCAGTGGCATAGGGATGTCCGGCACCGTTGCGGCGGTCTTGCCATGGGGCCGACTTGGCGCCGGCACGACTGGCGGTGTTGTCTTTGGGGTGGTGTCCCCCGACCCCAAACGAATCTGGCTCTTCGGCCAAAGCAGGGGCCAGCTCAGGCAGGCGCTGAGGGTCATCACGTCATCATCGTCGGCCCCGACGGGTCGAATCGGAGGTAACAACTCGTCGCAGCCTGGCAGCTGATGGGCCTCTAACCCCTCGTTGGTTACCCCAAGTGGAAGGTGTAAGATGCAGTGTTGTGGAAGTTTTTCCCTTAGCAAAGATGCCAAGGATCGAATCCCCAGAGACTCCTAGGTTCAACAAGTAGGTGTCAACTGCTAACGGCGCCAGATATTAGCAATCAACGTGGACCTGCACACAGATACAAATAACTTTGCTCCCAACGAGTACAGAGAGGTTGTCAATCCCTCCGGCCTTGTAGTTCACAAAGGATTAAACGCAAGTGATAGTAGTGATAGATAATGTTTTGCAATAGTAAATAAAAGCGAAAAGTAAATAGCGGATGTGATCAATGATGGTAATATGGACCGGAGTCTCATGATGTTCACTAGTGATGTCTCTCTCCCAAAAGACGATAAAACAGCTATGTGAGGTAAACGAATTACAGCTAGGCAATTGACAGGACCACGAACGCAAACCAATGCTGACTACATTGCAAGAAAGGTTGAGGTTCAAAGCATGGGCGGTACGCCAAAGTAAGTAGACCGAAATCCATCAATATCTACTACTAATCATCCACCTTGAGATATCTATCCAGAACATCTCGCTGGTATTAAGTTGCGAGTCCTACCCATAGTGGAAACTCAAAGCAACAGACAACTGCATTAAAAGAACTTTGCGTAAAGCAAACAATCCTTGCACCCGCGGGCACAAGCACCGTTGTTTTCCCCCTTGTGGCAACAGCACATCCCCTAGACTCATGTTTCTGTCACTCAAGCTAGTCATCGAGGGGCATGAACCCACAATCGAGCATAACGTTCCCTCTTGGAGTCACTACGTATTACTTGGCCAAAGCAATAAATAACAACGGAGAACATGCAAGAATTACTTATGAACATAAATATAAAAGAGGTAGATCAAATATATTACTCAAGATCAATCTGAACATAATCTCATAATCCATCGGATCCCAGCAAACTCATCATAGCAACAGCATAAGGATTACATATGTGCCTCGATCATGTAGGGCAGCTCACGAGGACTAATTAGTGAAGCACAAGAACGGGAGGAGAACATCACATAGCTACTGGTCATGGACTCATGGTCCAAGGGAGACTACTCACGAGTCATCCGGGAGGCGTCCATGGTGGTGGAGAAGCTCCCGGTGGTGATCCCCCCCTCCGGCAGGGTGCCGGGAAGAGTTCTCCTGGTGCTCCCGATCTTGCAAGCGGCGGCGGCGGCGGAACAGAGATGAGATCGCGAAATAGAGTTCCCGTCCCGAGGGTTTCGAAGGAAGCTCTAAATATATGCCAAAGGGGGGGCACCAGACGGGGCTCGGGGGGCCCAGGCGCCCCCTGGCGCGGCCCAGGGGGGGCGCGCCGCCAGGGCGCCTGGAGCCCTGGTGCCCCCCCCCGGCTATACTTCGGGCGCAAGGAAGTTTCCGGAACGCTGATTTTTTATATTATTTTTCTGGATTTTTCCTGGCAGTTCTCGTAACGTGAAAACCTGAAATACAAAAACAGCCGGCACCGGGGTGCACTGGATTAGTAGGTTAGTTCAAATATGATCAAAAGTGTATGGAAGTGTATGAATATCATAGCAATATCACCAAAAAGTGGCATGGAACAAGCAGAAATTATATATACGTTTTGGACGTATCAACATCCCCAAGCTTAATTCCTGCTCGTCCTCGAGTAGGTAAATGATAACAAGAATAATTTCTGTGGTGACATGCTATTAACCATATAGGACTTTTTATAGTCATATGACAAAAGCTTACTGAGACAATGATTCTATAGTAATTAAGTTGCCTCATGAGAAAATCACAAATGACTGAAAGTTTACAATATGAAACTGAAGCATCAAAAAGATTTGCAATGAACATGGTGTGCAAATATGATAAAGTGATATCTAGCTTGCCCCCTTTAGTGAAGCAAAACATAAATGCAGGGGCACCTTCAAGGTTTAAGTGATGACTAGATACAATGATTTCAAAATAAACTATATCACAATCATGCAAAAGACAATGCTACTTTGGGACAATGCACATTACACTTAGAATGACAATCATGCTCTCAGTAGTTGGTGCTTTGAAAGAAAGAAGGTGGATTTTTTTATTTTGAAAACACAGAAGCAATTTTGTCAACGGTAGTAGTACTTCATATGTGTCATGCATAAGACATCCTATAAGTTGCAAGCCTCATGCATCGAATACCAATAGTGCTCGCACCTTGTCCTAATTAGCTCGGATTTCCATGGGTTATCATTGCATTACATATGTTTCAACCAAGTGTCACAAAGGGGTACCTCTATGCCACCTGTACAAAGGTCCAAGGAGATAAATCGCATTAGATTTCTCGTTTTTGATAGATCTCAACTTGAGGACATCCATACCGGGACAACATAGAAAATAGATGATGGACTCCTCTTCAATGCATAAGCATATTCTCATAAGAGATTGAGGATTAATGTCCAAGCTAAAACTTCCACCATGATACATGGCTTTGGTTGGCGGCCTAATGTTCTTCTCTAACAATATGCATAGTCATTCAACCCACGACAAATCACCCTTACTTCAGACAAGACGAACATGCATAGCAACTCACATGATATTCAACAATAGTGTAATAGTTGATGGCGTCCCCAGAAACATGGTTACCGCTCAGCAAGCAACTCATAAGAAATAAGATACATAGGCAACACATTCTTTACCACAATAGTTTTAAGCTACTTTCCCATGAGCTATATATTGCAAAGTTAGTTCGCTTAGTACAGGTGGAGGTTAGCAAAAGACTGGGAGCGACCAACTAAGAGAGCAATGACGGTCATAATCATGCAGAGCGACAAAGCAACATTGAATCAGGCATGGTAGTTATATCGCTACTCAGAAATAAAAGATCATCAAGGCTTGACAGACTTTCTTTACAGTCTTGAATATGCGTGAGCATACGCCAAGTCAATCAAAATAAATTCTCGAAGGAGGATATTACTAAACCATACCACATCATAGGCAAACAAATCATGTTGGTACTCCAATAACACATTGGGAACCCCCCAGCTATTTGGGACTAACCATAAGAAAACCTGGACTACTAAGCACCATTATGCACGTAGCATCTTTATCATAGACATATTAACCAATGCAACGGAAGCAAACTCTCTTAATAAGGTGAGCATGATAATTAAAGAGAGTTCAAGCAACCAACTAAACAAAAGCTCTTTGAAAAGATAAGCATGAATACTAAGAGCAGAGCATGATAGTAGCTATTAAAAGACAAAGAACACACACAGCAGGGATAGACATGAAAATTCTCTGTTATGTTCTAGGTAGAAGTGGAGCGTGTTTCTCTCCCACATAAAGAAAGCTGAGTTCCGACTCATTATGAAAAACTAAAAAGAAAACTAAAAGCGAGACGCTCCAAGCATAGCACATAACACATGAAGTGATAAAAATATAGCGGAATGAAAGACGAACTAATAATGTTGATGGAGAAGGGGATGCACGGGGGCATCCCCAAGCTTAGACGCTTGAGTCTCCTTGAATATTTCTTGGGGGTGCATGGGGGCATCCCCAAGCTTGAGCGCTTGACACTCCTGAATCTTTTTATCATCTTCCCTCGCACACTTGAAAACTCCCTTCAAGCACAACTCATCATAATCTGATTAGCGAGGTTAGTACCCTTAATAAAATAATTGCACCTTGCTGGAAATAAGGATATTCTTGGTTTTTGCAAAGAAAAAGCAAGCTCTTGATTTGCAAATTGAAGGAAAGGCAAAACAGGACAGAATCTGTGAAAAACAGAACAGCAGGTAGTAATTGATCTGTTCGGGATACTTATGCAACTCAAATAAAAAAACTCAGAACAGACGCACGAAAGACAATTATATAGAGAACGCTGTCGAAAAAATTTAGACCAAAAAGATGATCTGGTGATTTTATACGAAGTTTTCTATCCAAGGACAGAATCTGTTTCCTGGACAGCACCTCACAACTTTTGAACTTTCTAGCAATCAGAGGCTATACTTGGCACAAATATGAAAAGCAAAGATACAATGATGATGCTACAGCAGTAAACAACATCAAGACACAACAAAAGAAAAAAAATTATTCATGTGGGCTGCCTCCCAAAAGCGCTTTCTTTTATGCCTTTAAGCTAGGCATAATGCAAATAGATCAAGTTTTATCAAGAGTAAAAGAATAGCTAGCCCGTACAACGGACTCAAAAGGTAACTTGATCTTCTTTCGAGGGAAGTGTTCCATCCCTTTCTTGTGGGGAAACTGAAATTTTATATTACCCTCTTTCATGTCAATGATAGCACCAACGGTGCGTAAAAAGGGACGTCCCAAAATAATTGGACAAGAAGGATCACATTCAATATCCATAATAGTGAAATCAACGGGCACATAATTATCATTGACAGCGATAAGAACATCGTCGATCCTCCCCAAAGGTTTCTTTATGGAAGAATCAACGAGACGAACACCAAAAGAACAAGAATCAAAAGGTTTCAATTTAAGCATATCATATATTCTTTTGGGCATAACAGAGGTACTAGCACCAACATCACATAATGCATAACAAGAGAAGTCATTCAATTTAATTTTTATCATAGGATCCCAACCATCTTCTAGCTTTCTAGGTATGGAGGCTTCTACTCTAAGTTTCTCCTCCCTAGCTTTGATGAGAGCATTAGTGATATGCTCTGTGAAGGCAAGATTAAGCGTGCTAGTGTAGGGGTCTCTAGACATCTTGTGAAGGAAATCAATAACTTCGGTAAGAGTGCAATTATCAAAATCAAGATCACGAGCATCAAGTAAAGTGGTAGTGGTATTCTTAAGGTTCACTTGTTTGGTAGTTTCTATAGTCATAGCATCACCATTAATAGGTCCAATGGGACCAGGAGTACATTGGGTGCTAAGAGTTTGAACATCCTCAACAACTTGAATAGTAGCAACAGTGTGGTGGGTAGGAAGGCTCTTAATTCTCTCTTCTTCCTCCCTTTCTCTAGCCCATCTCTCTTTAAGTTTAGCCATCATCCTAATGTTTTCATTGATTTGTACTTGAATAGCATTTATAGGAGTGACTTCCCTCTCCTCAAGAGGAGAAGTTTTAATTTTTAGCAATTTTACCTCATTGGCTAAATGGTCTACCTTAAAAGAAAGGTCATCTAGTTTATGTAGTTTTTCTTCTACACTCTTATTAAAGGCTTTTTATGTAGTGATGAAATCTTTAAGCATAATCTCTAGTTCAGTAGTGGAGTTCTTGGTACTAGGATAAGCATTGTTGTTCCCATAAGAATTAGAGGGGAACGGTCTAGGATTGCTACCAAAATTACTCCTATAAGCATTGTTGTTAAAATTGTTTCTAGAGATAAAGTTCACATCTACTTGTTCTTGAGCAATCAAAGAATTTAAAGGAACATCACGAGGATCAACAGAAGATTGCTTCGAAAGTAGAGACATGATCAAGTCAACTTTTTCATTAAGGGAGGAAATCTCCTCGACAGAGTTTACCTTCCTACCTGTTGGAGCGCGTTCGGTGTGCCATTGGGAATAGTTGGTCATCATCTCATCGAGAAGCTTCGTGGCAGCACCAAGTGTAGTTGACATAAAAGTTCCTCCCGCGGCCGAATCTAACAAGTTCCGCGAGGTAAAGTTCAAGCCTGCATAAAAAGTTTGGATAACCATCCAAGTAGTCAAACCGTGAGTAGGGCAGTTCTTGATAAGAGATTTCATACGTTCCCAAGCTTGGGCAACGTGTTCATTATCCAATTGTTTAAAATTCATTATGGTACTTCTAAGCTGGATAATTTTAGCAGGTGGATAGTATTTTCCAAGAAAAGCATCTTTGCACTTGTCCCATGAATCTATGCTATTTCTAGGCAAAGACTGAAACCAAATTTTAGCTCCTCCTCTCAAGGAGAAAGGAAAAAGCTTAAGCTTAACAATATTACCATCTATTTCTTGGTACTTTTGCATATCACAAAGTTCAACAAAGTTGTTCAAGTGTAAAGCAGCATCATCTCCAGCACCGGAGAATTGTTCTTTCATGACTAAGTTCAGTAAAGCAGGTTTAATTTCATATGAAGGTGCTAAAGTGGCAGGTGTAGTGATAGGTGTGCTGATAAAGTCATCATTGTTGTGACTAGTGAAGTCACACAACTTGGTGTTCTCGGTGGAACCCATAGTAGCAAGCAAGCAAGATAACTATTTTTGTGATTTTCGATAAAGGGTACTAAAGCAAAAACTGAAAGGTAAACTAACAAGACTAAAAAGCAAAGGTAAAAGATAGCACGCAACTCCCCTATCCTGAAGAGTGGAGTCCCCGGCAACAGCGCCAGAAAAACTCCTTGATGGGCCTCTAACCCCTCGTTGGTTACCCCAAGTGGAAGGTGTAAGATGCAGTGTTGTGGAAGTTTTTCCCTTAGCAAAGATGCCAAGGATCGAATCCCCAGAGACTCCTAGTTTCAACAAGTAGGTGTCAACTGCTAACGGCGCCAGATATTAGCAATCAACGTGGACCTGCACACAGATACAAATAACTTTGCTCCCAACGAGTATAGAGAGGTTGTCAATCCCTCCGGCCTTGTAGTTCACAAAGGATTAAACGCAAGTGATAGTAGTGATAGATAATGTTTTGCAATAGTAAATAAAAGCGAAAAGTAAATAGCGGATGTGATCAATGATGGTACTATGGACCGGAGTCTCATGATGTTCACTAGTGATGTCTCTCTCCCAAAAGACGATAAAACAACTATGTGAGGTAAACGAATTACAGCTGGGCAATTGACAGGACCACGAACGCAAACCAATGCTGACTACATTGCAAGAAAGGTTGAGGTTCAAAGCATGGGCGGTACGCCAAAGTAAGTAGACCGAAATCCATCAATATCTACTACTAATCATCCACCTTGAGATATCTATCCAGAACATCTCGCTGGTATTAAGTTGCGAGTCCCACCCATAGTGTAAACTCAAAGCAACAGACAACTGCATTAAAAGAACTTTGCGTAAAGTAAACAATCCTTGCACCCGCGGGCACAAGCACCGTTGTTTTCCCCCTCGTGGCAACAACACATCCCCTAGACACATGTTTCTGTCACTCAAGCTAGTCATCGAGGGGCATGAACCCACAATCGAGCATAATGTTCCCTCTTGGAGTCACTATGTATTACTTGGCCAAAGCAATAAATAACAACGGAGAACATGCAAGAATTACTTATGAACATAAATATAAAAGAGGTAGATCAAATATATTACTCAAGATCAATCTGAACATAATCTCATAATCCATAGGATCCCAGCAAACTCATCATAGCAACAGCAAAAGGATTACATATGTGCCTCGATCATGTGGGGCAGCTCACGAGGACTAATTAGTGAAGCACAAGAACGGGAGGAGAACATCACATAGCTACTGGTCATGGACTCATGGTCCAAGGGAGACTACTCACGAGTCATCCGGGAGGCGTCCATGGTGGTGGAGAAGCTCCCGGTGGTGATCCTCCCCTCCGGCAGGGTGCCGGGAAGAGTTCTCCTGGAGCTCCCGATATTGGAAGCGGTGGCGGCGGCGGAATAGAGATGAGATCGCGAAAAAGAGTTCCCGTCCCGAGGGTTTCGAAGGAAGTTATATGCCAAAGGGGGGCACCAGACGGGGCTCGGGGGGCCCAGGCCCCCCCGGCGCGGCCCATGGGGGGGCGCGCCGCCAGGGCGCCTGGAGCCCTGGTGCCCCCCCCCCCCGGCTGTACTTCGGGCGCAAGGAAGTTTCCGGAATGCTGATTTTTTATATAATTTTTCTGGATTTTTCCTGGCAGTTCTCGTAACGTGAAAACCTGAAATACAAAAACAGCCGAAAACAGAAACTGGCACCGGGGTGCACTGGATTAGTAGGTTAGTCCAAATATGATCAAAAGTGTATGGAAGTGTATGAATATCATAGCAATATCACCCAAAAGTGGCATGGAGCAAGCAGAAATTATAGATACGTTTTGGACGTATCAGCAGCACCCGAACCAGTTGAACCCTAAACAAGTTGGGTGGCATCTGGGTACCGTGGAACAAGGGGTTGCCCGGTTGAACGATTTTGCCCTTGGCGACATCGACCAACTCGTTGTTCACGAAGTGCAGGAGAGTGCACGGAACGTCGGCGGCGCCCTGCGAAAACATGTAGGGCGTCAGGGATGCCCAGTCAAAGGCAAGGAGATGAAGTCCTCGGCCGAGAGAGGCTTAATTAGTTACCATGATGATGGCGTCGAGCTCGGCTAATGTCGAGGCACCGCCAACGACGGGCGTACAGTTGACGGAGGGGCCGCTTGCCGCAGAGGTGCCGACCGGCGTACACCCGGGTGCATTAAACTCCCGTGCCGGCGTCGGAGACACCAATGCCGCCTCCGCTGGAGACACCAATGGCCCCGCCATCGCGTTCTGCGAGTTGCTGGCCGTGAAGCTAGGAATCGGGGGCGGCCCCTGTTGGCCGCCCGCAATCCACGCACTCAACCCCTCGATCAAGGTAGGCACAATGGCGGTGACCGTCGCTCCGAGTTGTTGTTGCACTTGCTCTTGGACAATCTCCAGAATCCGCGCCACCTGTGCCTTGAGATCTTGAACCTCGCGCGCCTGGCTTTCCGAGCTGGTCTTTTTCTCCTTTCGCCCACCAGTGTTATAGTATGACGACCATTTTGTCGACAAGCCTTTGTCGGCCACACGACCAGCTGACGTCGGCTTACTGAGCTTATCCTTGTTCTTCATTACATTCAACGCCCTATTTAGAGTGGTGTCCCAAGGGTTGCTCTTAGTCGACCCCGCGCTACTGCTTTCAGTCGCCTGCGGGAAGGAATGTAAACCATTTAGAAATTTGGCTTCATTAATTAGAATGCAACCATATGGAGCTAATTACGCGGGGGTGTATTCCTTACCAGAACAAGCTCAAGCGCCCTGGTCTTCGGATCCGTGGTAAGCTCCTTTGTTTTCGGGTCCTTCTTGTACCGGGCCCTGACAAAGTTCCTGGTCTGCTTGTCACCGTATTTATCGAAGAGGGGTGGTAGGCCTTGCTCGGCACGGTCCGCCTCCTCCTTGTCCCATATAGGCTCCGCCACTCTGTAACCGCCGGGACTGAGTGTGTGTTCCCCTAAGTTCAGCTCCCGCATTTCTTTCCCCCACTGACTTGATTCGGAGTTTGCGGTGCTCGAGCAATTGATCTTGAAGTCGTTGTAGTCATCTTCGGTGATCGAAGGATTTTTCTCCTTGATCTTCTCATAACTCTCACCTTTCTCGATCATTCTCTTCACATTGCTTTTCCAAGTAGACAGGGCCTTGCTCATCTTCGTGAGGGCAGCATTGTTCACTTTATTCCCTTTGAGGCTTGTGTTTTCAAATTCAGCGGGGAACTTGTATCGTTGATACGTCCAAAACGTATCTATAATTTCTGCTTGCTCCATGCCTCTTTTGTGTGATATTGCTATGTTATTTATACACTTCCGTACACTTTTGATCATATTTGGACTAACCTATTAACTCAGTGCACCCCAGTGCCAGTTTCTGTTTTCTGCTGTTTTCGTATTTCAGGTTTTCCCATCACGTAAACTGCCAGAAAAATCCCGGAAAAATTATATAAAAAATCAGCGTTTCGGAAAATTCCACACGGTCGAAGTAGGGCCGGAGGGGGGCCACCAGGGCTCCAGGCTCCCTGGTGGCGCGGCCCCCCTCCTGGCCGCGCCGGGGGGGGGGGGGGCGCCTGGGCCCCCAAGGCCTCCGCTGATGCCCCCCTTTGGCATATATTTAACACGCGTCCCGAAACCCTCGAGACAGGAACCCTTTTTCGCGATCTCATCTCTGTTCCACCGCCACCGCGCTTCCAAGATCGGGAGCACCAGGAGAACTCTTCCCGGCACCCTGCCGGAGGGGAGGATCACCACCGGGAGCCTCTCCACCACCATGGACGCCTCCCGGATGAGTTGTGAGTAGTCTCCCTTGGACCATGGGTCCATGACCAGTAGCTATGTGATGTTCTCCTCCCCTTCTTGTGCTTCACTAATTAGACCTCGTGAGCAGCCCTACATGATCGAGGCACATATGTAATCCTTATGCTGTTGCTATGTTGAGTTTGCTGGGATCCGACGGATTGTGAGATTATGTTCAGATTGTGTTTGAGTAATATATTTGATTCACCTCTTTTATATTTATGTTCGTAAGTAATTCTTGCATGTTCTCCGTTGCTATTTATTGCTTTGGCCAAGTAGTAGGTAGTGACTCCAAGAGGGAACGTTATGCTTGATTGTGGGTTCATGCCCCTCGATGACTAGCTTGAGTGACAGAAACATGAGTCTAGTGGATGTGCTGTTGCCACAAGGGGGAAAAAACGGTGCTTGTGCCCGCGGGTGCAAGGATTGTTTACTTTACGCAAAGTTCTTTTAATGCAGTTGTCTGTTGCTTTGAGTTTACACTATGGGTGGGACTCGCAACTTAATACCAGCGAGATGTTCTGGATAGATATCTCAAGGTGGATGATTAGAAGTAGATGCAGATGGATTTCGGTCTACTTGCCTTGGCGTACCGCCCATGCTTTGAACCTCTACCTTTCTTGCAACATAGTTAGCATTGGTTTGCGCACATAATTCTATCAATTGCCCATCTGTAATTCGTTTACCTCACATAGCTGTTTTATCGTCTTTTGGGAGAGAGACATCACTAGTGAACATCATGGGACCCCGGTCCATATTACCATCACTGATCACATCCGCTATTTACTTTCTGCCTTTACTTACTTGTTGCAGCAATACCTATCACTATTATCACTTGCGTTTGATCCTTTGTAAACGACAAGGCCGGAGGGATTGACAACCTCTCTGTACTCGTTGGGAGCAAAGTTATTTGTATCTGTGTGCAGGTCCAAGTTGATTGCTAATATCTGGCGCCGTTAGCAGTTGACACCTTCTTGTTGAAACTGGGAGTCTCAGGGGAAATCGATCCTTGGTATCTTTGCCAAGGGAAAACTACCGCTACACTGCATCTCAGACCTTCCACTTGGGGTAACCAACGAGGGGCGAGAAGCCATCAAACGTTCGTGCAGCTTCGTGAAGAGGAGGTTGCACAAATTCCCTCGGTCAGGATGCCTCAGGTTCTCGGTGTTGATCGAGACGGTGCTCCGGAGAATGCACCCGAGCTGAAGCGAGTACCCCTTGACTATTCGTTCGGGCGCCGTTGGATTCCCGTCGGAGTCCACTTCAGTAACTTCCTCCTTGAGGGTGCGGAGCACGGTCGGGCGCCGGTCCTTCCGTTGCCTCTTCGGTTGGCTGCCATTTGTGCGTGCGCCGCCATCATCAGTGGTGGCATGGTCGGCGGCACCCTCAGTGGTGGCATCCTCGGCGGCACCATCAGTGGGGTCATCCTCGGCGGTACCATCAGTGGTCTCAGGATCGGTGGGGAAGGCGGCATCCTCATACAAGTGAGGTTGTTCCTCCATCTCCTGGGACAGCTCCCAGAATGCCTTGCCACCCGAACCCCCGGCCACATCGTTGTTGGCCATGTTTCTCTCTAAATAAGAACAAAGTTTGGTCAAAAAGTTGGTTATTTTCAAGGAACAAGATCATGGTCTCATCATTTAGGGTTTGTCGACACTGAGGCATCCTAAAAGCTAAGCTTTTATCATTGATGGTTTTTCGACGCCGAGGCACCCTAAAAGCCTAAGCTTTCATCATTTCGGTTTTTATCGACACCGAGGCACCCTAAAAGCCAAGGTTTTATAATTAATGGTTTGTCGACACCGAGGCATCCTAAAAGCTAAGCTGGGAATGGGAATTCTAACTTGGGCCTAATCACTTGGCTCTATTGCCGCCTATGGTTTAATGCAGCTAGAATAAAGGGGCACTTGATCCTACTTAATTAACCACTAAGATACCCCGGGCCATGCATTAGTCACAAGTACCCCATATGTCCTAGTTTTAGCATGACCTTTGCTGAAAATAGGACATATGGAGTACCCGAATTTGCCGGAATGGAAATTAATCGACATTCCAGCAAACTCAAGGGCCTCTCGGGTGGACAAGGCAAAAAAGGCCTCCATCACAACATGGAAAATACATTGGCATGTGAAGAGGTGAAACAACATATGCATCTCCAAGCAGTATCATTTAACATTTTGGACAAACCACTACAAGCAATACTGGATCAGATAAAAGAAGAATGTGAGAAAAGCAGACAAATACTAACAGATTGAGGTGTTTAACTTGTGGTGCTCTCTGTGCTATTAACATTTCAAGTCAAAACTTTTTCTGGTTAGTAAGTGTTTCTTGAGCATATGTATGTAGTAAGTGTTTCTGCTCTTAGTGTTTCTTAACACATAATTTAGCTACCTAGTACCAGTGCTATTACCCAGCAGTTAATTAGCTTTTGCTTTTGCTTTTCAGTGCCAAATTCTAGCTAGTATCAGCAAATTAACATCTAGCAGCAATCATTTTCAAATATATATACACTGGACATTTTTATATTAACCTAAGGAAAAATGAATAGTTAGGTTAATTACCACTAGTAGAAAACAGGGCATTGGTCCAGCCCATTAGCCCCGGTTCAATCTAGAATCGGGTCCAATGGGGGTACTGGACCCGGTTCGTGAGCCCAGGGGGCCGGCCGGGCCACGTGGGCCATTGGTCCCGGTTCGTCTGGACCTATTGGTCCCGGTTGAAGCTAAAAACCGGGACCAATGGCTCTTGCTCCTGGCCCACCACTATTGGTCCCGGTTGGTGTTATGAACCGGGACCAAAGGTACCCCTTTAGTCCCGGTTTGTAGCACCAACCGGGACCAGTGAGTTGCCTATATATACCCCCTCACTCAAGAGCAGAGCTCACTGCTCTGTTTTTTTTTCTGGCCGAGGGGGAGAGGGGTTAGTGGTGCTCTAGCTCACCTCCTATGCACACAACGTGTTCGGTGGAATGCCCGAGCCACACTAGTTAAGCTTTTCTCCTCTCGAAGCTCTATTTTCTCCGAGATTTGTCTAGGTTTAGCGGTCCGTCACGTCCCGTCCCCGTCTTCGCCGCCGTCGATCGCCCCCGCCGATCTCGTCACCGGCACCACCGTGGTGAGCCTCTTGTTATGTCCATGCTTTTCTTACTTTTATTATTGCTTTATATAGATATTTGTCTAATTTTCTTACGTTTATTATTGCTTGTTATTATATAGTGCGATGGTTTTGATATCCGCCCACGTGGGCCCTCGTCCGGTCAACGATTCGGATGTGGTATATTATCTTTAATTTATAACTATTTGTTTTAGTGTTTATGATAGTTATGCCGACCAACCTGACATGCATAGATGTTTTATTATATCTAGGAGGTAGTTGAACCGAAAATTCCAACCGACCCTCTTGTGGAGAGGTTAAATTTAGTTGAAGAGGAAAACATTTCGTTAAAGAAAAAATTGGAAAAAATGGAGGAGGAGAAGATGGAATTGGAGTTGCATGTTGCGGAAGTTATCGATGATCACAAGATCAAGATGGACCCTATTGTCGAGAGGTTAAATTTAGTTGAAGAAGAAAACAAATTCTTGAAGGAAAAAATAAAAAAAATTGTGGACGAGAAGATGATATTGGAGTTGCATGTTGCGGATGTCGTCGATGATCACAAGATCAAGATGGATGCAATGCGGTTGATGATTAAAAAGATTAGAAAATATGCCATTCATACCGAGGCTTGGTATCATTATGCCGTTGGATCAATTGTTACCTTGGTTGTGATTATGATAGCATTTGTTTTCGCGTTGAAATGTTTTACATAGTTTCGATGTGTATGGAGAGCTATATGTTGTTAGATGAGAACTATATATGTATGTACTTTGCTTTTAATGTGATGATGAACTTTTATCCATTTGATCACTTAATTATCTATTTATGATGTTCTGTAATGGTTTTTGACACACTTAATTGTATATAAATGCACTCAGATGAACCGGCAATGGATGTACGGTGACAGACACACCTCCGAGTACATTAAGGGCGTGCGTGAGTTTCTAAATGCGGCTGAGGCAAACAAGCAGAATGGTTTTATGTGTTGTCCATGCACTAAATGTGTGAATACGATGTCTTACTCTAACCGCAAAATCCTTCACTCCCACCTGCTTTACAAGGGTTTCATGCCACACTATAATGTTTGGACGAGGCACGGAGAAATAGGGGTTATGATGGAAGACGGCGAAGAAGAAGAGTACGATGACAACTATGTGCCCCCTGAATACGGTGATGCTGCAATGGGGGGAGCTGGTGAAGATCAAGAGGAACCAGACGATGTGCCCAATGATGCTGCAATGGGTGAAGCTGCTGAAGATCAAGAGGAACCAAATGATGATCTTCGTCGGGTCATTGTCGATGCAAGGACACAATGCGAAAGTCAAAAGGAGAAGCTGAAGTTCGATCGCATGTTAGAGGATCACAAAAAAGGGTTGTGCCCCAATTGCGAAGATGGCAACACAAAGCTCGGTACCGTACTGGAATTGCTGCAGTGGAAGGCAGAGAATGCTGTGGCTGACAAAGGATTTGAGAAGCTACTGAAAATATTGAAGAAGAAGCTTCCGAAGGATAACGAATTGCCCGACAGTACATACGCAGCAAAGAAGGTCGTATGCCCTCTAGGATTGGAGGTGCAGAAGATACATGCATGCCCTAATGACTGCATCATCTACCGCGGTGCATACAAGGATCTGAACGCATGCCCGGTATGCGGTGCATTGCGGTATAAGATCAGACGAGATGACCCTGGTGATGTTGATGGCGAGCCCGCCAGGAAGAGGGTTCCTGCGAAGGTGATGTGGTATGCTCCTATAATACCACGGTTGAAACGTTTGTTTAGAAACAGAGAGCATGCCAAGTTGATGCGATGGCATAGTGAGGACCGTAAGAAAGACGGGAAGTTGAGAGCACCCGCTGACGGGTCGCAGTGGAGAAAAATCGAGAGAAAGTACTGGGAGGAGTTTGCAAAGGACCCACGGAACGTATGGTTTGCTTTAAGCGCGGATGGCATTAATCCTTTCGGGGAGCAGAGCAGCAATCACAGCACCTGGCCCGTGACTCTATGTATGTATAACCTTCCTCCTTGGATGTGCATGAAGCGGCAGTTCATTATGATGCCAGTTCTCATCCAAGGCCCTAAGCAACCCGGCAACGACATTGATGTGTACCTAAGGCCATTAGTTGAAGAACTTTTACAACTGTGGAATGGAAACGGTGTACGTGCGTGGGATGAGCACAAACAGGAGGAATTTTACCTAAAGGCATTGCTGTTCGTGACCATCAACGATTGGCCCGCTCTCAGTAACCTTTCAGGACAGACAAACAAAGGATACCACGCATGCACGCACTGTTTAGATGCAATGAAAGTATATACCTGGACAAGTGCAGGAAGAATGTGTACCTGGGCCATCGTGGATTTCTTCTGACCAACCATCAATGTCGAAAGAAAGGCAAGCATTTCAAAGGCGAGGCAGATCACCGGAAGAAGCCCGCCATGCGTACCGGTGATCACGTACTTGCTATGGTCAATGATTTACACGTAATCTTTGGAAAGGGCCCCGGCGCACTAGCTGTTCCGAATGACGCTGAGGGACACGCACCCATGTGGAAGAAGAAATCTATATTTTGGGACCTACCCTACTAGAAAGACCTAGAGGTCCGCTCTTCAATCGACGTGATGCATGTGACGAAGTACCTTTGCGTGAACCTGCTAGGCTTCTTGGGCGTGTATGGAAAGACAAAAGATACAGCTGAGGCACGGGAGGACCTGCAACGTTTGCACGAAAAAGACGGCATCCCTCCGAAGCAGTATGAAGGTCCTGCCAGCTATGCTCTTACGAAAGAAGAGAAAGAAATCTTCTTTGAATGCCTGCTCATTATGAAGGTCCCGACTGGCTTCTCGTCGAATATAAAGGGAATAATAAATATGGCAGAGAAAAGTTCCAGAACCTAAAGTCTCATGACTGCCATGTGATTATGACGCAACTGCTTCCGGTTGCATTGAGGGGGCTTCTACCGGAAAACGTCCGATTAGCCATTGTGAAGCTATGTGCATTCCTCAATGCAATCTCTTAGAAGGTGATCGATCCAGAAATCGTACCAAGGCTAAGGAGTGATGTGGCGCAATGTCTTGTCAGTTTCGGGCTTGTGTTCCCACCATCCTTCTTCAATATCATGACACACGTCCTAGTTCATCTAGTCGACGAGATTGTCATTCTGGGGCCCGTATTTCTACACAATATGTTCCCCTTTGAGAGGTTCATCGGAGTCCTAAAGAAATATGTCCGTAACCGCGCCAGGCCAGAAGGAAGCATCTCCATGGGCCATCAAACAGAGGAGGTCATCGGGTTTTGTGTTGACTTCATTCCTGGCCTTAATAAGATAGGTCTCCCTAAATCCCGGTACGAGGGGAGACTGACTGGAAAAGGCACGCTTGGAAGGGACTCAATAATATGCAGGGACGGATATTCTTGGTCTCAAGCACACTACACAGTTCTACAGAACTCTACATTGGTGACCCCGTATGTCGATGAACACAAGAACAGTCTGCGCTCCAAACACCCGGAGCAGTGCGACGACTGGATTACACGTGAACACATCAGGACTTTCAGCAGTTGGTTGGAAACACGTCTCAGAGGTGACAACACTGTTTGTGATGAGTTGTACTTGTTGTCCAGGGGACCATCTTCGACTGTATTGATTTACAAAGGATACGAGATAAATGGGAATACATTTTACACGATTGTCCAAGATCAAAAGAGCACCAACCAAAACAGAGTTGTCCGCTTTGATGCAACAACCGAGAGGGGAAAGGACACATATTATGGTTACATAGTGGACATATGGGAACTTGACTACGGACATGATTTTAAGGTCCCTTTGTTTAAGTGCAAATGGGTCAATCTGTCAGGAGGTGGGGTACAGGTAGACCCACAGTACGGAATGACAACAGTGGATCTGAAAAATCTTGGATACACTGACGAACCGTTCGTCCTAGCCAATGATGTGGCACAGGTTATCTATGTGAAGGACATGTCTACCAGACCGAGAAAAAGGAAATATAAGGAAGCGATTACATCATACGATGAGCCAAAGCGCCACATAGTTCTTTCAGGAAAAAGGGTCATCCTGGGAGTGGAGGGCAAGACAGACATGTCTGAAGATTATGAAAAGTTTCATGAAATTCCTCCCTTCAAAGTCAAGGCTGACCCAAGCATCCTGATAAACGATGAAGATTATCCATGGTTACGGCGCAATAAGCAAATGACACAAGCGAAGAAAAAGTGAAGACTTTTTTCCGCAACTATTATGATGATACCATGCCAACTTTGTAACAAACGAGTATGATACCATTGTCCGTTTGTACTATTCAAATTTCAATACTACTTGCACTAACAGAGAAAGTATGTAATTGGTTTTACCAGAAAGAATTAAAAAAATAAAGCAAATAACAAAAGAAAATAAATAATGCAGAAAACAAAACAAAAAAACTTGAAAAAAAATAGCAACAATAAGTATTTTGTTGTAAGTAGAAACAAAATAAAATAAATAAAGCAACAAAGAAAATAAATAATTTCAAATTTAAACTATTCAAATTTGAATACTACCTGCACTAACAGAAAGTTTGTAATTGGTTTTACCTAAAGCAATAATATTCACAAAGAAACTCTAAATACAGCAAAAAACAACTTAGAAATAAATAAAAATAAATAAAGCAAAAAAGGAAAAAAAAATTAGGCGCTGCCCAGTGAGCCTGCAAGGCCTGTAGCACAGGATCCACCTGTACTATAAGGCCCAGCAAGCTCACAGGGCAGCGCGCAGAGTTAGGCCCAGAAGCCTGCATTTGAGAGGAGCTCGAGAGGGTGGGAGCAGCAGCCCTTATAAACCACTCTCGAGCTCCCTCAGCTAGCGAGGTGGGACTAAACATCCCACTGCACCCGCGCCAGCACAGGGCCTTTGGTCCCGGTTGGTGGCTGAAACCGGGACTAAT
>LR738711.1:18359421-18384523 GCA_902687465.1 Secale cereale
GCCAGAAGTAACCGGGGCATGTTGGTACGAAGTTATGCAAAGTTGTTCTGGAACGAAGTCCCTGATAGGATAATCCGTCTTTTGTTACGAATTATCTTATCTGGGACTCCGTTCCAAAACCACTTTGGAGAGCTTCGTACCATCATGCTACTGTTACTTTCGCCTAATGATGAAGTATTGGTTTTGTTGAAGCATTTGACACAAAACAAAATGTGACATGAGGGGGTCTAGGGTTGTGGATCGCCGAGCAGTCGAGGGTTGAGGGGTCGAGAGAGGTTGCCTAGCTAGCTAGTGTCAAAGTATTGAAGAAATCCATGACTTCATCATTTGCCAGAAGTAACCGGGGCATTTTGGTACGAAGTTATGCAAAGTTGTTCTGGAACGAAGTCCCTGATAGGATAATCCATCTTTTATTACGAATTATCTTATCTGGGACTCCGTTCCAAAACAACTTTGGAGAGCTTCGTACCATCATGCTACTGTTACTTTCGCCTAATGATGAAGTATTGGTTTTGTTGAATCCTTTGACACTAGACAAAATGAGACATGAGGGGGTCTAGGGTTGTGGATCGCCGAGAAGTCGGGGGGGTCGAGAGGTTGCCTAGCTAGTGTCAAAGTATTGAAGAATTCCATGACTTCATCATTTGCCAGAAGTAACCGGGGCATGTTGGTACGAAGTTATGCAAAGTTGTTTTGGAACGGAGTTCCTGATAGGATAATCCGTCTTTTGTTACGAATTATCCTATCCGGGACTCCGTTCCAAAACCACTTTGGAGAGCTTCGTACCATCATGCTACTGTTACTTTCGCCTAATGATGAAGTATTGGTTTTGTTGAATCCTTTGACACTAGACAAAATGTGACATGAGGGGGTCTAGGGTTTGTGGATCGCCGAGCAGTCGAGGGTCGAAGCTAGTTCTACGTTTGTCATTAATATATCCATCTGTCATGTTTGAATAATAATTGGCATGTTGTAAATATTTGTAGAAACAATGGACGACAACACCCGAGACCTAGCACAAGAAGCGATGTTGATGGACATAATCGCAGACGGACAAAATGCCGTCTTGTCGTTTCTCAATGACACCGATGAGCAGGTCGAAAAATAGCTGCAGCTGGAAGATCTTGGCTATGATATTGATGGATCCAGTGACCCAATGCACATGGAAGAAGTAGACCATGAGGACGGCTCCGGTGACCCAATGCCGGTGCAAGAAGGAGACCGTGATGCTAGCTCCGATGACCGAACCGAGTCCGGCCAGGAGGTATATATGTTAGTTAAGCATGTGCTGGCTAGTTAATTGATGCATTCATTAACTCTCGTCTTTGTTCCTTTTTCTAGACCTCCGGATCGAGCAAATCTTCGGTAAAGAGACGAGGAGCGAAGAAAAAGTTGAGGCCGGATGAAAAGTTTGAGATCTCAGAAATCTCGCACTCCGGCGAGCCGATTGCACCCATCCGGACAAAGAACGCATTTGTTAATCAGTGCGGGGTTCTGGTTAGGGACAAGATCCCGATCAGCATCAATCAATGGTTAAAGCCGGCTGCAAACGACGCTCAGGTGACTTATGTCACTGATATGCAGAAAGAAGATCTTTGGACTGAGCTGAAGTCAAATTTCGTCCTACCGCGAGAGGTTGATCCGGCGAAGCTAGTTAAAGAGGAGTTAATCAAGTCTGCTGCACTTTCGAAGATGGCAGACCAATTCAGGGCATGGAAGAAAAAACTGAATACGTTTGTCAAAGATAAAAAGACTCTAGAATTCGTGGGCATATATGAGAAGATCAAAGATGACTGGCCCGCATTTGTGGCCCATAAGATGTCGGAAAAGAGTCAGAAGATGTCGGAGACAAACCGGATAAATGCTGCGAAGAAGAAGCATCACCATCGCACGGGGTCAGGTGGCTACCTCAGAGCCCGGCCTAAGTGTGCCAAGGCTGAGAATGATCTGCTTCAGAAAGGGATCGAACCAGAGACAATGCACTGGCCAGACCGTTACCGGACTTGGTTCTTCGGGGCTGGCGGAACCTTGGACCCTGTAACAGGGTGGTGCATTTGGACGGACAAGCAATTGGAAACACAACTCAGGAAGATGCGACAGTATAACAAAGCAGCACATGAAGGGACGTTCTTCCCCGACAGAGAGAACGGCGAGCTGACAATGGCCCTCGGGAATCCTGAGCACCCTGGACGGACACGAGGCACGCCAGGCTCCCTTCCGTGGCGTGCTGGGTTTCCGGACGCAGGAGGCTACAAATGCCACGACAGGAGGAAGAAAATGGAGCTGACCGAAATCCAGGCGCAGCGGGCCAGAATACAAGCGATAGAGGAACGGGAAGCAAATCGGGACAAAAGAATTGCCGAAGCTTCCCCCGAAGCTACCCCGCCATCTCATCGGAGAAGCAGCATGGCTTCCACCGAGCTGCTTCAGCCAGAGCCTGTCTTGACGGCTACTGCCAGGAATCCCGTGGATGCTATCACGCAGGCACAAAATTGCCACCTTATGGCACAGTGGATGAATCTGAAGGTCAAGGCGGCTGCTGGCTCTATTTATCCTTCTGGACCAGGCGACACTTTTCACTGCCGGCCGATTCCAGAAGGATATGCTAGGGTGATGGTCGACGAAATAACGAAGGGATTTGAGGAGCTCCAGCTTGACCACCCTACAGGTGAAGGGGAGACTCGGCTGGGTTCTTCACTGAAGACTCCATGCCTATGGCGGAAGGACCTCATCAACATTCTCAACTGGACGCCTCCGCCTCCTCCTCCTCCTCCGGCGAGTCAGGGCACTCCGCCTCCTCCACCGCCTCCTCCTCCGGCGAGTGACCATCAGGGCACTCCGGCTCCTTCTCCGGCGCGTGGCGGCACTCCGCCTCCTTCGCCGCCGGCGCATGGCGGCACTCCGCCTCCTTCGCCGCCGGCGCGCCCGAGCAGCCAGCCTGCTCCTCCTTCTCCGCCTAGTCAGCAAGGGCGGAAGAGACCTGCCGCCGCTCCGGCTGCTCCTGCTCCGGCGCGTAAGCAAGGAAAAAAGACAGCCGCTTCATCTGGTCCGGCGACGTCTAGCAGTACAGCCAGAGGCGGGAGGCGATGCAGATTCGGTCCTTCTCTCACGCCTCTAGAGAAGTTACCGTACGAGAGGTCAGATGAGGAAAACACGAAGATCGCTCAAGGCGAAGTGAAGGACTTTTTTGAAGGGTTGAAAGCACAGAGACATCCACCTTCGGAGGAGAAGATAGATGCGGTGAAAGCAAAGCGCACACTTGCTGCCCTGAAGCAACCAACGAAAAGTAAGCCGCAGGACAACTATGACCGCATGATTCAAAAGTCATATCAAGTAGCAAAGCGGTCGGGAAGTACTAAAAGTGATCAGAGGTTAGCAGAAGGACGAGCTGGGAAACAAATTGCCCAGCTCGGCGAACAAGCGGACCAATCGTGCCCCCCGCTCAAGGTGTCTAGCGACATGGTCGCTAATGATCCGAGGGGTGCCCGATTATACCAATCTTGCAGATTAAGCGTCCGACGATGTACACTATGATTTCTTGGAAGTGCAGATAGAAAGATACGAGCACAAAAAGCCTCTCGTCAAAAATGAAAGATCTCTATCAACGAATATGCGAAGATTGCATGATTGGTACTTGAAAATCTGCAGAGAGTCTGGGGGGAGGGATAACTTGTATTTGAGAGTTAAACCAGAGCATGACCTCGTTGGAATTGACCTGTTGCCTGTTCCATTTGAGGAGTTCTATCAGTTTTTCAATCAATTGGCCCTCGATAAAACAACGGTCACCTGCTACTGTCTGTAAGTAGTACTACTTCTGTCATTGAGTCTCTCTATATAGCTGATCTTCATTGCATGTATTTATAATTATCCTCACTATATTATGCAGATTGAAGATCGTGGAATTGAAGAAAAGACAAGTAGGTGATATTGGGTTTATTAACACATACCTCATAGATGCAACCGAGGTTAAATTGCGTCTCGACGATACCGAGACCAACTTGCTACGATCGTTGGTGGTAAATGAAAACAAAGAAATAATACTCCTTCCTTACAACTTCAAGTGAGTGTTACTGTCTTGTGCATATTTGGTTTCCCTTATATATCAGTCAAGGTTATAGTGATGTAATTGATGAGTTCATGCATGCGTGCGCAGCTTCCACTATATTCTCTTAGAGATTAAGCTTGAGAAGGGAGTAGTAACTGTCTTGGACTCTAAACGTAAAGATCCCGAGGAGTATGCGGACATGACTCAAATGCTCGTCAGGTAAGTTAAATCGATCAATATTATCCACCATGCATATATATTAGCAACTTCATTTCTGATATCAACTAATTGTTTTCTTTGTCTGGCAGGGTTTGGAGAAAATTCACCAAAAAAGCTCCGGGACTGCCGAAGAAGCTACAATTTAGATACCCGAAAGTAAGTACTATATAGTAGCATGTTCCGCGCGCGCATCTCCTATATCTTGATTCAAGCGCTAGTTTCATCAATACCAATTTGGCATTCTTGCTTATCAGTTTGATTGACCTCTATTTCTTGTAAAGTGGTTGTGGCAGGAACCCGAGAATGTTTACTGTGGATACTACATTTGCAAGTCCATCCGCCACACGACCTGTGAGCGGGGCTACACTGAAGAACAATTTGAAGTGTGTAAGCAATCAATAATATTCACAATTTTATAGCATCATTTCATGTATTGACCCCCTACTTCTAATTAGATGTTTCGGATGCGGGATGAACTCCTAACACCAGATCGTCTGCGAGCAATTCAAGAGGAATTGGCGGCATTCTTCCTTGAACACGTGATCGCTGAAGACTCAGAATACTATGTGGACCATGCATCCATATGATAGAAGATTATATTTGTAAGAAATAATTATTGTATATATGTGCCCGGTAGTGTCGGATAGATATACGAGAACTTGTTGTTCGACTAATCTCTCGGAGAAGGAGAGGTGGTCGATATTACTTCTCTCTGTATGCATATATATATATATATATATGTTGATTATACGATCTTCTGTTTCCTTCGTTTGCTTTACTAGCTAGCTAGCTAGCTACCGTGTCTAGTCATCTATATACGTATGTGTAGTACGTCGGACATAAGAGAGGACACTTCTCTCTATTAATTAGCTAGCTAACACAATATGAAACACCTAAATTAACCCCCCAAAACCTCCAAACCCCCCTCCCCTTTCAAAAAAAAAACAAAAACCACAGCCACAGAAATGCTGACGCGTGGATGCCTTTTGGTCCCGGTTGGTACCACCAACCGGGACTAAAGCCCCTCCTGCCTGGGCTCGGCGCACAGGCCACGTGGACACCCTTCTGCCCTGGTTCTGGATTGAACCGGGACTAAAGGGTCAGAGCATTAGTACCGACCCTCTTGTCCCGGTTCAGGAACCGGGGCTAAAGGCCCAAATGAACCGGGTCTGATGACCCTTTATCTATCAGTGTACCCACTGTAAGTTATTCAGTCTGATGCTTTGTTCTACACTTGATGCAAATTAGTATATAGAAGAAGCTATTTACTAGCAGTACCATATATAAAAGACATTCAGTCTGATACTATTTACTAGCAGTACTAGCAGTTTTTTCTTCTTCTTCAATAACTGTATTGGCCATCAGACTGTATTGGCCATATATAAAAGACATTCAGTCTGATGCTATTTACTAGCAGTACTAGCAGTTTTTTTCTTCTTCATTAACTGTACTAGCAGTTTTTTTCTTCTTCTTCATTAACTGTATTAGCTATTTACTAGCAGTACTAGCACTTGGATCATATGCTAATGCTACATTGATACATCATCATGCTAGGTAATATTAAACCCAAGCAACTTTATAATCAACCCATGATACATCAACCACTGCACTGTCCTGCCTAATAAAAACAGTCATGCCAGCATATAGTATATAAATCTGAATTTGTGTTTACAAGAAGAGTGCCCATTGCAATGTAAACCTGAGAACACAACTCACCTCAAGTGTAGGATATAGCAGACACCTACTTCTTCAGTCAAGTGCAGTAAAAGACCTTTTGCAGAACCTGTTTAGTCAGAGTTGAACATTAGAATCCATACTATGCTCTACTATGCTTGTAAAGGAACACTATGACCTCCCTACCATTTGAGTAAGCTGAAGCTTGGCTTCAACTACTGACATCACCAATTAAAATTCAGATAAAGAGTAAGGTCCTAGAACTCACAAATTATGCATGCATATTTAAGTAGAGGAAACTCCAAGCTTGTGTCCAAGGTTATCTATCTCCACGTTTACATAAGTAAGATCATGCAAATAGCAAAACTCTGCTCTTCGAAGATGCTGGACTCCAACCTTTCAGTACATTGGTAAAGCAGTCACCATACAAACCCAAGCAAGTTAAACCTTGTTCTCAACTCACAAATGGATGGCAGCAAATTTTTAAGCAGATATCTTTATGTTTGCATATTCACGCATATTACTTACTAACATTAACTCCTCGGCGCGATCGGAGGGTGAGTGGAAATTTTCTGTTAATAGCTGCAACCTCTGGGTTACATTTTGCTCTGGTCAGACTTAGTGATGTGCACCTGCATTTTCTTTCAGTAATTGGGTTTGATGATTTGTTCTTGCAGGTATAAGTGGGATAACAATGAGAAGCATCTCAAGCCCGAGACAGGGCTGCTCAACATCCGTGTCGGGCTCGGCGTGTTTGCCAATCTGCGGCCAGCCACCGTGTTACCGCAGGTATATCAACATGCCATTTTAGTTCCACATCACTGCAGTTGGTACTTTAGAAAGGTATTTGGCTTGAGTTGCATCTGAGGCCATGTATCGAAGGCATCAGAGTCTGCCCTGCGTCACGGCTTAATCTGTACTAGTAGTGCTTTAACTTCTTTGTTTCGATTAGTACCTAACAACATTGTCCTGTTTTTCTAATGGTACTACTCAAAACTCAGGTAGCTAGTTAACTATATGACCTAGATGGCTTAAGTTGCATCCAAGGCGATGTATCGAAAGCTGAGTGTCTCATGTGTCCTCGCATGATCTGTACTAGCAATACATGGTTTAAATAAGCAATAAAATACTACCAGAGGAAGTTATAGCTGCAAAATTTGTATGGGCTGCAAAATTTGTATGGGCTGAAGGGACTTGTACTAACAAACATGATGAAGATGGTTGGACACGTACATACAAATCCATCCATCTGCTCCTCCCTCTCTCTCTCTCTGGTAACTAACTAAATAAATTGACCACAAAATAAGTGGACTTGTTCATCTACACCATGGACTTGTTCGCGTACTAGCAAGAGCAGAAATTTGTTCCAAAAGGTTGGGCTTGTGCTAATGAGAGAGAGAGCAGATGGGAGTGGAAGGGGATGGGGAGAAGGCCAAACCTTGATGAGGACGGATCCTTCGTCGACGGCGACCGTGGGAGCGGAGGAGCAGAAGACCGTGGGTGTGATAGCCTGGCTTATTAGGGATGATAGACTACTCATATCAATAAGGAATTCCTTCTTTTCCGGGAGCACATTCGGATAGAACTCCAAAGTTAAGCGTGCTCAGCTTGGAGTAGTTTCAGGATGGGTGACCGACCGGGAAGTTGCTCCCGGGTGCGCACGAGTGAGGACAAAGTGCGCAGAAAAGACTAGTATTGATATGTGGGGCCAGTCTAGATCCCGCGAGGAGTAACGACCACTGGCGGGTGTGTCCGGGGCGTTACAAGTTGGTATCAGAGCCGACCCTCGCGGTTACGCGGATGTTTGCAGACAGGTGCTCGGTCATGTTGTTCATGACGTTTGTGACCCGTCGTGGCACACATCATGGTACTTGTATCTGACTGGATGCACAGACGTTTGTGCCAAGAGGGAACGTTCCTGTGGCCCGACGAGGACGTCGATTCCTCTGAGTGGGGGTGTATGTGATAATCTGGCTTATTAGGGATGATAGACTACTCATATCAATAAGGAATTCCTTCTTTTCCGGGAGCCCATTCGGATAGAACTCCAAAGTTAAGCGTGCTCAGCTTGGAGTAGTTTCAGGATGGGTGACCGACCGGGAAGTTGCTCCCGTGTGCGCACGAGTGAGGACAAAGTGCGCAGAAAAGACTAGTATTGATATGTGGGGCCAGTCTAGATCCCGCCAGGAGTAACGACCACTGGCGGGTGTGTCCGGGGCGTTACAGTGGGACCGTGGAAGACGGGCGGCGGCGAGCGCTAGGGCTCGGGGGCGCGGCGCCGGGGCTCCACGGGAAGGCGGCGCGCGTCGGGGACGGGGAGGCAGCGTCGAAGCGGGCCGGGGGGGCGCCTGGCCTCGGAGTTGCGCAGGGAGGGCGGCGTCGGGGTTGCGCGGGGAGGGCGGCGTCGGCGCCGGAGTTGCGCGGGGAGGGCGGCGTCGGGAGAGGAGAGGGGAAGGGGATCGAGGGCGAGGTGAGGGAGAGTGAGGGAGGTGTAGTGGGCCGGGGCATCAATATGGATGGGGGCACGATACTAATGGCGCACCGTCCCCTGGTGCGCCATTAGTATTTTTTTTTTTATTTCTGCTCGAGCCAAGAGGTTATCTTCCACCTGACCTGATCAACATCAAGTCTCCTCTACTAGCTCGACTGGTCAGCAGCCAGTTCTCACACCAGGAGGTCTTGGGTTCGATTCCCAGGCTCCACAAATTTTTTTATGCATTTAAAATGCTGTTTGATACTTATTTGTGTTTAAATATGTTCAAACTTGTTTAAATCATAACATTAATAATTTTTTTAAAATATCATCAAACAGTAATGCCGGTGGAGCGGGGGAGGGTGCGTGGGGTGCGGGGGGTCGGCGGCGGCGGTTGAGTAGGGGAGGGGTGCGGGGGGTCGGTGGCAGCGGTTGAGTAGGGGATCGAGGGTGCGGGGGGTCGGCGGCGGCGGCCGGTGGACCGGAGGGTGCTCGGCGACGAGGGGGACCGGATCTGGCGAGGTGGCATAGCGAACGAGATGGAGGGGGATCGAGATCGAGTGTCCATGAAATTTAAAAATATTCATGATAGTTCAAAAATTGCCCATGAAATACAATCGAGAAATGAAGGCTACGATTTAAATACAATCGATCTTAGCTAGCTAGCTGTCTGTTCATAATCTTCTTGCCCTTCTTTTTCGCAAATGGAGTTCTTCTGTGGAACGGACGTCCTTTAGGTAGGGTGGTCCTGCTTCTTCTTGTGGTGTATGCTGCTACTTCATCATCGTCGTCATGTTCGATCCTCGGTCGCCGTACTTGTCGAAGTCTTTCTCATTGGCTACTCCATCCATTCCGATGATCTTCCTTTTGCCTCTCCTCACGACAACACGACTGGGCTTTGACGGGTCGGTAATGAAGAAGCATTGGTCAACTTGGGAAGCCAGTACCCATGGCTCATTTTTCGCGGTGACGTTTGCGCCCGCGGTCTTGGATTTGGCTTCGGGTATAACCATGGTGGTGAAATACCGGTCTTCTTTTAGGACGCTTTTGGCCCATCTGACACGGAACATCGGGACCTTCTCCCCAGCGTAGCTCAGCTCCCAGATCTCCTCGATCCTTCCGTAGTATCTGTCCTTGTCATTACCGGTGTAGGATTCCATCGTTACCCCGGAGTTCTGATAACCATCGCTCTTCAAGTCCTTGGCCTCGGTGTAGAATGTGTAGCCGTTGATATCGTACGCCTCATAGGTCATCAGGTTGTGCTCGGCGCCCTGTGACAAGGCGAATATGAGTTGTTCTTCCGCGGAAGAATCCTCATGTAAAGGGTACGACAGAAGCTTCTGCTTGAACCAATGGGTGAAACATGAGTTGTGCTCTTTGATTATATCTCCGTCCGTCCTCTATTGGCCTCAGTCATTGTACGTCTTCTCAATAAAGGTTTTGTGCTCTACCACCCAAGGATCGACCAAGTCTATGTGTTGTAGCGCGACTAGGTTTGCTCTTTTAAAGTCGGCGAGTCGACCCTCGAAGTCGACATGCATTTCGCGGCGACCCTCACGATGACCCCATCCAGCGAGCCTGCCGAGGTGCCTGTTGACGGGCAAACCAACGAGGTTCTCGATGCCTAGATAATTCGTGTAGTAGGAGATGCACTCTTCGGTTAGAAAGCCCCTGGCTATGCTTCCCTCTGGACGTGACATGTTGTGAACGTATCCTTTGATGACACCATTCATCCTTTCGAACGGCATCATGCTGTGCAGGAACGTCGGCCCGAGTTCGATGATATCGTCCATGATATGGACCAGCAGATGCACCATAACGTCAAAGAATGAGGGCGGGAAGTACATCTCAAGCTCGCATAGTATCACCACGATCTCTTCCTGTAGCCTTCTGAGTTGCCTCACGCCAACAGACTTCCGAGAGATGACGTCGAAAAAGTTGCATAGGCCAAATAGGGTTTCACGGACGTGCGCGTCCATGATCCCACGGATTGCAACTGGAAATATCTGCGTCATCAGCACGTGACAGTCGTGAGACTTCATCCCACTGAACTTCAGCTTCGCTGGGTCTAGGTATCTGCTTATCTTCCCCGAGTAACCGTAAGGAAGTTTTACTCCTACGAGGCAGGTGAAAACTGCTCGATCTCCTCCTGACATAGAGTGAAGCACGCGGGACGGTAGTCATTTCCGGTCTTCTTGGCCTTTTTGCCTTTGCGACGACTTTCCGTGTCCTGCTTCGCCTCATCATCATCATCATCATCATGATCATCATATATAGCGTGAAGCTCCTGCCTGATGCCCATTGATTTCAAGTCTGCCCTTGCTTTCGGCCCATCTTTGGTCCTCTCTGGCATGTTGAGCAGGGTACCAAGCAGACTCTCGCACACGTTCTTCGTGATATGCATTACATCAAGGCTGTGAGGCACACGGTGGATCTTCCAGTACGGCAAGTCCCAGAAAACAGACCTCGTTTTCCATACCTTCAGCAGCGGCTCTGGCGCCTTTCGCTTCTTTCCCGGCTCTGGCGCCTTTTGCTTCTTTCCCGGCAGTGGGCAATCTTTCCAATTTTTCAACAGCTCGTCTATTTCCTCGCCGCTCCTGGTACGCGGGCGTCCTCGGGGTTCGGTTTCACCATCGAACAGATCCTTGCGTTTTCTCCACAGGTCATCGTCGCGAAGCCACCTTCGATGTCCCATGAACGCGGTTTTCGAAGACCCGGGATCTCTATCTAGCTGGCGATACGTTGTGTCATCCATGCACCTGACGCATCCAGAAAATCCGTGGACCACCTGCCCCGCGACATATCCGTAATCGAGATAGTCGTGCACCGTCGTGAGAAGCGCGACTCTCATAGGGAAATATTCTTTCTCTGCGGCGTCCCACGTATAGGCTGGCGTTTTCCACAGCGTGTCAAGCTCCTCTTTCAGCAGCCCCAGATACAGATTGATGTCGTTCCCTGGTTGTTTCGGTCCTTCAATTAGCATACTCATGTGAATGTACTTCCTCTTCATGCACAACCAGGGGGGAAGGTTCTACATGCACACAAACACAGGCCAGGTGCTATGTGTGGTTCTCTGGCTGCCAAACGGATTGACTCCAACGTTGCTCGCGCCTAGCACCATGTTCCTTGGATCGTTCCCAAATTCTAGGTCTTCGAAGTTCAACGCTTGCCACTGGCTCGCATCCTTAGGGTGACTCAGCATCTTGTCTTTTTTATCTATCTCTGGATCTTTTGCATCATCTTCTCGCATCTTCTCCTCCCTATCCGCGTGCCAACGCAGGAGCTTTGCTAGCTTAGGGTCCGCGAAATACCGCTGCAGACAAGGAGTGATTGGAAAGTACTACACCACTTTTCGAGGAGCTTTCTTCCTCTTCTTGTATCGAGTGACGCCGCACACCGGACATATGGTAGACTCCGCGTGATCGTCTCGATAAATGATGCAATTGTTCATGCACACATGGTATTTCACGTGCGGTAAATCCAGAGGACACACGAATTTCTTCGCCTCCTCCAAACTGGTCGGGCACTTGTTCCCCTTGGGAAGACGTTCGTGCCAGAATGACATGTTCTTGTCGAAGCATGCGTCGGTCATTTTGTGTTTTACCTTCATCTCCAGAGCCATGAGCGTTACTTTCAGGCGGGTATCCTCGGGCCTGCATCCTTCATACAATGGAGTAACCGCGTCTAACTCAAGTTGATCCATCTTGGCTTTCTCTTGGGTGACAGCTCTTGCGTTATCCATCTGCTTGAGAAGCAGCTCTTGAATATGAGGGTCCTGCACCCAGCCCATCGATGCTCCAACGTCGTCTGCTCCACCGGCATCATCATCTTCATGATCATGCCCGTCGTCTGCTCCGGCATCTTCCTCATCATCATGTCCTGCATCTTCTACATGATGACTGTGTACAGCATCACCATCGTGATCATCTCCTGGGGATTCGTCATCTTCTCGCCCGCCCGAGCCGCGGTGGTTATCTTGCCGCCCTTCCTCATTTCTTGCCCGGCCCCCATGGACGACTTCGTAGTCATCTTCATCACCTTGCCACCGATAGCCATCCATGAAACCACGCAAGAGCAGGTGGTCCCGCACCTGCCCGGAATCCGGGTCCGCAATAAGGCTCTTCAGCTTGCATCTTCGACATGGACATCTTATCTCCGTCTCGTTCTTTTGAAGCATCTCGGCCTTCACGGACCTCAAAAACCTATTCATGATTCCTTCGGTCATCATGCGGACCATGGTCGCCTGCGGGGTAGAGCAAAACGATATTTTAGAACCAAGAAAAAATTTGGCATGACTTTGCCTAAAAATAGGACCAAAAAGAATGCTTAATGCCAAAATTCTCACCGAAACGGAAATGAATCAACATTCCGGGAAAATATTGGCAACTATCGCATTTCAAATACCGATACACCTCCAAACACAAACACATATGCAACACCACAAACATATGCAACACCACGAACATACATAGATCTAGCTAGGCCATAAAAAGTGCATGTGCACATTGTTGTAGGGAGAACAACATAAATATAGCTTCCCCCCTTACTTACCTATCAAAACAAGGTAATTTAACCACTTAATTTGAATGAATCTATGGTGGAAATGAGGTGAAAAAGAGGAGGGACCTGAGACAAGGAGGAGGTGGAGAGAATGAAGTGGGGAGAAAGTGAGTGTGGGTAGGAGAGGCTGTCCAAAATATCTTGTTGCTGCCCACTTACTAATGGCGCACCAACTCTAAATGCGCCATTAGTAATCCAGGTTACTAATGGCGCATCTTCTGGTGGTGCGCCATTAGTAGTTTTGAAAAAAAAATACTACTGGCGCACTGTTCCACAGTGCGCCATTAGTAGTTTTGCAAAAAAAAGAATAAAAAATATAATAATAAAAACTACATTAGTGGCGCACTTTCCGACAGGTGCGCCATTACTAGTTACAACTAGTAATGGCGCACTGTGTCTGGATGCGCCATTAGTATGTTTGGACAGGCGCACTAGTTCAAAAAAAAAATTGATACTAATGGTGCACCCTGGGCCAGGTGCGCCATTAGTAGTTTGAACTCTAATGGCGTATCAGAAGGTGGTGCGCCATTAGTATATACTAATGGCGCACTGCTTGTCTGGTGCGCCATTAGTGTCAATTACATCTATAGCCCTTTTTCTAGTAGTGTTAGTTGCGATCTTCATCGCATTTGTTGTTGCATTTAAATTTTTTAGCTAGAGAGTTATTTGTTTGTTGCATTTAAGTGTTGTATGAACTTTATGTATGAACTTGTAGTAAGTTGGTGTTTTTGGTGCTGTGTATTGAAGATGAGCAGACAATGCATGTACGATGACCGATGCTCTCCCGAGTTCATTAATGGCGTGCATACTTTTCTGCTTGCGGCTGAGGCAAACAAGCGGGCGGATGGTTTTAAGTCTGGTTTCTTGCCCCACTATAATGTTTGGACCAAGCACGGAGAAAGAGGGGTTATGATGGAAGACAATGAAGAAGAAGAGGACGACGACAGCTATCCTAGCCATGGGTTCCCTGAATACGATGATACAACAATAGGGGAAGAAGCTGAGCCGGTAATGCGGGAAGAAGCTTAGCCGGCAATGCGGGAAGAAGCTGAAGAAGAGGCATCAGATGAGCCCGTTGATGATCTAGGTCGGGCCATTGCCGATGCAAAGAGAAACTGCGCAAGTGATTTGGAGAAGAAGAAGTTGCAGCGCATGTTAGAGGATCACAAAAAATTGTTGTACCCGAATTGCGTAGGTGACAATAAAAAGCTGGGAACCACACTGGAATTGCTGCAATGGAAGGCAGAGAATGGTGTATCTGACAAGTGATTTGGAAAGTTGCTGGTAATGATAAAGGATATGCTTCCAAAGGACAACGAATTGTCCGATAGTACGTACGAAGCAAAGAAGGTTGTCTGCCTCTAGGGTTAGAGGTGCAGAAGATACATGCATGCCCTAATGGTTGCATCTTCTACCGCGGTGAGTACGAGGATTTGAACGCTTGCCCGGTATGCGGTGCATTGCGCTATAAGATCAGCCGCGATGACCCAGGTGATGTCGAGGGCAAGCGCCCCAGGAAGAAGATTCCTCCCAAGGTGATGTGGTATGCTCCTATAATACCACGGTTGAAACGTTTGTTCCAAAACAAAGAGCATGCCAAGGCGATGCGATGGCACAGAGAAGACTGTAAGAAAGGCGAAAAGTTGAGAGTACCCGCTGACGGGTCGCAGTGAAGAAAAATCGAAAGAAAGTACAGGAAGGAGTTTGCAGATGACGCAAGGAGCGTATGGTTTGGTCTAAGCACAGATGGCATTAATCCTTTTGGGGAGCAGAGCAGCAACCATAGCACCTGGCCTGTGACTCTATGTTTGTATAACCTTCCTCCTTGGTTGTGCATGAAGCGGAAGTTCATTATGATGCCAGTGCTCATCCAAGGCCCTAAGCAATCTGGCAACGACATTGATGTGTACCTAAGGCCATTAGTTGAAGAACTCTTACAACTGTGGAATGGAACAGGTGTACGTGCGTGGGATGAGCACACGGGGGAAGAATTTGACCTAAAGACGTTGCTGTTCGTGACCATCAATGATTGGCCTGCTCTCAGTAACCTTTCAGGACAGACAAATAAGGGATACCGCGCATGCACGCACTGTTTGGACGATACCGACAATATATATTTGGCTAATTGTAAGAAGAATGTGTACCTGGGACATCGTCGATTTCTTCCGAGCAGGCATCCCGTAAGAAAGAAAGGCAAGCATTTCAAAGGTGAGGCGGATCACCGGACGAAGCCTCGCCACCCTACTGGTGCTGATGTACATGATATGGTCAAGGATTTGAAGGTGTTCTTTGGAAAGGGCCCTGGTGGACAACCTGTTCCGAATGACGCTGACGGACACGCACCCATGTGGAAGAAGAAATCTATATTTTGGGACCTGCCCTATTGGAAAGACCTAGAGATCCGCTCCGCAATCGACGTGATGCACGTGACGAAGAATCTTTGTGTGACCCTGCTTGGCTTCTTGGGCGTGTATGGGAAGACAAAAGATACACCTGAGGCACGGGAGGACCAGCAACGTATGCACGGAAAAGACGGCATACATCAGGGTCATGCAAGCTACGCTCTTACCAAAGAAGAGAAGGAAATCTTCTTTGAATGCCTACTCAGTATTAAGGTACCGTCTGTCTTCTCGTCGAATATAAAGGGAATAATAAACATGGCAGAGAAAAAGTTCCAGAACCTAAAGTCTCATGACTGCCACGTGATTATGACGCAACTGCTTCCGGTTGCATTGAGGGGGCTTCTACCGGAAAACGTTCGATTAGCCATTGTGAAGCTATGTGCATTTCTCAATGCAATCTCTCAGAAGGTAATCGATCCAGAAATCATACCAAGGTTAGAGAATGATTTGGTCCAATGTCTTGTCAGTTTCGAGTTGGTGTTCCCACCATCCTTCTTCAACATCATGACGCACGTCCTAGTTCACCTATGCGAAGAGATTAACGTTTTGGGTCCTGTATTTCTACACAATATGTTCCCCTTTGATAGGTTCATGGGAGTCTTAAAGAAATATGTTCATAACCGTGCTAGGCCAAAAGGAAGCATCTCCAAGGGCCATCACAATGAGGAGGTCATTGAGTTTTGTATTGACTTTATTCCTGACCTTAAGCCGATTGGTGTTCCTGAATCGCGGCATAAGGGCAGACTGGATGGAAAAGGCACGCTAGGAGAGGAACAAATAATATGTATGGACGGACATTCTCTCACTGAAGCACACTACACAGTTCTACAGAATTCCGCCTTGGTGGCTCCGTATATGGATGAACACAAGAATTTGCTACATTACAAACACCCGGAGCGGTCTGATGACTGGATTACACGTGAACAAACCAGGAGTTTTGCCAGCTGGTTGCAGACACGTACCATGCATGACACATCTATTGAAGATGACCTGTACTTGCTGTCCCAGTTACCATGTTCGAATATAATGACTTTCAAAGGGTACGTGATAAATGGTAATATATTTTACACGATCGCCCAAGATAAGAAGAGCACCAACCAAAACAGTGGTGTCCGCTTTGATACAGAAACCAAGACGGGAAAGGAAACATATTATGGTTATATACAGGACATATGGGAACTTGACTATCGACGTGGTTTGAAGGTCCCTTTGTTTCGCTACAAATGGGTCAATATGACACGAGGCGGGGTAACGGAAGACCCGCGGTACGGAATGACAACAGTGGATCTCAACAATTTTGCGTATGCACACGAACCATTCATCCTAGCCAATGATGTGGCATAGGTTTTCTATGTGAAGGACATGTCTACCAAGCCAAGAAAAAAAAGATAAGGAAGCGAATGCATCGTACAATGAGCCAAAGCGGCACATAGTTCTTTCTGGGAAGAGAAACATCGTGGGAGTGGATGACAAGACAGACAAGTCAGAAGATTATGAAAAGTTTGATGAAATTACTCCATTCACAGTGAATATTGACCCGAGCATCCCGTTAAATGATGAATATTTTCCATGGTTATGGGCAAAGGGACACACGCGAAGAAAAAGTTTCACACCCAAAGATCTGGGATGTGATCGGCTTCACTAACATCACTTTCTTCTGTGTTACAAACCCAGAAGGGAATCTCTGTAATAGTTAGGGTAGTTATGTGTTTTGGCATTTGAAACGCGAAGAAATTTTATGTGCAAACAAATTCTTTCATGCCTTTACTGATTTTTAAAGTTAAGTTATTCACAAACTAGTGATTCACACTAATTTCAAATAATTCAAAATTTAAACTATTCAAATTTGAAAACTACGGGCACTAACAGAAAGTTTGTAATTTTTGTACCTAACGCAAAAATATTCACAAAGAAACTCTAAATACACAAAAAAAAACAACTCAAAAATAAATAAAGCAAAAAAAATAAAAATAAAGCCCGCCTACTAGGCCAGAGCGGCCTGCATACGACTAGAAACCCAACCTGTTGTTGGGCCAGGATGCAGGCCCACAAAGGCCCAGTAGGCCCACAGGTCAGCACAGAACATGTAGGCCCAGTAGGCCTGCTTTGGAGAGGAGATCGAGAGAGCTACTTCACGGGGGGTTATAAACCAGTGCGGACGCCCCTCGGCTAGCAAGGTGGGACTAAACTTGCCGCACCGCACCTGCGCCAGCGCACACCCTTTAGTACCAGGTCGTGGCACCAACCGGTACTAAAGGGGTGTCTTTAGTACCGGTTGGAGCCACCAACCGGTACTAAAGGGGGTGCGCTTCCCGCCGCTTGGCCTGGCCAAAACAGGCCTTTAGTACCGGTTGGTGGCTCCAACCGGTACTAAAGGTGTGTTCTATATAAGAAAACACTTTAAAAAAATTCGACAGCTTCGTTCTCCCTCTGCTTCTTCTCCTCTGCCCTGTCGCCGCCGCCCCTCGTCGCCGCCCCCGTCGACGTCTGTCGCCGTCGCCGTCGCCGCCACCTGATACGTCCAAAACGTTTCTATAATTTCTGCTTGCTCCATGCCACTTTTCGGTGATATTGCTATGATATTTATACACTTCCATACACTTTTGATCATATTTGGACTAACCTACTAATCCAGTGCACCCCGGTGCCAGTTTCTGTTTTCGGCTGTTTTTGTATTTCAGGTTTTCACATTACGAGAACTGTCAGGAAAAATCCAGAGAAATTATAAAAAAATCAGCGTTCCGGAAACTTCGTTGCGCCCGAAGGACAGCCGGGGGGGGGGGGGGCCACCAGGGCTCCAGGCGCCCTGGCGGCGCCCCCCCCCCTGGGCCGCGCCGGGGGGGCGCCTAGGCCCCCCGAGCCCCGTCTGGTGCCCCCCTTTGGCATATATTTAGAGCTTCCTTCGAAACCCTCGGGACGAAAACTCTTTTTCGCGATCTCATCTCTGTTCCGCCGCCGCCGCCGCTTCCAAGATCGGGAGCACCAGGAGAACTCTTCCCGGCACCCTGCCGGAGGGGAGGATCATCATCGGGAGCCTCTCCACCACCATGGACGCCTCCCGGATGAGTTGTGAGTAGTCTCCCTTGGACCATGAGTCCATGACCAGTAGCTATGTGATGTTCTCCTCCCGTTCTTGTGCTTCACTAATTAGTCCTCGTGAGCTGCCCTACATGATCGAGGCACATATGTAATCCTTATGTTGTTGCTATGTTGAGTTTGCTGGGATCCGATGGATTATGATATTATGTTTAGATTGATCTTGAGTAATATATTTGATCTACCTCTTTTATATTTATGTTCATAAGTAATTCTTGCATGTTCTCCGTTGTTATTTATTGCTTTGGCCAAGTAATGGGTAGTGACTCCAAGAGGGAACGTTATGCTCGATTGTGGGTTCATGCCCCTCGATGACTAGCTTGAGTGACAAAAACATGAGTCTAGGGGATGTGCTGTTGCCACAAGGGGGAAAACAACGGTGCTTGTGCCCGCGGGTGCAAGGATTGTTCACTTTACGCAAAGTTCTTTTAATGCAGTTGTCTGTTGCATTGAGTTTACACTATGGGTGGGACTCGCAACTTAATACCAGCGAGATGTTCTGGATAGATATCTCAAGGTGGATGATTAGTAGTAGATATTGATGGATTTCGGTCTACTTACTTTGGCGTACCGCCCATGCTTTGAACCTCAACCTTTCTTGCAATGTAGTCAGCCTTGGTTTGCGTTCGTGGTCCTGTCAATTGCCTAGCTGTAATTCGTTTACCTCACATAGCTATTTTATCGTCTTTTGGGAGAGAGACATCACTAGTGAACATCATGAGACTCCGGTCCATATTACCATCATTGATCACATCCGCTATTTACTTTTCACTTTTACTTACTATTGCAAACATTATCTATCACTACTATCATTTGCGTTTAATCCTTTGTGAACTACAAGGCCGGAGGGATTGACAACCTCTCTTTACTCGTTGGGAGCAAAGTTATTTGTATCTGTGTGCAGGTCCACGTTGATTGCTAATATCTGGCGCCGTTAGCAGTTGACACCTACTTGTTGAACCTAGGAGTCTCTGGGGATTCGATCCTTGGCATCTTTGCTAAGGGAAAAACTTCCACAACACTGCATCTCACACCTTCCACTTGGGGTAACCAACGAGCGGTTAGAGGCCCATCAAGGAGTTTTTCTGGCGCCGTTGTCGGGGACTCCACTCTTCAGGATAGGGGAGTTGCATGCTATCTTTTACCTTTGCTTTTTAGTCTTGTTAGTTTACCTTACAGTTTTCTCTATGTCTTTTCACAAGTTATGCTTATGGACAACCTTGCTATTGGATCGTTGCTTGCGGGAAGACGCCCCACACCTGTGGTGGTTGATCCTCCCCCTACTGAAATTGTGCCCTATAAAATACCAGCTGGTATTATCAATTATGTTTTGGCTAATCGTTATGCAGGAGACAGACATCCCGGTGAATACTTGCTATATCTGTCACAATTATGTTCATTATTTAAGCTTTCAGATGTATCAAGGGAGTTTGTCATGAGGAAATTGTTTGCCGTATCACTTATAGATAAAGCTTCAGATTGGTATAAGCTTCTCGATAACTCGCACTTGCTTGATTGGCAAGAGCTTATGTCTCTCTTTTATACTAAGTTTTATCCTCTTCATGATGCTTATGTGGAGACTAAGAGTACCTTTTTGCAAGTGGATCATGGTAACAATGCTTTATGTGATGCTTATATTGTTGAGTTTATTCGTGATCCCACTGAAAATTATTATGAGAACGGAACATATGCTTATAGATATTTCAATAATATTAAGTTCCCTCTCTTTATGTTGAAGGTTTTCCTATGCTTATTTTGTCTTCCTATGCTTATTGCTTTGTGCTTCAATGAATTATTCTATTGCAATATTCCTATGCATAGGAAGCATGTTAGGCTTAAATGTGTTTGGTATTTGCTTCTTGATGCTCTCTTTTGTTCTTCAATTCTTATTCCTACAAGAACATCATTAAAGTCTTATGCCTAGCTTAAAGGCATAAAAGAAAGCGCTTTTGGGAGGCAGCCCACATGAATAAATTTTTTGCTTCTGTTGTGTCTTGATGTTATTTACTGCTGTAGCATCATCATTTTATCTTTGCTTTTCATATTTGTGCCAAGTATAGCCTCTGATTGCTAGAAAGTTCAAAAGTTGTGAGGTGCTGTCCAGGAAACAGATTCTGCCCTTGGATACAAAAATTCGTATAAAATTTCCAGATCATCTTTTTGGTCTGAATTTTTTCGACAGCGTTCTCTATATAATTTTATTTCGTGCGTCTGTTCTGAGTTTTTTTATTTGAGTTGCAGAAGTACCCCGAACAAATCAATTACTACCTGATGTTCTGTTTTTCACAGATTCTGTCCTGTTTTGCCTTTCCTTCATTTTGCAAACCAAGAGCTTGCTTTTTCTTTGCAAAAACCTTTTGGCAATCTTGAGAAACAGTAGAACTTCAAGAATATCCTTATTTCCAGCAAGGTGCAATTATTTTATTAAGGGTACTAACCTCGCTAATCAGATTATGATGAGTTATGTATGAAGGGAGTTTTCAAGTGTGCGAGGGGAGATGATAAAAAGATTCAGGAGTGTCAAGCGCTCAAGCTTGTGGATGCCCCCGTGCACCCCCAAGAAATATTCAAGGAGACTCAAGCGTCTAAGCTTGGGGATGCCCCCGTGCATCCCCTTCTCCATCAACATTATCAGTTCGTCTTTCGTTCCGCTATATTTTTATCACTTCATGTGTTATGTGCTATGCTTGGAGCGTCTTGTTTTTAGTTTTCTTTTTAGTTTTTTATAACGAGTCGGAACTCAGCGTTCTTTATGTGGGAGAGAAACACGCTCCACTTCTACCTAGAACATAACATAGAATTTGCATGTCTATCTTTGCTGTGTGTGTTCTTTGTCTTTTAATAGCTACTATCATGCTCTGCTCTTAGTATTCATGCTTATCTTTTTAAAGAGCTTTTTTCTAGTTGGTTGCTTGAACTCTCTTTGATTACCATGCTCACCTTATTAAGAGAGTTTGCTTCCGTTGCATTGGTTAATATGTCTATGATAAAGATGCTACTTGCATGATGGTGCTTAGTAGTTCATGTTTTCTTATGGTTAGTCTCAAATAGCTGGGGGGTTCCCAATGTGTTATTGGAGTACCAACATGATTTGTTTGCCAATGATGTGGTATGGTTTAGTAATATCTTCCTTCGAGAATTTATTTTGATTGACTTGGCGTATGCTCACGCATATTTAAGACTGTAAAGAAAGTCTGTCAAGCCTTGATGATCTTTTATTTCTGAGTGGCGATATAACTTCCATGCCTGATTCAATATTGCTTTGTCGCTCTGCATGATTATGACCGTCATTGCTCTCTTAGTTGGTCGCTCCCAGTCTTTTGCTAACCTCCAGCTGTACTAAGCAGACTAACTTTGCAATACATAGCTCATGGGAAAGTAGCTTAAAAACTATTGTGGTAAAGAATATTTTGCCTATGTATCTTATTTCTTATAAGTTGCTTGCTGAGCGGTAACCATGTTTCTGGGGACGCCATCAACTATTACACTCTTGTTGAATATCATGTGAGTTGCTATGCATGTTTGTCTTGTCTGAAGTAAGGGTGATTTGCCGTGGGTTGAATGACTATGCATATTGTTAGAGAAGAACATTGGGCCGCCAACCAAAGCCATGTATCATGGTGGAAGTTTTAGCTTGGACCTTAATCCTCAATCTCTTATGAGAATATGCTTATGCATTGAAGAGGAGTCCATCATCTATTTTCTATGTTGTCCCGGTATGGATGTCCTCAAGTTGAGATCTATCAAAAACGAGAAATCAAATGCGATTTATCTCCTTGGACCTTTGTACAGGTGGCATAGAGGTACCCCTTTGTGACACTTGGTTGAAACATATGTAATGCAATGATAACCCATGGAAATCCGAGCTAATTAGGACAAGGTGCGAGCACTATTAGTATTCGATGCATGAGGCTTGCAACTTATAGGATGTCTTATGCATGACACATATGAAGTACTACTACCGTTGACAAAATTGCTTCTATGTTTTCAAAATAAAAAAAAAGCTCTAGCACATAACCAATCTTTTACTTTTATGTTGAGTCTCCACCTTCTTTCTTCAAGCACCAACTACTGAGAGCATGATTGTCATTCTGAGTATAATGTGCATTGTCCCAAAGTAGCATTGTCTTTTGCATGATTGTGATATCGTTTATTCTGAAATCATTGTATCTAGTCATCACTTAAACCTTGAAGGTGCCCCTGCATTTATGTTTTGCTTCACTAAAGGGGGCAAGCTAGATATCACTTTATCATATTTGCGCACCATGTTCATTGCAAATCTATTTGATGCTTCAGTTTCATATTGTAAAACTTTCAGTCATTTGTGATTTTCTCATGAGGCAACTTAATTACTATAGAATCATTGTCTCAGTAAGCTTTTGTCATATGACTATAAAAAGTCCTATATGGTTAATAGCATGTCACCACAGAAATTATTCTTGTTATCATTTACCTACTCGAGGACGAGCAGGAATTAAGCTTGGGGATGTTGATACGTCCAAAACGTATATATAATTTCTGCTTGCTCCATGCCACTTTTGGGTGATATTTCTATGATATTTATACACTTCCATACACTTTTGATCATATTTGGACTAACCTACTAATCCAGTGCACCCCGGTGCCAGTTTCTGTTTTCGGCTGTTTTTGTATTTCAGGTTTTCACATTACGAGAACTGTCAGGAAAAATCCAGAAAAATTATAAAAAAATCAGCGTTCCGGAAACTTCGTTGCACCCGAAGGACAGCCGGGGGGGCCACCAGGGCTCCAGGCGCCCTGGCGGCGCGCCCCCCCTGGGCCGCGCCGGGGGGACGCCTGGGCCCCCCGAGCCCCGTCTGGTGCCCCCCTTTGGCATATATTTAGAGCTTCCTTCGAAACCCAAGGGACGAAAAATCTTTTTCGCGATCTCATCTCTGTTCCGCCGCTGCCGCCGCCGCTTCCAAGATCGGGAGCACCAGGAGAACTCTTCCCGGCACCCTGCCGGAGAGGAGGATCATCATCGGGAGCCTCTCCACCACCATGGACGCCTCCCGGATGAGTTGTGAGTAGTCTCCCTTGGACCATGAGTCCATGACCAGTAGCTATGTGATGTTCTCCTCCCGTTCTTGTGCTTCACTAATTAGTCCTCGTGAGCTGCCCTACATGATCGAGGCACATATGTAATCCTTATGCTGTTGCTATGTTGAGTTTCCTGGGATCCAATGGATTATGAGATTATGTTCAGATTGATCTTGAGTAATATATTTGATCTACCTCTTTTATATTTATGTTCATAAGTAATTCTGGCATGTTCTCCATTGTTATTTATTGCTTTGGCCAAGTAATTGGTAGTGACTCCAAGAGGGAACGTTATCCTCGATTGTGGGTTCATGCCCCTCGATGACTAGCTTGAGTGACAGAAACATGAGTCTAGGGGATGTGTTGTTGCCACAAGGGGGAAAATAACGGTGCTTGTGCCCGCGGGTGCAAGGATTGTTTACTTTACACAAAGTTCTTTTAATGCAGTTGTCTGTTGCATTGAGTTTACACTATGGATGGGACTCGCAACTTAATACGAGCGAGATGTTCTGGATATATATCTCAAGGTGGATGATTAGTAGTAGATATTGATGGATTTCGGTCTACTTACTTTGGCGTACCGTCCATGCTTTGAACCTCAACCTTTCTTGCAATGTAGTCAGCATTGGTTTGCGTTCGTGGTCCTGTCAATTGCCCAGCTGTAATTCGTTTACCTCACATAGCTGTTTTATCGTCTTTTGGGAGAGAGACATCACTAGTGAACATCATGAGACTCCGGTCCATATTACCATCATTGATCACATCCGCTATTTACTTTTCACTATTACTTACTATTGCAAACATTATCTACCACTACTATCATTTGCGTTTAATCTTTTGTGAACTACAAGGCCGGAGGGATTGACAACCTCTCTGTACTCGTTGGGAGCAAAGTTATTTGTATCTGTGTGCAGGTCCACGTTGATTGCTAATATCTGGCGCCGTTAGCAGTTGACACCTACTTGTTGAACCTAGGAGTCTCTGAGGATTCGATCCTTGGTATCTTTGCTAAGGGAAAAACTTCCACAACACTGCATCTCACACCTTCCACTTGGGGTAACCAATGAGGGGTTAGAGGCCCATCACCGCCCCCGTTGCCGTCCCATCGCCTAGCCGTCGCCGTCCCGTTGCCTCGTCGTCGCCGTCCCCGTCCCCGTCGCCGCGCCCCGCCCCGGCCTCCCGTCGTCCCCGCCTGGCCCATCCCCGTCGCCGCGCCCCGGCCCATCGCCGTCGCCGCCCCCCGTCGCCGCGCCTCGCCGGTGAGCTCCTGTGCCCCGGCCGCCATGTCCCCACACCAACACCCACACACACACACACACACACACACACACACACATACTGATATTTAGTTATAAATTTTTCTGTTTTTTAGTTATAGAAATATTTATAGAAATGTTAGCAATTTTTCTATTTTTTAGTTATAGAAATATTTGAAATGTTGGTTATATAGAAATGTTATAAATTTTTCTGTTTTTTCGTTTTATATATAGAAATGTTATAAATTTTAGAGCTAGTTTTAGCTAGATGAATTAGATTAATGTCAAATTGTTAGAATTTGCATATAGAATTTTAGTT
>LR738711.1:18384653-18408655 GCA_902687465.1 Secale cereale
TTTTCTGTTTTTTAGTTACAGAAATAGTTATAAAAAAGTTAGAATTGTTAGAAATTTTTCTGTTTTGTAGTTATAGAAATAGTTATAAAAAATTTAGAACTAGTTTATTTTTAGTATGAAAATTAATAGAACAAGTTTATTTTTAGTATGAAAATTTAGGTATATGAGATTATTTGAACTAGTTGAATTAATATAACTAGTCTATTTTTAGTAAATGCGGAGTTGAACAAGTTGAATTAGTAGAACTAGTTTATTTTTAGGTATATGAGATTTGATGATCTAATTAAAATATTACTATATATAGCTACTTTATATATTTTAGTAAGAAAATTAATAGAACTAGTTTATTTTTAGTAAATTCTTAGTTGAATTAGTTGAATTAATAGAACTAGTTTATTTTTAGTAAGAAAATTTAGATATCTGAGATTTGATGATCTAATTAATAGGAAATGTCGTCTGACGACGAAAATGATTTCATTACGTGCGAATACTGTGAAGACCAGCGGCCTGTGCGACAGAAATTTTCTTGTTGATGATAGGCGCTTCAGTATCAAGCTGGATGAGACCTTCGAAGTGGATATAGTAAGTCACAACGACAAGTCTTTTTTCGTAATTAAGCATGACTTATATATGCTTCATTTCCTTCAACTTATAATTTTAAATTTTCACTATTCTACTAGCGCATCCCCTGCCATGCAAGAATTTTTGTCTTGGATAAGATAAGTTTCAGTGCTATGGAAACTATGAAGGTAAAGAGAGTTTACCTGAAGACCGAGCATGGTTATACTTTCAACGTTAAATTATACAATGCAGACACGTACACCTATTTTGAATGCAAAACTTGGCAAGCACTACGCAAGGCTTATGCATTTGAGCCTGATATGGTTATCACCTTTGATATTCGTCCGGAAGATGATATTGAAGGTAATAGAGACATCTGGGTCGATGTGCAGGCGCCTCCAGTTCTACCATTATGTGAGTTTCTCAACCATATTGTCGGGGAAACTGATCGCCCACGAACGCCTATGGGACCGGAGCCCCTTTTCGGTACGGCAAGGGGGCGGAGATCGCACAAAGAGCGGATCGAGGCGAGCACATGAGCAGTTTACCCAGGTTCGGGCCGCACGGATGCGTAAAACCCTACTCCTGCTTTGGCTTGTATTGCGTTCTTGCTCGGGAGCGAGGAGAGCTACAGTACACTCTAACCGCTAGCAAGACCGAGCGTGGGAATGATCGATGTTCGGAACCTCCCCTACGTTGTGCATGGGCCTCCTTTTATAGGTCAAAGGGGTCACCGATAGGTGGCAACACAGAAGGGGGTAAAAATGTAAAAAGGGTGGTAGATGGAACAGTGTTCCATACCTAACTCTGACGGCAGGGGACAAGGGCTTTTAATGCCCGTCGCCATCGCCCAAACAGTGCAAAAAGTGACCGTCAGGGGCGCCACCGTCCGCCACGACGGTAGCCTTGTCATCGCCGCTTGCCACCGTGTACCCCTAGCTGCACAGTCTTCCGCCACGTGCGCCTGGAATGGTCCCAGAGCGACACGTGGGTGAATGCGCTGGAGCGCGGGTACTGAGTGGAAGCTTGCCGCGGCAGGTGCCTTGCCACGGGCGCTATCTTGTCGCTTCTGGGAGCTTGTCGCTCACCGGGCCTTACCGGGACGCGTGGCGCGTCGCGGCAAGTTCCTTGAGATGCCTTGATTGGCCTTCCCGGCAAGCTCCTCTTGCCAGGGTCTTGTGCCTTGAGTGGTTTTGTGCCTTGAGTGGCCTTCCCGGCAAGCTCCTCTTGCCGAGGTCTTGTCTTCTTGACTTGGATACTTTGTTCTTGAATGGCTCCAAGGGAACCACGGAGGATCTTGGCGGACGCCTAGCAAGCCTTGCCGCGGGACGCTGCAACTGCCCGTGCACAGGTTCGAGATACTAAGGTACCCCTACTTTAGTACACCGACAGGAGCCCCCGGGCCTGGGCCATACATGTTGCCGAGCGCTGTTGGGCCAGGCCCAAAACAGTGCACGGGCACGCGCGGCCTGCGGCACGCCGTATCTCACTCCGTATCTACCGCGCCCTCCCCTAACGGCACGCGTCAATCGTGGCGTCGTGGGAGAGATCGTAGCCTGTTTCTTTAATTGGAAATGCGGAACGTCCGTCCCCTCCCCCCGTATAAGCAGGGGAAACAGGGGCAGTTCGTCCATCTGCCCGTTGCTTCTTTAATCCTCAGAAACCTCCGCCGCTCCCATCCTTCCCGAAGGCCGAAAGAGAGCAGCGCTCCGCCCTTCGTTGCCACCAGCACCACCAGCGCCGTCGACCTCCTTCACCGCTTCCGCCATGGCTCCGAAAGGCGAGAAGGGGAAGACTAAGAAGTCGGTCGAGGCGCTGCGGCTCGCGGCGATGCGGAAGAAGAAGGCGGTCTTCCCCCCCCCCCCCAAGCTTGACGCGGACGAGCTGAGGGATTCCTTCTACCTTTTCTGGTCGAGGGAGACGCGGGCGCATCCGCGTACCAAGGTACTCCCAGCCATCGCTTGCGAAATGTTCCCGGGCAGATATGCGTTCTTTGCCCTGTTCTTCTACTGCGGGCTTTGCCCACCCTATTCTGAGTTCTTCTGCGACATAATGAACACTTACGGGTTCCACCTCCTTGACTTCACCCCCAACGCCGTTCTGACCATGGCCGTTTTTGCACATATGTGCGAAAACTTTGTCGGAGTCTTCCCCAATGTAGCTCTTTTCCGCCACTACTTCACGCCTCAAGTTGAGAGGGGAGAGCCTCTGTCTGGCGGAATCTTTTGGATCTCTAGGACCCACAAGAAGGAAGCTTACTTATTGGGAGAGCTCCGCGGCAAGTGGGATGAGTGGAGAGCCAATTGGTGTTGGATCGTAGAGGATAACCCGCAGCACTTTACCGCCCGGTGCCAAGCCCCAGTGGTACGCGGCGACGACTGGAGTGACTTGGCCCCGGAAGATAGTAGATTGAAGATCGCTACTACCCGGATCCTTCGCCTCAGGCTTGCCGGGCTGACTGTAGGCGCAGTTGGAGCAAACTTTCTCCGCCACCGCATCGCCCCCCTGCAGGAGAGGAAGAGGCCCACCTGGGAGTTTGAGAACGCGGCAGACATCATGAGGCTGCGCCCGGGCCTCAATTATAATTTCACTGTCTTGGAGCTCAATGCGATGCTCCAGGCGTTGTTCAAGTATGACTCCGACCACCCCGAATGGTTCACATTGCCGAGGGGCGTAGTTCCACTGTGCAATAGCTCAGCGCTCAGCCGCATCCGTGCAATGATGCCGATGTGCGACTCGCACGGGATCGAGCCCAATTGGCAAGAGCCTGCCGACGAAGCTGTGCAGGCATTCTTCGACAATTTGGAAGAATCGCCAATTAACTCCGACGAGAAGAAGGGCCTCACCCGCGACACCACCGACCAGGAGATGGCGTACATCGCCACCAGGCTGGAAGAGGCGGCGGCAGCCTCAGCCGCGGGCGAGTTCGGGTACACAGTGGAGGAGGCGGAGGCAGCGGAGGCGACAAGCCTTGCCGAGCGAGAAGAGTTTCTCAAAGCGAGGAAGCTTGCCGGGCAGGTCGCCGAGACAAGTGAGCCCGCCGAGCAGGGTGTCGGGTCGAGCGGGCCCGCCGAGCAGGGTGCCGAGTCGAGCGGGCCCGTTGAAGACACGAGCGGCCCACTGGAGATCGGCTCCTCTTCTTCGTCTTCAGGTAGCTCGCCACCACCAGCTGAGCCTCCAGCTCCGCGAAGGCGCCTCCGCAAGGCCGGGGACTTGGCGGAGCGGCAGACGGGCAAACAGCTGCCACGTCGCGCAACGCGCGCCACCGCGGCAAGCAAGCCTGCCGCGGGAGCACCTCGCGCTTCTGCAGTGGCTGGAGGGGGGTCGTCCCGGACCGCAACTTCTGCCCCTGCCGCTCCCCACGCCACGGCGGCAGCTGGAGCGGGGTCGTCTCAGACCACCGCCCCTGCTCCCTTCAAGCGGCCAAGGGAGCCTACTCCTCCGCCTCCCCGCGCCGGGACGCGTGAGCCAGATTTTGACTTCTCTGCGCTCAGCTCCGACGAGGAGGAAGAAGAGTAAGTCTTTGCCGTTCTTGTATTTCTTCGATTTTTCTGTTGTTTTGTCTTGTATCTCTTTTGCCTAACTCTGAACCTGTTCTTCTTTTTCAGAACCCTGGCCCAGAGGGCGGCAAAGAGAGCCAAGGCCCAGGTGATTGTCATCGAGGACGAGCCCGCTTCAACAGCAAGGGGTGCGCCCGAGACAAGCTCGCCGGACCCGGCAGCTGGTCTTCAGAGCAGCCCCCAGCGTAAGTGTCTGGTTTATCATTTTTCTTTTGCTGTCAGGCGCACGTGGGTGCTTCTTCTTTACTGACGTCTTGTTCGTTGATCTGTGTAGGAGCAGAGCAGCAGCACCAGGAGCGTCAGGAGATCGCCCCCGACGTGCTGCAAGCTTCGACCACACCGCCAAGGGGAAGCTCTCCGGCAAGGGAGAACACTCCGCCAAGGGCGAGTACCCCGCCAAGGGCGAGTTCTCCGGCGAGGGGTAGCACTAGCGGTCCTCCACCGGCGGGAGCTACAACCATGCCGCCGAGGGAGAGCTCCCCGGCAAGGAACCTCACCGAAGAGCCGGTCCGCGCAAGTAATCCCTTTGCTTTAAAAACTCCCCTCGGGTTTTTCTTATTTAGATTCTTCTTTTTTGGATATTTGCTTGACTGTTTTTCTTTTCTTTTCCTCCGTCAGACCCGTCCGCAGCCGACCCGATGGAGACGGAGGGCATTGCTGACGACGCCGCCGTTGCCGAAGAGACGGTTGGTGCAGATGATCCCGCCGGCGCAGAGGCCGCCGAGGCTGCCGCCGCAGCAGCCGGCGAAGGGGCTGGCGGTCGCACTGACAGCCCTGAGGCCGCAGGAGCGCCAGGCGCTACACCGGCCGCCGAGCCCTCCGCCGCTGCCGCAGCCCCCAGCTCCGACGAGCCCGAGTCGGGCGCCTACTTAAAGGCCGGCGACGACGTCTTTATCCAGCTCCCTTGGGCGTCCATGTCCAGGGCGCCAGTCGAGGGAGAGGTCTTCGACGGGGAGGTGCTTGCCTCCGCCGGGTTGAAACTTGTCGACGTGCCGAGCAGCAGCGGCGAGTCGGAGGAGGAACGGCTGCTGCGCAAACTACTGTCACTCTACCGCGCCCGGCAAGCCAAACTGGAGTCCCGCGAAGCGCTGGCCGCCAAGGCGGGAGTCGATATGGAGAAGCGCGCAGAGGAGCTCTGGGGTCTTCACCAAGCAGCTCTCCGATCCTTGGCAGAGGAGCGGGAACAACTTGCCGAGGCACAGCAGGCCTTCATCCTCGAGAAGGCTGAAGTGGAGGAGCAGCAGCGGCTTGCCGCCGAGGAGCTATCCAAGCGAGAAGGCGAGCTGGCGCAACGGAAGGTCAACCTCGACGGCCACGAGGATGAACTTGCCACGTGCGAGCAATCTCTTGGCGGAGCTCTCCAAGAAGCAAAGGATGCCGCAGCAGCTGCTGAGACCACCAAGAAGGAACTGGAGGTGAAGGTGGCGCAGCTCGAGGCTGACCTCAAGGTGAGAAGCGAAGAAATCGCCGCACTCAAGGTCGAGCGGGAGAAGGACGCCCACAGCCTCTCCGAGCTGCAGGTCCGCCTCTCCGAGAAGGGCAAGGAGCTCACCGCCGCCAGGACTCCAACGCCGACCTCGAGCTGAAGCTGGCCACCCTAACCAAGACGCTGGACGGCGCCAAGGAACGGGAGACGACTCTGAAGGAGCAGATCAGGGCCGAGAAGGCGTTGCTGGCGAGCGCTGCCGTTACCCAGAACAACTTTAGGCAGACCGTCGAGCTTTGGACGGAAGGCCTCGTCAACGCTGCCACAGACATCGACAAGGAGTTGGCGCAGCTGGGGGCGGAGTACCTCGGGTACTCCACTGACGAGAACCTCCACCCCAGCGCCAAGCTTACTTTATTCTTCAAGGGCGTGGTGTCGGCCATCCAGCAACTCCGGGAGAAGATCCCAAAGCAGCTGGCGGACGAGTCGCGCAGGCTCTGCGCCGGATCCCTGCAGAAGGTGTTGATGAAGGTGGCCTTCCGCAATCCAGGCCTCAACCTTACCAACGTCCTTAGGAGCTTGCCGCCGGACGCCGACCAGGAAGCGCTCAAGGCCCTTGCCGCACCCATTGTGGACAAGGTGGGTGGCATCAAGAGGGTCGAGGGCGACCGCGCGGACTAGTCTTGTCCATTTTCTTCTTTTCCTTCTCGTTGTTAGCCATATTATGACAAACAGTCCATTAGAGTTGCGACAAGTTGCTTTGTAATATAACTCTATTTTGGGTAGTTAATGCAATGTTATTTCCTTTACTTGAATCCTTTTGCTTTGTATGTTTTTGCGACGCCCGAAGACCGACGTCCCAGAAGATTCCAGAGATTCCAGATGTTCCGGGTTCTCCCGTGTGTTTCATTTGTGCTTCTGTTAGTTATTTTTGCATTGCATCATGTCATCATGCCATCATGTCATTAATCTTTGCATCTCAACTTAAATAAGTCGTGTGGATCTTCGATCCATTTAAATCGAGGGAAGGATGGCTTCTCTTTATAACATATCCTCCCAATATTTAGGGAGCTATATTAATAAATATTCCATTTGTTTGGAATTAACCCAAACACACTTGCAATTATTCTCCAGGCCTCTGTTGCTTCAAGTTTCACCCCTTTCCTTGTCTATAATTCTTTTTCCCATTTATCGAGGTTCCCCAAAAAATTCGAACATTTTTGGACACTTCAAAAATCAAGTCTTAGTTCAAACCCATTTGAATTAAATTCAAATATGTTTGAATTATATTTTTTCCGTTCATTCATTTTCTATTTTTCTCGGACCGCGCTCATTTTATGAGCCCGAGAAAAATAACCTCTTGTTCAAACTCTGTCGAAACCCTTCCTTTCTTCTCATTTTTCTTCTTGGCAATTTTCTGTAATTGGAAAATGGCAGAAGAGGAAAAAAAGGAAGGTCCAGCCGCAGCTGGCCCATCTGCTCCCAGGCCGGCCCAACCTTCCCTCTCCCGCAGTCCCGCACCACCTTGGCCCAAGGCCCACTCCAGCGCCAACCCTAGCCCGACCGCTCCTCATCCCCTCGCTCTTCTCCCTCTCCCTCCCAGCGCCGCAGCTTCTGCCCCTCGCTCTCCCGAATCGCTCACCCCGATTCCCGATCCCCTTCTCTCTCGATCTCCCTCTCCTCGCCCCGCATCGCCAAGGCGCAGCTCCTTGCGCGCCCCAGGCCGTGCGCCTCGCCCCTGCCTCGCCTAGCTCCCTGAGGGAGGAGCCCTCGAGCAGCCCGGCGGCCAGCAGCCGCGCCGTCCGGCGTGCCAAGGCCGACTCCTCCTCCTCACCGCGCCCCCGCGCCTCGTCTCCCGCAGCGCCCCTCCCTTGGCGCCCCATTTTTCCTGGCCGCAGCTCTCCGGGGCCGACCCCGTGGTACCTTGCCATCGCCGGAGCAGCCAGGGCCGGCCAGGAGCTGCCGCCGTCGCCGCCAGGGGCTCTTCTCCAGCGCGCCCCAGGCCTCTGCTGCTCCACCTGCCGGCCGCATCTTCCCTACAGCGCCGACGCCAAGCTCCCTCCTGCCGCGACCCTGCATCGATCTCCAGCGCCTCCCCTCGAGGGCCTCGGCCAGGCACCGCCGCTGCATCGTGGCCCAGCCACTGCTCGACGCCAGCGCCTGGCGCGCCTTCCCTAGGGCCTCCGTGCGCCTCCTCCTCCGGGCCTCTGCTCCGGCCACCGGCGCGCGAAGACCTTGCTGCCCCCCTTTTGTTTTTGCCAAGTTCATATAAACGAGGGACCCCGAGACCGCCAAGTACCTCTCGGATTTGTCAAGTTCATCTTCGAACGTGTACCGCTACCCGTGTACAACTACAGTCGTCTCGGAATCGCCAAGTACCACTACGCTCGACGACCGCGAGTACCACTACATCAACGTGAACGACTACCCTCGCCGAAGACCCATGAATGAAACGTCAAGTTCCACTACCGTCGCCGGAAACACCAAGTACCCCTTCGTTTAACAAGAACGACAAGTTTGGAGACCTCAAGTGCCACGACGAACGTTTTGAAGCGCCAAGTACCAGAACGCCCGGAGCACTCGAAACCGTCAAGTACATCTACGAAACGAGAACGTCTACTTCAACTACCGTCGCCCCGTGTACCACGACTCGCAAGAACGTTTACTTCCACTACTTCCACTACGTCTCTCGACGACTCGAACCCCTCCGAGAACGAACGCTTCGAAGGTATAACCCCGAGACGATGACCTGTGGACGAATGCTTGTTGTGGTTGTATGAAATGTTTTTCCCTGGGTGTGCACCGTGCCCGTTTCGTCTTTTGTCATGCTCCTCGGTTGCCTCGTTGCCGACCCGTGGGAACCCGGTGACGAGATCACCCCACCTTTCATCTTGTTCGACTCGCTCTCCGTCCAATTTTGCACCAGTCTCTCAACGAGTTACCGGAACCGAGATGTTGCCGTTGCATCATTTTCGGATCGTTGCCGTGGCACCTTTTTCCTTCCAGGTCTCCCGGTGGTGATCCTCCCCTCCGGCAGGGTGCCGGGAAGAGTTCTCCTGGTGCTCCCGATCTTGGAAGCGGCGGCAGCGGCGGAACAGAGATGAGATCGCGAAAAAGAGTTCCTGTTTCGAGGGTTTCTTGAAACGCTTTAAATATATGCCAAAGGGGGGCATCGGGGGAGCCTCGGGGGCCCAGGCGCCCCCCGGCGCGGCCCAGGGGGGGCGCCTCCAGGGCGCCTGGAGCACTGGTGGCCCCCCCCCCCCGGCTGTCCTTCGGGCGCACGGTAGTTTCTGGAACGCTGATTTTTTATATAATTTTTCTGGATTTTTCCTGGCAGTTCTCGTAATGTGAAAATGTGAAATACAAAAACAGCCAAAAACAGAAACTGGCACCGGGGTGCACTGAGTTAATAGGTTAGTCCAAATATGATCAAAAGTGTGTGGAAGTGTATAAATATCATAGCAATATCACCCAAAAGAGGCATGGAACAAGCAGAAATTATAGATACGTTTTGGACGTATCATTACCGGAACCGAGATGTTGCCGTTGCATCATTTTCGGATCGTTGCCGTGGCACCTTTTTCCTTCCACCACGGTGACAAATACTCCTTATATACTTCATATCTCTTCATGTTCACTTTTAATAAAAATTGCATAAACTTGATCATGTCATCCGCATCATGTTAACAACATTATATGTGTGAATTGTTGTTGCTTAAAAATTGCTAAACATGCTCATGGGGTTTTTCCCGGATTTGTTGTTGTTATTTCCGGCCTCATTAAAACTTGCCTAAATAGGTAGTTTGTTTTGCTTCACCTCTTGCCATGTTAACAAACATTTAATCTTGTCTTGTAAATAAACAAGAGTCGACTAAATAAATAACATGTGGTGTTTTGTCAATATGCAACTCTTTGCATATTGAGGTCCATTTAACTTGTAGCTTTGTTTGTGCACCTTGCCATGCCATGCATATTTAAACCGGACATACATCATACTTGGATGTGCATCGTATGCCATGTTTATGCTTGTGCGTTTACCGTGTTGTTTGCTTCTTTCCGGTTGCTTCTCTTGTTAGCTTCGGTTTCATTCCGGAGTTCTGAGGCTTCTTCTTCGTCTTCTTCTGGACCCGTTCTTCTCCCTTGAGGAATCCCAGGCAAGATGATCATACCCTTGGATACCTTTACTACCATTGCCATGCTTAGTTGTCTCGATGCTATCGTTACATGTCGCGCCACCCATCTTTTATGTCAGCCTCTCCTTGTTGCCATGAAACCTCTAACCTTTGACACCTTCCTAGCAAAACCATTGTTTGGCTATGTTACCCGCTTGCTCAGCCCCTCTTATAGCGTTGTTAGTTGCAGATGAAGATGAAGATCGTTCCAGGAGGGAACTTGTTGTTGGAATATCACAATATCTATTATTATTATTAACACACCTATATACTGGGCATGGGTGGAAGGCTTGGCCTTTTGCTCGGTGTTTTGTTCCACTCCTGCCACCTTAGGCGCCGATAAACCGGCATTATATTCCTTGATTTTGCGTTCCTTACACGATGAGTGGATGGGGACCCCTTGACAGTTCGTCTTTGAATAAAACTCCTCCAGCAAGGCCCAACATTGGTTTTAATTTGCTCATAATAACAACTTAATTAATTAATTAAATTGCATAGGGAGTTAGCGCTACCCGAGGATTCTTTCTACATAGCAGGGGGGCTAGTGCTGATGGTGTTGGTCCCTAACGGGGAGCCTGCGGGGCCACCACGGGGAAACTCGAGGTTTGGTTTAACTCGTAGCTTCGCCCATCCGGTCGTGGCCTGAGACGAGATACGCGCGGCTACTATCAGGGTGTCGACACACTGGGAGGTGTTGCTGGACTTGTTTTACCATTCTCGAAATGTCTTGTGCACCGGGATGCCGAGCCTGATCGGATTTCTCTAAGATAAGGGGTGATGATATTATATTTATCACTTCAGCTAGTCGTGAGAGCTTGTGATGGGCTAAGTTGGGACACCCCTGCAGGGTTATAATCTTTCAAAAGCCGTGCCCGCGGTTATGTGGCAGATTGGAATTTGTTAATGTCCAGTTGTAGAAAACTTGACAGAGGATCCGAAGTAAAACGCACAACTGTGTGAGTAACCGTGACTGTCTCTTTTCACTTTGAGAAGAGAACACGGTGGGGTTATGTTTGACTCGTATGTAGTTTAGTATCTTTAGCGATCACTACTAGTTTGCGTCCGTTTGCGTAGATGCTCATCTTATTCTTGTACTCGTAAGCTAGCCACCATATTATGCTTAGCCGCTGCTGCAACCTCACCACTTTACCTCCTCCTACCCATAAAGCTTTGCTAGTCTTGATACCCATGGTTATGGGATTGCTGAGTCCTCGTGACTCACAGATATTACAACACCAGATGCAGGTTCAGCCGAGTTTGATGCAGGAGCTGGTTCAAGTACTTCACTGGGAGCTCGATGAAGAGTTTGGCCGTATGCTTGTGACGTTTTTGACGATCAGTAGTGGTTTCTACTAGGGGCGATTCGGACCTGTGGCTTTATGTTTTGGTATCTTTCTTTTGGATCTTCGCCCGTAGTCGGGTTGTGATGTTTTGAATGATGTCTTGCTTATGTAATGTATTGTGTGAAGTGGCGAGTGTAAGCCAACAATCTCCTTTTGCAATTTAATCCCTCTTTTACATGAGTCGTGCAAAGATACCAAACTTGAGATCATTCCAGAATGGGCTTATACCTTTAAGTCGTGCCTCGACACGTAGGAGGTATAGTCCCATCCTCGGCATTACAAGTTGGTATCAGAGCCTTCTCCGACCTAGAAGCCCCCACTGTTTGATCGAATCGTTGACGGTTGAGTCTAGGCACACACTTGAAAATGTTTTGAGTCCTATATATATATCGGAGAGTAGGATTTCTTTGCTCCTCATCTCTTTTCACTCTGGTGAGGACTCCTGACGATTACTCTTGTCTCTTCTACTCTAAAAAAAATGCACCAAATTTTTTTTAGGATCTCGCGAGTATTGTTTGGATTGTTCCGATGTCTTTGTGACGAGAACATTGTTCTCGATGCCTCCTGTCATTTAGGGGTTGTGGCAGTGTCTCGGGGAGTTGAGCTCCGAGGTGTTGCGTCACAAATATATCGCATCAGTTCTAGAATACTTAAGACGGCCGACATCGAAAACTCTCCTATGCGGTTAGTGGCAAGATAACCCCGACATCACCCAGTACTGGGGAGGTAGTTCGGGAGTATTGCCATAGCTTGTATAGCAGATGCGTTTCGAAGGTCTGAGGTAAACGGTTTCCGGAAATAACTGGTTATGTGTTGAAGGATGGATACAACTGGATGTAGGATTAGAGTTGAGTGCGCGGTGCTTCCCCTGTATCCCCAACACCTGATTGCATAACTGGAAACTTTCGGAGATTAATAGGTGGGTTCATCTAGTAGTTCTAGGCATTCTTCCAACGAGTACTTGATATGAAGTTCGGGGTTCTACATTGAGTGAAGTGGTTTATGGGCTTGTTCCGATCGGGAGTTGCATCTTAAAGTGTCCTTGGCTATGCTGATCCGGGGATTGCAAAACCCTTTTGTAACACGTTCCATAAGCTTTCAGCACGAATATGTCGAACGAAGCCTCTATCTTGTATTTGTTCTATCCGATCCTTGTTGCTTTTATTTACCTTTTGGTCTCCCAAGTGGCTTCTCGACAAGTTGTTGTACCTACGGAATTCATTCGTTCAATTCTCTGTTCGGATGATATTGTGAAGATCATGTTACAACATATCTATCCTTTGTTTTCGTTTTGATTCTGGTATTCGAGTTGCTTCGATGTCAAGTGTTGATTCCATACCTTCCTAATCGGTGTTCTCATATTTCTATGGGAGTGCTAATCCTTCTTGATCATCAAGATTCTCATGTTAATCCTTTTCAACCAGTGTGCCTTCTCTTCAAGTTATTCCATACGGACGCCGTTGAGAAATCTGACGATTTGTCTGTTTCAATCATCCCAAGTTGTCTTTGTTTTCCCCACCCTCTCACCCTTCTTCTTCTCGGAGCAAGAAATTCTCAGATGAAGTATCCATTTTATTCTTGTGAGGTTCTTCATTCATTTCCTTCAATGTTCTTATCCGGTGATTTATCGTGAAGATGCTCAAGAGCTTCAAGCCCATCATTCTTTTGTTCTCAAATTCTGCCGGTGGATGTAATTCAAGATTTCGGTGTTGATCTTATCCTTTTCCTCATTTCACAATGCTTTTTTATTTCGGGGCACCAATTAATCATTCTCCTCTTGTTATTCATATCCGTAGTGCTGAAGATTCGTGTTTCCATTCTTAATCCGTTCAAGCTATTTTGAGGATTATCATCTTATTCAAGCCGTTTAATTCAACCGGTGCAATATCTCTTAAGCAATCTTTTTCAACGGTGATTTCTTTTGAGTGGGCCCTAACCCACAGGTCTTTTCCCAGGATCTTACCTGACTCTTCTATTTTTCTGGAGTTATACTCAAATTTGTTTCAAATTGTGACATAAGAATGATTTCCATCAGTCATATACCTTCTCCAAGATCGCTTTCAAATTCTTGTTCATCATTGGTTCAACCTTTTAATTCTTCATTACGGAGTGCCTCAACAATTCATGGTGGTGTATCTAATCGTCTTCTCAGATTTGAAGATTGGAGAAGAGTTTCTCTTAAATCTTGGCCCGTTCTCTTGATGAGTTGTGGTTCTAGCTTCATGCCATCCTCATTATTGTTCCGTTTGTGAGGAATTCTTTTTATATACCCTTCGGAAGCATTTCATGATTTTTTCTTTGTGATCCTCCGAAGGCCATCATTTCAGAATATTTCTTCATTCTCAGTTTTCAACCTTGTCCTCCAAACATCCTTCATTGATGCCTCTTCATTCGTCTCCATATTTTTACGGTGGCTCGTTCAAGATTACTCTTCCTTGTTATCGTATTAATTCATTTGTTCTTTTCATAATCCTACCGGTGGTTCGTTGAAGATTTACTCAAGCTTGTGCGAGATCTCTCTTAATCCTTTCCAACGAGAATAAGTAGTATGCCAAATCCGTTTGCTTGTCATCAATTTAATCTGATGAAGGATAAGCATACAGTAAATCTTTTTCTTATTTCCTCGAAGTGATTAATCTCTGTTTTCCGGAGCTTGTTCATCATATCATATTCTCGGTTCTAAGTTGTTCATCTTGTTTTCCGGAGCTCCAAGTTATTTCAATTATATCATTTCAAGCTCCATCTAATTCATCGCATGCCTTAAATCTTATTCTTTTCATCTTTCACTTCTCATGCTTTCATTACCGGAGTTCTCATGGTGGTTCATCAAGATTTAATTCATCCTCGAAGTCTTCATCAAGATTCTTGTTGGAGCTCAAGCATTCTTCATCATGCATTCCAATTGCAATCCGCTCTACCTTATCTTTTCAGATGGTGTTATGTCATTTTTGACAATTCCTTCATGTTTCATGATTCACGAGTTGTCAGGAATGAGATATTTAAACCCATCTTTTTCTTTGTTCAGGAGATCTTTCCAACCATTCAATTTATTCGTTGGAGTTAACTTGGGTTGTATTTCACCTAAAAGCGTTCCCTAAGGATTGTTGCTAATTATGGTGCTTATAAATGACCCAAATTCTTCATTTATCATTCCGGTGAAATAAGTTTTTCATCTCCTTGTTGATCTCAATCCAATCAAATGTTTCGTAAGTGGCTGGTTGTCACCTCATAATTTTGAGATGTTTTCCATAAGCCCACATCAAGCTTATTCTTCTCGTTGTTGAATTTCCAACAATTCTATTCAATCCATCATTGTAAGGATGCTCTTTCAAATTCATTCGTGGGAGAAGTTGTCATTTTCTTCTCCGTTCTTTTCTTTCCAACGACCTAGCATATATTCTTTCATTCCGGAGGCATTGTGATGATGATCTCTCCAAACCATCATCTCGATTCTATCAAGATCATATTCTTCCCTTGCTTTTCGATTTAACAGGAGTGTCGTGACCTCCATTCTAATTCTCTCATCTTATTAAGTTTTAACTCTCTTTTTTTTTTTAACCGCAGTGCTATCTGAAATCTTTCTTACCCCTTGTGCCATTCTTTTAATTGTTTCAGAGGCAGTGTGTTGTTTATTTCATCAAGTATCATCCCAACTTGGCAAGTTTATGTTAATTCCTTCCATTTTCAGTCGGAGTGCTGTCCGAATTATGTCATTCTTATTCCTTGGCTATACCGTTGCAATTTCATATTCTTTTGGTCCGCAAGCTCTTGTTTCATGTCTTGCAACCTACAAGGTTCTCATAATGTTCCTTGTTCCTCTTTTCTAACGGAGTGTTTTCATCTTCGTTCATCTCCGTTGTATTCTTCTTTCACTTTGGTCAACCTCTCAAGGTTCTTTGGTTTCACTCGTCTGTCAAAGAAGCAACTTTGTTTTACCTCTTCCTCTTCCGTTTTTATCCGGTGCCATCTCTAGGATCTCGGGTCGAGATCCTCTATTAGTGTGGGAGAGTTGTGACGCCCGAAGACCGACGTCCTAGAAGATTCTAGAGATTCCAGATGTTCCGGGTTCTCCCGTGTGTTTCATTTGTGCTTGTGTTAGTTATTTTTGCATTGCATCATGTCATCATGCCATCATGTCATTAATCTTTGCATCTCAACTTAAATAAGTCGTGTGGATCTTCGATCCATTTAAATCGAGGGAAGGATGGCTTCTCTTTATAACATATCCTCCCAATATTTAGGGAGCTATATTAATAAATATTCCATTTGTTTGGAATTAACCCAAACACACTTGCAATTATTCTCCAGACCTCTGTTGCTTCAAGTTTCACCCCTTTCCTTGTCTATAATTGTTTTTCCCATTTATCGAGGTTCCTCCAAAAATTCGAACATTTTTGGACACTTCAAAAATCAAGTCTTAGTTCAAACCCATTTGAATTAAATTCAAATATGTTTGAATTATATTTTTTTCGTTCATGCCTTTTCTATTTTTCTTGGACCACGCTCATTTTATGAGCCCGAGAAAAATAACCTCTTGTTCAAACTCTGTCGAAACCCTTCCTTTCTTCTCATTTTTCTTCTTGGCTATTTTCTGTAATTGGAAAATGGTAGAAGAGGAAAAAAAGGAAAGTCCAGCCGCAGCTGGCCCATCTGCTCCCAGGCCGGCCCAACCTTCCCTCTCCCGCAGTCCCGCACCACCTTGGCCCAAGGACCATTCCAGCGCCAACCCTAGCCCGACCGCTCATCATCCCCTCTCTCTTCTCCCTCTCCCTCCCAGCGCCGCCGCTTCTTCCCCTCGCTCTCCCGCATCGCTCACCCCGTTTCCCGATCCCCTTCTCTCTCGATCTCCCTCTCCTCGCCCCGCATCGCCAAGGCGCAGCTCCTTGCGCGCCCCAGGCCGTGAGCCTCGCCCCTGCCTCACCTAGCTCGCTGAGGGAGGAGCCCTCGAGCAGCCCGGCGGCCAGCAGCCGCGCCGTCCGGCGTGCCGAGGCCGACGCCTCCTCCTCACCGCGCCCCCGCGCCTCGTCTCCCACAGCGCCCCTCCCTTGGCGTCGCGTTTTTCCTGGCCGCAGCTCTCCGGGGCCGACCCCGTGGTACCTTGCCGTCGCTGGAGCAGCCAGGGCCGGCCAGGAGCTGCCGCTGTCGCCGCCAGGGGCTCTTCTCCAGCGCGCCCCAGGCCTCTGCTGCTCCACCTGCCGGCCACCTCTTCCCTACAGCGCCGACGCCAAGCTCCCTCCTGCCGCGACCCTGCATCGATCTCCAGCGCCTCCCCTCGAGGGCCTCGGCCAGCACCACCGCTGCATCATGGCCCAGCCACTACTCGACGCCCGCGCCTGGCGCGCCTTCCCCAGGGCCTCCGTGCGCATCCTCCTCTGGGCGTCTGCTCCGGCCACCGGCGGGCCAAGACCTTGCTGCCCCCTTTTGTTTTTGCCAAGTTCATATAAACGAGGGACCCCGAGACCGCCAAGTACCTCTCGGATTCGTCAAGTTCATCTTCGAACGTGTACCGCTACCCGTGTACAACTACAGTCGTCTCGTAATCGCCAAGTACCACTACGCTCGACGACCGCGAGTACCACTACATCAACGTGAACGACTACCCTCGCCGAAGGCCCATAAACGAAACGTCAAGTTCCACTACCGTCGCCGGAAACACCAAGTACCCCTTCGTTTAACAAGAACGACAACTTTGGAGACCTCAAGTACCACGACGAACGTTTTGAAGCGCCAAGTACCGCGACGCCCGGAGCACTCGAAACCGTCAAGTATATCTACGAAACGAGAACGTCTACTTCCACTACCGTGGCCCCGTGTACCACGACTCGCGAGAACATTTACTTCCACTACTTCCACTACGTCTCTCGACGACTCGAACCCCTCCGACAATGAACGCTTCGAAGGTATAACCCCGAGACGATGACCCGTGGACGAATGCTTGTTGTGGTTGTATGAAATGTTTTTCCCTTGTGTGCACCGTGCCCGTTTCATCTTTTCTCAAGCTCCTCGGTTGCCTCATCGCCGACCCGTGGGAACCCGGTGACGGGATCACCCCACCTTTCATCTTGTTCGACTCGCTCTCCGTCCTCTTTTGCACCGGTCTCTCAACGAGTTACCTGCTAGGCTTCTCGCACCTCGTTGGTTACCCCAAGTGGAAGGTGTGAGATGTAGTGTTGCGGAAGTTTTTCCCTTGGCAAAGATACCAAGGATCGAATCCCCAGAGACTCCTAGGTTCAACAAGAAGGTGTCAACTGCTAACGGCGCCAGATATTAGCAATCAACGTGGACCTGCACACAGATACAAATAACTTTGCTCCCAATGAGTACAGAGAGGTTGTCAATCCCTCCGGCCTTGTAGTTCACAAAGGATTAAACGCAAATGATAGTAGTGATAGATAATGTTTGCAATAGTAAATAATAGCGAAAAGTAAATAGCGGGTGTGATCAATGATGGTAATATGGACCGGAGTCTCATGATGTTCACTACTGATGTCTCTCTCCCAAAAGACGATAAAACAGCTATGTGAGGTAAACGAATTACAGCTGGGCAATTGACAGGACCACGAACGCAAACCAATGCTGACTACATTGCAAGAAAGGTTGAGGTTCAAAGCATGGGCGGTACGCCAAAGTAAGTAGACCGAAATCCATCAATATCTACTACTAATCATCCACCTTGAGATATCTATCCAGAACATCTCGCTGGTATTAAGTTGCGAGTCCCACCCATAGTGTAAACTCAATGCAACAGACAACTGCATTAAAAGAACTTTGCGTAAAGTAAACAATCCTTGCACCCGCGGGCACAAGCACCGTTGTTTTCCCCCTTGTGGCAATAGCACATCCCCTAGACTCATGTTTCTGTCACTCAAACTAGTCATCGAGGGGCATGAACCCACAATCGAGCATAACGTTCCCTCTTGGAGTCACTACCTATTACTTGGCCAAAGCAATAAATAACAACGGAGAACATCCAAGAATTACTTATGAACAAAAATATAAAAGAGGTAGATCAAATATATTACTCAAGCACAATCTGAACATAATCTCATAATCCATCGGATCCCAGCAAACTCATCATGGCAACACCATAAGGATTACATATGTGCCTCGATCATGTAGGGCAGCTCACGAGGACTAATTAGTGAAGCACAAGAACGGGAGGAGAACATCACATAGCTACTGGTCATGGACTCATGGTCCAAGGGAGACTACTCACAACTCATCCGGAAGGCGTCCATGGTGGTGGAGAGGCTCCCGGTGGTGATCCTCCCCTCCGGCAGGGTGCCGGGAAGAGTTCTCCTGGTGCTCCCGATCTTGGAAGCGGCGGCGGCGGCGGAACAGAGATGAGATCGCGAAAAAGAGTTCCTATTTCGAGGGTTTCTCGAGACGCTTTAAATATATGCCAAAGGGGGGCATCAGGGGAGCCTCGGGGGGCCTAGGCGCCCCCCAGGCGCGGCCCAGGGGGGGGGGCGCGCCGCCAGGGCGCCTGGCGCCCTTGTGGCCCCCCCGGCTGTCCTTCGGGCGCACGGTAGTTTCTGGAACGCTGATTTTTTATATAATTTTTCTGGATTTTTCCTGGCAGTTCTCGTAATGTGAAAACCTGAAATACAAAAACAGCCGAAAACAGAAACTGGCACCGGGTGCACTGAGTTAATAGGTTAGTCCAAATATGATCAAAAGTGTATGGAAGTGTATAAATATCATAGCAATATCACCCAGAAGAGGCATGGAACAAGCATAAATTATAGATACGTTTTGGACGTATCAACATCCCCAAGCTTAATTCCTGCTCGTCCTCGAGTAGGTAAATGATAACAAGAATAATTTCTGTGGTGACATGCTATTAACCATATAGGACCTTTTCATAGTCATATGACAAAAGCTTACTGAGATAATGAATCTATAGTAATTAAGTTACCTCATGAGAAAATCACAAAGAACTGAAAGTTTTACAATATGATACTGAAACATCAAATAGATTTGCAATGAACATGATGTGCAAATATGATAAAGTGATATCTAGCTTGCCCCCTTAGTGATGCAAAACATAAATGCAGGGGCACCTCCAAGGTTTAAGTGATGACTAGATACAATGATTTCAAAATAAACGATATCACAATCATGCAAAAGACAATGCTACGTTGGAACAATGCACATTACACTAAGAATGACAATCATGCTCTCAGTAGTTGGTGCTTTTAAAAGAAGGTGGAGACTCAACATAAAAGTAAAAGAATGGCCCTTCACAGAGGGAAGCAGGGATTACTCATGTGCTAGAGCTTTTATTTTGAAAACATAGAAGCAATTTTGTCAACGGTAGTAGTACTTCATATGTGTTATGCATAAGACATCCTATAAGTTGCAAGCCTCATGCATCGAATACCAATAGTGCTCGCACCTTGTCCTAATTAGCTCGGATTTCCATGGATTGTCATTGCATTACATATGTTTCAACCGAGTGTCACAAAGGGGTACCTCTATGTCACCTGTACAAAGGTCCAAGGAGATAGATCGCATTTGAGTTCTCATTTTTGATAGATCTCAACTTGAGGACATCCATACCGGGACAACATAGAAAATAGATAATGGACTCCTCTTTAATGCTTAAGCATATTCTCATAAGAGATTGCGGATTAATGTCCAAGCTAAAACTTCCACCATGATACATGGCTTTGGTTGGCGGCCCAATGTTCTTCTCTAACAATATGCATACTCAAACCATTCAACTCATGGCAAATCACCCTTACTTCAGACAAGACGAACATGCATAGCAACTCACATGATATTCAACAAAAGTGTAACAGTTGATGGCGTCCCCAGAAACATGGATACCGCTCAGCAAGCAACTTATAAGAATTAAGATACATAAGCGACATATTCTTTACCACAATAGTTTTTAAGCTACTTTCCCATGAGCTATGTATTGCAAAAGCTGAAGGTTTTAAAGGTAGCACATGTAAATTTACTTGGAGTGGCGGTGAAATACCACATACAGGTAGGTATGGTGGACTCATATGGCATAACTGGTTTAAAAGGATGTGGATGCACAAGCAGTCAGTCCGCTTAGTACAGGTGGAGGTTAGCAAAAGACTGGGAGCGGCCAACTAAGAGAGCAATGATGGTCATAATCATGCAGAGCGACAAAGCAACATTGAATCAGGCATGGAAGTTATATCGCTACTCAGAAATAAAAGATCATCAAGGCTTGACAGACTTTCTTTACAGTCTTAAATATGCGTGAGCATACGCCAAGTCAATCAAAATAAATTCTTGAGGGAAGATATTACTAAACCATACCACGTCATTGGCAAACAAATCATGTTGGTACTCCAATAACACATTGGGAATCCCCCAGCTATTTGAGACTAACCATAAGAAAACATGAACTACTAAGCGCCATCATGCACGTAGCATCTTTATCATAGACATATTAACCACTGCAACGGAAGCAAACTCTCTTAATAAGGTGAGCATGGTAATTAAAGAGAGTTCAAGCAACCAACTAAAAAGCTCTTTGAAAAGATAAGCATGAATACTAAGAGCAGAACATGATAGTAGCTATTAAAAGACAAAGAACACACACAGCAAAGATAGTCATGAAAATTCTATGTTATGTTCTAGGTAGAAGTGGAGCATGTTTCTTTCCCACATAAAGAAAGCTGAGTTCCGACTCGTTATGAAAAACTAAAAAGGAAACTAAAAACAAGACGCTCCAAGCATAGCACATAACACATGAAGTGATTAAAATATAGTGGAACGAAAGACGAACTGATAAAGTTGATGGAGAAGGGGATGCACGGGGGCATCCCCAAGATTAGACACTTGAGTCTCCTTGAATATTTCTTGGGAGTGCATGGGGGCATCCCCAAGCTTGAGCGCTTGACACTCTTGAATCTTTTTATCATCTTCCCTCGCACACTTGAAAACTCCCTTCATACATAACTCATCATAATCGGATTAGCGAGGTTAGTACCCATAATAAAATAATTGTACCTTGCTGGAAATAAAGATATTCTTGAAGGTCTACTGTTTCTCAAGATTGCCAAAAGGTTTTTGCAAAGAAAAAGCAAGCTCTTGGTTTGCAAAATGAAGGAAAGGCAAAACAGGACAGAATCTGGGAAAAACAGAACAGCAGGTAGTAATTGATTAGTTCGGGGCACTTCTGCAACTCTAATAAAAAAACTCAGAACAGACGCACGAAAGATAATTATACAGAGAACGCTGTCTAAAAAATTCAAACCAAAAAGATGATCTGGTGATTTTATACGAATTTTTCTATCCAAGGACAGAATCTGTTTCCTGGACAGCACCTCACAACTTTTGAACTTTCTAGCAATCAGAGGCTACACTTGGCACAAATATGAAAAGCAAAGATACAATGATGATGCTACTGTAGTAAACAACATCAAGACACAACAAAAGCAAAATAAAATTTTATTCATGTGGGCTGCCTCCCAAAAGCGCTTTCTTTTATGCCTTTAAGCTAGGCATAATGCATAGAGATCAAGTCTTATCAAGACTAAAAGAATAGCTAGCCCGTACAACGGACTCAAAAGGTAACTTGATCTTCTTTCAAGGGAAGTGTTCCATCCCTTTCTTGAGAGGAAACTGAAATTTTATATTACCCTCTTTCATGTTAATGATAGCACCAACGGTGCGTAAAATGGGACGTCCCAAAATAATTGGACAAGAAGGATCACATTCAATATCCATAATAGTGAAATCAACGGGAACATAATTGTCATTGACAATGATAAGAACATCGTCGATCCTCCCCAAAGGTTTCTTTATGGAAGAATCAACGAGACGAACACCAAAAGAACAAGAATCAAAAGGTTTCAATTTAAGCATATCATATAGTCTTTTGGGCATAATGGAAGTACTAGCTACAATATCACATAAAGCATAGCATGAGAAGTTGTTTATCTTAATTTTAATCATAGGATCCCAACCATCTTCTAGCTTTCTAGGTATGGAGGCTTCTACTCTAAGTTTCTCCTCCCTAGCTTTGATGAGAGCATTAGTGATATGCTCTGTGAAAGCAAGATTAAGCATGCTAGTGTGGGGATCTTTGGCCATTCCTTGTAGAAAGGTGACAACTTCTGAGATACTACAATTATCAAAATTAATTTTATCATTATTGGGCAGAATTGTAGTGTCATCCTCTTTGTTTGAATCGCTCTCTATTATAAGAGTTTGAACATCTTCCCAAGTTTGGGGAAGCTTAGGAGCAATTTTAAACTGAGGCTCATACTCTTTTCCTGGAAGACCATGCCATGGGCATAACCCTCCGTCAAGACTAACATAATCACAAGGTTTATTACTTTTGTAGATCCCGACAGTGGTGATTGGTGTAATGGAAGAAGGGGTGTACTCCTCCCATCTAGTGTTTTTGGTGGAACCCATAATAGCAAGCAAGCAAGATAACTATTTTTGTGTGATTTTCGATAAAAGATACTAAAGCAAAAACTGAAAGGTAAACTAACAAGACTAAAAGCAAAGGTAAAAGATAGCGTGCAACTCCCCTATCTTGAAGAGTGGAGTCCCCGGCAACGGCGCCAGAAAAACTCTTGCTAGGCTTCTCGCCCCTCGTTGGTTACCCCAAGTGGAAGGTGTGAGATGTAGTGTTGCGGAAGTTTTTCCCTTGGCAAAGATACCAAGGATCGAATCCCCAGAGACTCCCAGGTTCGACAAGAAGGTGTCAACTGCTAACGGCACCAGATATTAGCAATCAACGTGGACCTGCACACAGATACAAATAACTTTGCTCCCAACGAGTACAGAGAGGTTGTCAATCCCTCCGGCCTTGTAGTTCACAAAGGATTAAACGCAAATGATAGTAGTGATAGATAATGTTTGCAATAGTAAATAATAGCGAAAAGTAAATAGCGGGTGTGATCAATGATGGTAATATGGACCGGAGTCTCATGATGTTCACTAGTGATGTCTCTCTCCCAAAAGACGATAAAACAGCTATGTGAGGTAAACGAATTACAGCTGGGCAATTGACAGGACCACGAACGCAAACCAATGCTGACTACATTGCAAGAAAGGTTGAGGTTCAAAGCATGGGCGGTACGCCAAAGTAAGTAGACCGAAATCCATCAATATCTACTACTAATCATCCACCTTGAGATATCTATCCAGAACATCTCGCTGGTATTAAGTTGCGAGTCCCACCCATTGTGTAAACTCAATGCAACAGACAACTGCATTAAAAGAACTTTGCGTAAGGTAAACAATCCTTGCACCCGCGGGCACAAGCACCGTTGTTTTCCCCCTTGTGGCAACAGCACATCCCCTAGACTCATGTTTCTGTCACTCAAACTAGTCATCGAGGGGCATGAACCCACAATCGAGCATAACGTTCCCTCTTGGAGTCACTACCTATTACTTGGCTAAAGCAATAAATAACAACGGAGAACATGCAAGAATTACTTATGAACAAAAATATAAAAGAGTTAGATCAAATATAGTACTCAAGCACAATCTGAACATAATCTCATAATCCATCGGATCCCAGCAAACTCATCATAGCAACAGCATAAGGATTACATATGTGCCTCGATCATGTAGGGCAGCTCACGAGGACTAATTAGTGAAGCACAAGAACGGGAGGAGAACATCACATAGCTACTGGTCATGGACTCATGGTCCAAGGGAGACTACTCACAACTCATCCGGGAGGCGTCCATGGTGGTGGAGAGGCTCCCGGTGGTGATCCTCCCCTCCGGCAGGGTGCCGGGAAGAGTTCTCCTGGTGCTCCCGATCTTGGAAGCGGCGGCAGCGGCAGAACAGAGATGAGATCGCGAAAAAGAGTTCCTGTTTCGAGGGTTTCTCGAAACGTTTTAAATATATGCCAAAGGGGGGCATCGGGGGAGCCTCGGGGGGCCCAGGCGCCCCCCGGCGCGGCCCAGGGGGGGGCGCCGCCAGGGCGCCT
>LR738711.1:18418018-18496014 GCA_902687465.1 Secale cereale
CCCCCCGATTACCCAGTTGCAGGAATGACTGTCAGCAATGTACTTTCACGTGAAGTGTTGAAAGTCAAAACCAGCACATGCTAGTGTGTACCAGTGGAGGGAAAAGGCAGCCATCCCGTGTGAACGCGGGCTGCACGCCACCAAGGGAAATCGGGATCACGCGTCAGATCGGATGGCGCAGCGCGCGGTTGATGTGAGCGTTAAAATCAGCCGGTTGAATTGAATAGTTTTCCTTATTCATAGGTAATTTTTGTATCATTTATAAATCAGTTTTGCTAGAACTCATCTAGATGAGATATAATTTGGTCTCATTCATCTTCTATAGCCATTGAAATGTGATGCTATAAGATGCGTGTGTGCTGATGTGCATTGTATCTGTTCTTGTTTTGCAGGTGAATGAGACCAACTTATATCTCATCTAGATGAATTCTAGATACTCCCTAAATAGATACTTACTGTAGATTTTATTTGGAAGTACATATAAGCATTCCAGATGTTATACAGATCTTATTTGGAGCGTGGACATCTGAAAAAATCCTGACATTGCAGCCTAATTAATGAATAGCATGCTCATTGGCCTTTCGCTTGGCAGGCCCGCCGTAGAGGCACGGGCGGGTCAGAGAGCGCGCCGTTCACGATCTGTTCGAAGATGAACTTGTAAGCCGCCTCGGTCAAGTGCACACCATCCCAGCTCACACTCTTGGACGGGTCCTCGCACGACTTCCCCTCCAGGACCGTGCCGTTCACCTCCACCTTAACGCCGCATCCGATGTCCTTGTCATAGTTGTACTGGCCACCACCATACCCACAACACACGTGTAGAGGGTCCGCAAACCCAATCTTCTTGGCTTGGCTCATCAGCCTGTACATGGCGGTGTACACGCTCGACATAGGTGAAGGCGGCCTCAGGGAGGGTCACCCTGAGCCTCGCCACGGTCTCCTTGAGTCGCGCGTTGAAGAACTGGGGGCCGGCGTTGAGCGCGACGGAGCAGCCGGCGCCGTCCTTCTCCGCGGCGAGGTCCGGGCGGTTCGCCAGGGCGTACGGCAGGCACCCGAGCGTCCCCGTGTTGTGCACCCAGAAGTACCTCCCCCAGAGGTTGTACACGGTCTGGATCGCCGACGCGAGCCTCTCCATTAGATCGGGGACGTAGGCCTCGACTTGCTCTGTGGTCATGTTCTCTAGGTAGCCCATGGCGAGGTCGTTGGCGCCGACGTCGAAGGTGTAAAGCGCCTTGGAGACCAGGTGCTCGGGTTTCGGCAGGATCTCCCGGTAGACTCCACCTACGTTATTGTAGACGAAGTGGCTCCTGTTGATGAACTGCTGGAACTGCCAGATCTGCACGTCCAGCGAAATGGGGCTGTACCCGGAGGTCCACAAGCTCCCGTTCACTCGTCTGATGGTTCCGGTGGCACTCGCGAAATTGGCTCCCTGCGTGAAGTTGCTCAAGAGTGAATCCAGATACGCATTCAGGCAAGCAATACGTGTCAGGAAGACAAAATAAAAAAAAATACTGATTCCTGAATATAGATGGGTGTACCCATGAAGTCGATGGTGAGGCGGCCGTCGCTTTGCCGCCCGGCGGGCATGCCGAAGGTGGTCTGGCCGTAGGGGGGCTGCACCGCCGGGAAGAGGGCCGGGAATGCTCCGGTGTCCGAGTAGGAGTCGCCGAAGTTGAAGCTCGCCGGGAAGCCACACGGAGTATCACCAGCATCACGGCGAACGTGATGAGTTTGTTGGTGGCCATGGTTGTGCCACGGCGAGCTGAAGCCATTTCTCACAGCTCGACCGGTGTCGGTGCAGCGGCTGAGGGAGGATTTATACACGCCGGCACCGGCAGGTCATCAGAGTCCAGCACCCGTACGTCTTGGACTGGCGGACCGACGTGATCCTAAAGAGATGGGAATAGTCACGTTTTGTTGACACTAGTGGTTGGGGCGCACCCTGGTGCGCCTCCTGAGAGGAAGTTGGAGCGGTGCCAGATTGGGTGCGCCCCTTTCACTTTCTTCCTTGTACTATGTAGTGTTATTGGATCAGAATCAGAGGTGGCTCGTTCTGCAGAGAGGAAACACAAGATGGGATGGACACATCAGGAACTACCAATTCAACCCAATTACGGCACCTTGGAGTGCCACGACTCATCTCTTGTACGACCGTTCTCAAATTCTCAATCTCAATTCAAATTACAATTTCTTCGTATCAAATGACGATTATAGTGTCATTCACAGATAAAAGCTCAACAAGGTAGAGCGAGGGGAACGATAAGAAGTTGTTTAGCTCGAATATGCACTAGTAATAGTACCCGCCGGCTCCGTGGTGCGCCATGAGCATGGGTACAAAGGTGTTCAGACTCGTTTCCGCTGCTGTCAACGGCAAGCCCATTGAGGCCGGCCTGCCCCTGCATCCTTCCCTGCCGGTACCGCACCCACATCTGTTGCTCCTGCGCCAGCACTCTTGCTTCGTCTCCGTCTTTGTCATCTTATAAGAGGTGGACACTCCTACCATCGCCAGCTCCTTTACCTATTAATCCAGTAAATTATAAGGAACATTGCACTCATATATCAATGAAACTAACAACTATTCTATTACTTTTTCCAAAAAAAAGAAACAATGCAGGTGTTGGGTATCAAGCAAAAGTATGTGGCTACACAAGGACGTAAGACTGACGTAAGCATTTGATGTGAGCAGTCTTCTTCAGGCCACAAGCACACCATCCAACATCCCACAACCAAACACAGTGTATGTGTATACATATCATTATAAAGGGGTATGCATGGTTACTGGGAGAAATGAGAGTAAGTAACCATGCTATAACCTAACCAAGAGCTGTCATAAGAGTTATATCACCAACTAGTCCTATTTTCTAGGGGCAGAGCAAATTGTCCAACAAATAAATCACCCGTATATACAACTATGCAATGAATTAGAACAAGTTACTAACTCTATGACATAACTCCCAAACCTAGTGACATTTCAGGAGCAGAGCAAGTTGTCCGACAAATAAATCAATCAATACAAGTATGTAACGAATTAGACCAAGTTACCAACTCTATCATACACCTCATATTTGAACCAGGCATGTGTGTGCAATAATACAAAAAGTGTCTCAATATGCTCTAGTTTATCTCAAATTGTATCATTGGACTCATAAACTGAAATACATAACTTGCCCTTACTCATGACCAGTTAAAGCATAAAAAACATTGGTGTGAGTTAAGCTATACCTCAATCTCCATATCATGATCTGAAAACCAGTGCATGGTAGACTGTGGCCCATGAGTGTGAAAGAACAATCCGCGGAGTTCTTTAAACCCTTCCACTACGATAATTCCTCGCCGGTCCCTGAAAGCTAGCGAATAATATTTGATTGGTGAGAAACACAAGCTATAACATCACACGTAATAAGTGACTCAAATCATTTTTACGTTTGCTGATCGAAATGGTACACACAATGCCACCATCTCATTCAGCTAGTAAACCAGAAACCAAATCACTGACACGACACTGACGACCACAACATGTATTCCTAGTATACATGCATTACACAATGGTGGGGTCACAATTACAATGCAGTGGATTATGCAATCAAAAGGCAATAGAGTTTGTGGCATACACGTACCGATGGCTCGAGATGGTGCCTGTTGGCCCGCCGCCCTTGACCTACAGCCAGACATTCAAACTGACTGAAGGAACATCAAACAGCAGACTTGCAGCCCAATGGGAATCAAGGTTGGGCAAACGTTCTGCATCATCTGTTTGTGCTTCAGTAGGCAAGGCTTCACAAATGTAGAACCAGTATCCATTAATCTACATCTTCAGTCAATGGTCCTAAATCATTATCATGAACATGGCAGGAAAAACTATAGTAAAAAAGGATATTTTAGTGTCAACAACCAAAAAGGTTAAGGTTAATATTTCAATTCGCAGGTGGAAGTGCCATAGCAGGAAACCTTCTATAGAAAAACAACATAGAAACATTGACCTGAGGAAGAATTCAAATAGTTCCCTAAAAAACAATTCAGACAGGAAAGGAATGAGGCCATCCTATCTCGTGTAATCAAGACCTTAGCTGGTTAGTGCGTTCGTGTGGTGTCTCTCAGCGCTCGATGTGTGTGTGCATGTGTAACGACAGGGGTGCTGTCGTGGAATTAACACGGCAGATGTCCGGTTTAGCAGACTTGATGATGGAACCATCGCACGGGTTACCTTGAAGGGGTTAAAAGCACACAAAGGACACAGAGGGTTTATACTAGTTCGGCCCCTTCGATGAAGGTAAAAGCCTACGTCTAGTTTGGTTTGGTATTGCTTGGGCGTCGAAGAACAGGGAGCGATTTGCTTGCCTGTGTCTCGACGGGTTGTCTCTTGCTTGTCCCTGAACCGTCGCCGGGTCGTCCCATTATATCGAGGCGACGCCCGGTCCGGTTTACAGAACACCAAGGCCGGCTCATACTCGTGTCCGCCTCGGTCTCTGCTCTTTCTTCCTTATCACTCAAGTTACATCATCGGGCGGTTTACAAACCATAACTCTATACATGGGCCCTAAGATCTCATGGGCCGTAGCCTTTACTAAATATTACAATGATAAAGATATTCCTAGTAATCCGGTTTACACTAGCCGGTTCATACCTGCTAGTAATTTCCCTGACATTAGGCCCCAGAATGATTTGAACTTGTTCACATCAATCTCCCCTGTCTTGCATAATTCTTCTTCTCGCATCTTCTCATTTTTGTAAACCGGCCCTGATGTCATCCTCGAAAATCACTTAATCTGACTGTGACATCACTTCCGCATTTAACGCCGCGAGCCGTCCATCGGCTTTGTTTAAGGGTTATCCCGAAAATCGAGGCGTCAGAGGATCTTTATCCAATCTTTTGCCTCCTTGAATCCCGCACCTGTCGCTTCGGCTCTGCTTTTCTTCTATAAATACTGCTGTCCCCATTCATTCTCTTCCTCCGCTCTTTCTTCCTCCTCCATCGCCCGAGCTCGATCCGCCGCCGTCGACCGCCGAATCCAAGTCCTCGCCGGCCGCTGCATCGACCTGAGCTTGACCAGAGAACCTCCGCCGCTGATTCTTGTTGTTCCAGGTATGTTTCCCTCCTCATTATAGATCTGTAACTTCTAGGGTTTCTTCCTCGCACCTCCGCCATTAGAGCCTTAATGAAAGTTTCACCTTGTTCAATCTAAGCAAATAGTTTTCAGTAACCTTTACTTTTAGATCTTGCCCTTAGATCTTGCCTTTATTCTGCTGCTATATGATTTAGATCTCATCATTTATACACAACCTGTAGATTCATCCGCTCCGTATATCACCCTTGTAGTTCTTCCCGTAATATCCTTGTATTTGTTTCCTTTTCCTTGTGTGCTCAGATCTGTTCCACTTTAGTTATCTGCAAAAAACATGTTTCTTCTCCTTTGTAGATCTGTTAAGTATACTCCGGTTTAAGCTATCATGCACGGGCTCTAAAAATTTCTAAAGACATACGCGACGGTTTAGCTCTTTTTCTATTGCTGTCATGAACCAGTAGTAACATAACTCCCTGTTACTGCCGGTTATCCGTATCATTAGTCCCTTGCTTAAACCGTTGCGTAATCCTTGCATATATCTTCCGGTTTATACCGTTGTACTTGAATAATCCGGTTTTACACTTTATCCTTTCAGCACTTGTTCTTCTGCTGCCATGGCCAAACAATTTGTGTCTTGTGATTGGGTTCCTTCCGTTATTACGGAAGATGATTTAGCCAAAGCTGTGTCAATTGGCACTTTAGGCCCTCAATCCGTTTTAAAGTGGCGAGCTCCAGGAGATGAGTGTCCTCCCACTCCCAAAGAAGGGGAGGTTATTATTTTCTTTGACCATATTGCTCGGGGCTTCACTCCTCCTGGTTCAAAGTTTTTCCAGGATGTACTTGCCGCCTTCCAACTCCATCCTCAGGACATCGGTCCCAACTCTATTTCCAACATCTGTGATTTCCAAGTGTTCTCTGAAGTGTATTTGCAAGAAGAACCGTCAGTTGACTTGTTCCGAGATTTCTACCATCTAAACCGGCGGACTGAATTTACTAGTGGACTGCATCAAGAACTAGGCGGGGTCAGTATTCAGAAAAGGAAAGATGGAGTCTTTCCTCATGCCGCTCTCCACACACATCCTAAGGACTGGAATAAATCTTGGTTTTACTATGTTGATACCTCACCTGAAGGGGAAAACCCCTTGCCGGGTTATCGCGAGCACCGTCTTCCGGAGGACCACCCTTTGCCACAGCGCCTCAGCTCTGCAGAGCGGCCCCGGTTTGCCTCCCAACTTTCCAGGTTGAAAGCTTTTATGGCAAATGGCTTAACCGGCGTGGATTTCATGCGCTGCTGGCTCTCTTGGAGTATCCTTCCTCTGAGCCGGCGTCCAAGCTTGATGTATGAATACTCTGGTAAACCGGATGATCCTCAACGTTTTACTAAGGATAAACTTTCTGAGTCAGAAGTCACTGAGTCCGCCAAGAGAATGCTTAATCTCACTTTAGAAGAATGCAGCAAAACCGGACTGGCTCCATACTACAAGAAAAATAAGCTGCCTGCGGTATGTTTTACTTTCTTTCATATATCTGTAATCCGTTCCCTTAAATCGTTCTTCGAATTTATCTTTTATCTTTTGAATAGGCCAATGATCCTTTCTGGAAAAGGAAGCCTCAGGAAAAAGCCGGAAAACTGCCATGCCGGAAAACCTTTGCTTCCAAGAAGAGAAAAGCAGCTGGTGGCTCTGGTTCTCACGCTGAGGATGATGATGCGGACTCTGAGGTATGAATTGATCTGATTTTAACTTATTTGCTTTTATTTATATCTGTATCTAATAATAACTATTCACAGGAGTTGGCTGAAGGAGATAGACCGACTGAAGTTGAGGTAACTATCCTGTCTTCCGATTCAGAACCACTTCCACAAAAAAGTCATCGGACAGTCCGGAAATATCAGTTTTCTCACCCTTATGCTCAATTGGATCCTAATTTTCTTTTGAAGAAACAACAACACGAAGCCCTTCGCCGGACCACTCGCCATAGCGGTCTTGCTGTGGAATTATCCGGAATATCTCTTACTCCAGCTCGGAGGCGCCGCTCTGAGGTTATACTCTCTCCAACCCTCCTTCATCCCAAGGCCGGGCTTATACGCAAACCTCTTAAACCGTCTGACCCTGATTATCAGGAGACTCCGTTATCCTTTTCCAGTGAATCGACTGCAACGCAACTTCCACCCCTGAAAACTGTCCCAGGGTAAGTCTTTTAAATTTATCCGGTTTATGATTGCACTTTGTCTTACAGTTCTAACTTGTTTCTCCAACTTCCTTCAGCAAGCCAAAACTTAGTAAAAAACCAAAAGCCAACCAACCAACTGTTGAGACTGTTGTTGATGATCCGGCAGCTAATCCGGGCTCAACTGTCCCTCCGGAAGGCGAACGTACAATTCCCCTTGAAGATCCTGCCCCTGCAGACCACACTACTATGCCTGAGAACCCCAATGCCGAGGACGTTCGTGAACCGCCCAGTCCTGCCCGGGCCAATACTCGTCAGACTAATCCGGCTCCGACCAGCCCGGTTCATACTGCAATCCCACCACCAACTACTGCTTCTCCGGATGTGGAGATAACTCATACGGCTTATACCGCTCCCGCTGAGCCCAGTGTCTTAGCCAAACATACGGCTAAAGCGGAGAAGGCGTATAAGGAAAAGGGTAAATGGAGTACTGAACTATCCAACTTTGCTGACATGAGTGCCCAGGAGCTCTACTCCGGGTACTTAAACCGGCTCCACACAGGTCGAGACTATGAAGCAGGCCTGATTAACATGATGAAGGACAAGTATGAGGTAATCCCTTGTATCTTCTTTTAACTTTCAATGCACTTCTGTCTATACCATATCAGCCCCCAAGTTCCGGTTTAGCTTATATTGAAAAGGTGAACCGGTACTTCCTGATGAATCGAATGATCTTACATTAGCCCCCAAGTGCCAGGGGCATAACTTGGTTTATGTGCCTGGGACTTGCTTGACTTTTCCTTTGATACTTCAATTATCCATTAGTCCCCAAGTGTCAAGTAGGCAACTTGTTTGTATGCTTGATACTTTGTCTTTGAATCGCTGCTGTTTAACACTTCAATTGCCCATTAGCCCCCAAGTGTCAAGTAGACAACTTGTTTGTGTGCTTGAGACTTTGTTTTTTAATTATTTACGCTTATTACTTGATCGTCCTTGCAGGCTGATTTAAACCGGAGTGCTGACGAAATCAATGAGCTCCGGAGCCGACTTGCTGAAACGGAGGCTGCTGCTTCTAAAGCCAAGAAAGATCTGAAGCTGAGTTTGAAGACTGCTGAACAGCTGAAGAAATTCTTTCAAGAAGAGTGGACCGCCTTTGAGGTTCAGAAGAAAGATCTGGAGAAAAGGGTCAAAGATACTGAGGAGGCACTTAATCCGGTGACTGAAGAATTAACCGGCTTAAAGCGGCAAGTAGAATTGATGACTTCTGCAATCTTGGGTAAGTACATAATCTGTATTCCTGCTTTCATCCTTGTAACCTTCCATCTGTGCCGGTTTAACTGTGATAATCATATGCAGGGCGCCGTGTCACCCATCTTGGGGATGACTTACGGAAGAAACTCAAGGTATGTTACACTTTGGTCGAGCAGCTGTATTCCGACGCTCAAAGGATCATAAGTGCAACATCATTCAATAAACCGGTCCCCACTACCATCCAAGGCACGTTAGAAAAGCTGTCTGTTTTGCCAGTGCGTTTGGAGGAAGTTAAGAAATCTGCTGCTCGGGCCGGTGCCTCATGGCGCTTACCAGAGCGAAAGCATGGGTTCCGGACTTTGATCCGGAAGAGGCTTTAAATGGGTGTCCAAATACCAAGGAAGACGGATCATCGTTTACTGCAAAGGATCTCTATGCCTTGACAAAGGAGATGCGTCCTCTCGCCAGCAAACTTGCAGCCGAAGCAGATTTATCCAGGTATCATCCGGGGTACGACTTGCAAAACGAGCGGATGGAGCGGCCGGTTTATGAAACCGTCAATCTAATCCCACCAGTGCGTCCTCATACCTTCGCTCCAGATATCGATCCGTCGGAACTCATCAATGAAGAGATGTATTTCCGTACCTTAACGAAAATCGACTGGTGCGCCCCGGACTTCCAGCCGCTTCAAGAGGAAGAGGAGACTCCGGCTCAAGTTGATGCTCAGCCGTCTCAGCAGGAAGGAGCATAGCTCATAGTTTATTGTTGCCGTTGCAATCCCATTGTACTGAACAATCTTTAATCCGTCAGGCTTGCTATGCCTTGTAATAGGATAGCTGAAAACTGTGCCCGTTTTGATCCGGATACTTCTCGTTTTAATATTACCAATTTGGGTTATCTGATATATCATCTGTTCCTGAGATCAAATATGCTTGATACTCTTAATCCGGCGGATCTTGCCTCTTTGAAGGGAGTCTTTTGATAGACCCATTAATAATCTCGGGTCTCATAAAAGATACCGGTTCAGATCATGATGTTTGTTCCGGGTGCTGATGAACACCGGATTGACTCTTGCTGGTGTTTTATAACCCAGACTTTTTACTCATACTGGTGCTCATGACTCAGATTTTCTAGATGTGTGGTCAATTTCTTGAATTGTCCCACTCCGGATTAAAGAACCATAACACATAAAGATCAAAAAATGCAAATAAAACCGTGTAGTCGAGGCTTTTTACGAGCTGCCAGGCTCAAAGCAAGGTTCAACCAATCAATGGATGGCTGTCACCTGTCCAGAGGGCCGGTCGATGGATGTGGCCGGATCATCCATAGGAACCATAAGAAAATATTTAGCCAATCACTGGATGGCTGTCGCCTGTCCAGAGGGCCACCATGGCTCCATGAAGCCATGGGTAAATCTTGAACCAATCACTGGATGGATTACCATGCAGAGGGTTTTCATGAAACGTCCTCTTTGAGCTGGATGTGACCTTACGCTCTTCGGGGAGTTATTGCTTCTGAGTGCATATGTTCTGCAAAATAAGTTTAAACCGATCGATCTATTTGAAATATAACATATGGTAATACATGTATGGTTGTCTTCATAAGATATTTGTATTGGAAAAAAGGCTGAGCCCCCGGTTTACCGAGGGTGCCGGTTTATTCATTAATCAAAATATATACATAGGATACAGTGGAGCTTGTGGCTCAGGTATAGTAGGGCCGTAAGAGGGCGATGTTCCACGGCCTCTTCGTCTCCTCTTCCGATGTACGTGAGTCCTTGTGTTCTCGAACGTCCACCAGGTAGTATGAACCGTTGTGCAGATTCTTGCTGACCACAAAGGGCCCTTCCCAAGGTGGGGATAGCTTGTGCATATCTGCTTGGTCCTGGATGATCCGGAGTACTAAATCTCCCTCCTGGAATGTTCTGCTCTTGATCCGGTGGCTGTGATATCTGCACAAGTCTTGTTGATAAATCGCAGACCGTGCTGCTGCTATATCACGTTCTTCATCCAGCCGGTCTAAACTGTCTTGTCTTGCCTGCTCGTTGGCCGCTTCAACATAGGCTGTCACCCTTGGTGAATCATGACGGATATCGCTCGGAAGGACCGCTTCAGCACCATACACCATAAAGAAAGGTGTATAACCTGTGGACCGATTTGGTGTAGTGTTGATACTCCAAAGGACAGATGGCAACTCCTCGACCCAACATCCCGGGGTTCTTTGCAAGGGACTCATAAGCCGGGGCTTGATACCTCGCAAAATCTCCTGGTTTGCTCTTTCAGCTTGACCATTGGTCTGAGGGTGGGCCACAGAAGATACATCTAGGCGAATATGTTCTCGTTGACAAAACTCCTCCATCTCACCCTTAGATAAATTGGTGCCGTTGTCTGTGATGATGCTGTGTGGAAAGCCAAACCGGAAAATTACCTTTTTGATGAATTTGACCGCCGTGGCTGCATCACACTTGCTCATAGGTTCTGCCTCAATCCACTTTGTAAACTTATCCACTGCCACTAGTAGATGAGTTTTCTGATCTTGGGATCGCTTAAAAGGTCCAACCATATCAAGCCCCCAAGTCGCAAACGGCCAAGTTATCGGTATCATCCGGAGCTCCTGTGCCGGAACAAGAGCACGTCGTGAAAACTTCTGACAAGCATCAAACTTCCGGACTAGAACCCCCGCATCAGCATGAGTTGTTAACCAATAGAAACCATGTCGAAAAGCTTTAGCCACCAATAATTTTGAACCGGCATGATGACCACAATCCCCTTCATGGATCTCGCGAAGAATCTCACAACCTTCCTCAGTTGACACACACCGCTGAAACGCTCCAGAAACGCTGCGATGATGAAGTTCCCCGTTTGCAATTGTCATGGACTTAGAACGCCGGATTATCTGCCGTGCTTCTATTTCATCGTCCGGTAACTCTCCTCGGCTCATATATGCCAAATAAGGCAGCGTCCAATCCGGAATAACATGAAGTGCTGCCACTAACTGTGCCTCCGGATCAGGAACAGCTAGGTCTTCCTCCAATGGTACTTGTACTGATGGACTGTGCAGCTCATCCAAAAAAGTGTTTGGTTGCACCGGTTTACGTTGAGAACCCAACCGGCTTAAAGCATCAGCCGCTTCGTTCCTTCGCCGGTCTATGTGGTCCACTTGATACCCTTTGAAATATCCAGCAACTGCTTCCACTTCTCGTCTGTAAGCCGCCATGAGGGGATCTCTTGAATCCCACTTGCCTGAAACTTGCTGTGCCACCAAATCTGAATCACCAAAACACTTAACCCGGCTCAAGTTCTTCTCCTTTGCCATCCGCAAGCCATGAAGTAATGCTTCATACTCTGCTGCATTATTAGTACAAGGAAACAATAAACAGAGGACGTAACAAAACTTATCACCTCGTGGGGAAGTTAAGACAACTCCAGCCCCCGAGCCTTCTAACTGTCTTGAACCGTCAAAGTGAATCGTCCAGTATGTCAGATCCGGCTTCTCCTCAGGTGTTTGTAATTCTGTCCAATCATTGATGAAATCCACCAACGCCTGAGATTTTATGGCGGTTCGTGGCACATATTTCAACTCATGCTGGCTGACCTCAATGGCCCACTTCGCCACTCTGCCTGTAGCTTCCCTGTTCTGGATTATGTCCCCCAACGGTGCTGAACTAACCACAGTTATTGGATGACCTTGGAAATAGTGCTTCAACTTCCGGTTTGCCATAAACACACCATACACCAGCTTCTGCCAATGTGGGTACCTCTGCTTGGACTCAAAGAGTACTCCACTCACGTAATAAACCGGACGCTGAACCGGGTATTCCTTTCCTGCTTCCTTGCGTTCAACCACAATTGCCACACTAACTGCCCGTGCGTTGGCGGCAACATATAACAACAAAGGCTCATTATCAACAGGGGCAGCTAGGACTGGGGGCCTGGCTAGCTGTCGCTTCAAATCCTCAAACGCAGTATTTGCCTCATCACTCCATATAAACTGATCCGTCTTTCTCAGCATCTGATAAAGCGGAATCGCCTTCTCCCCCAAACGGCTAATAAACCGGCTCAAAGCTGTGATCCGGCCAGCGATACGCTGAACATCATTAATGCAAACCGGCTTTGTTAAAGATGTGATTGCCTTGATTTTCTCTGGATTAGCTTCGATTCCTCTATTTGACACCAAAAACCCAAGGAGCTTGCCTGCCGGAACACCAAAAGCACACTTCTACGGATTAAGCATGATCTTATAGGCCCGAAGATTGTCGAAGGTCTCCTTGAGGTCCTCTATCAGTGTCTCTTCCTTCCTTGACTTCACCACAATATCATCCACATAGGCATGAACATTTCTCCCAATCTGCCCCTTAAGACAGTTCTGAACACAACGCTGATAAGTTGCTTGAGCACTCTTAAGCCCAAAAGGCATAGATACATAGCAAAAAGCACTAAAGGGAGTTATGAAAGCTGTCTTCTCCTGGTCTTTAACTGCCATCTTGATCTGGTGATATCCTGAGTATGCATCCAAAAAACTTAGCAGCTCACATCCCGCTGTAGCATCGATAATCTGATCAATGCGAGGGAGAGCAAAAGGATCGGTTGGACAAGCTCTGTTGAGGTCTGTGTAGTCCACACACATTCTCCACTTTCCATTCTTCTTTAACACCAGCACCGGATTAGCCAACCACTCTGGGTGAAAAACTTCCACTATGAACCCTGCAGCCAAAAGTCTGGCCACTTCCTCTCCTATAGCCTTGCGCCTCTCTTCGTTGAAGCGGCGCAGGTACTGTTTGACCGGTTTAAACTTCGGATCAATATTAAGACTGTGCTCAGCGAGTTCCCTCGGTATACCTGGCATGTCAGAAGGTTTCCATGCAAAGATATCCCGGTTCTCACGGATAACCTCGATGAGCGCGCTTTCCTATTTAGGATCAAGGTTAGCGCTGATCGTGAACTGCTTGGACGAATCGCCTGGCACGAAATCAACTTGCTTGGTCTCCTCCGCCGATTTAAACTTCAATGCCAGATCATGCTCTGTAGTTGGTTTTTTCAACGGGGTCATATCTGACGGATCAACATTATCTTTATAAAACTTCAACTCTTCCGTGGCACATACTGCCTCTGCATAAGCAGCGTCCCCCTCTTCACATTCCACTGCTATCTTGCGACTTCCGTGAACCGTAATCGTGCCTTTGTGACCTGGCATTTTGAGCTGTAGATAAACATAACATGGCCTAGCCATAAACTTGGCATAAACCGTCCTCCTGAATAAAGCATGATAGGGGCTCCTGATCTTGACGACTTCGAAAGTTATCATCTCTGACCTGGAATCATTCTCATCCCCAAAGGTAACTTCTAAGTCAATTTTTCCAACTGGATAAGCTGACTTACCTAGAACCACCCCATGGAATACCGTGTTTGACTGCCTTAGCTTCTTATCCGTCAGGCCCATACGACGGAAGGTCTCATAGTACAAGATATTGATGCTGCTGCCGCCATCCATGAGAACTTTAGTGAACTTGTAGCCACCCACTTGTGGCGCTACCACCAAGGCCAAGTGGCCCGGATTGTCCACCCGCATCGGGTGATCCTCCCTACTCCAGACGATGGGCTGCTCTGATCAGAGCAAGAATTGTGGTGTCGCCGGTTCAACCGCGTGGACTGCTCGCTTTAAAACCTTCTGATCTCGTTTACACAGACTCGTAATGAACACATGATATTGTCCACTACTTAGCTCCTTCGGATTGCTCTGATATCCGGATTGCTGCTGTTGTTGCTGACGCTGCTGATTTCCTTGGTTGTTGTGATTATTTTGACCCGGCTGCTGGCTGCCTTGGTTATTGTAACCACCCTGATTACCCGGCTGATTGCCTTGGTTATTATAGCCACCTTGGCCATTTTGATTACTGGCCCGGCTATAATAACCACTGTTATTGCCCCGATATCCTGATCCGGAGCTGTTCCCCTGATGACCCGGACCATAGAACCCTGGGCCTGAACCACCATTTGGAGGCCTGTCATTAGGATTAAAGCAGGCCCATCATGGCTTCCATCAAGGGCCTGCATTCTCCTATAGTATGTTTTGCCGGTCGTCCCCTCGAGCTATGCTTCGGACAAGGCTGATTTAACTCTTGGTCCCAATTAACATCCCCTCCGCCGGTTTGTTGGGGTGGGTTGCCCCTATTGCGCTGGAAACCCCCTTGCACTTGGGTATTGGCTACGAAATCAGAGCCACCATCCGCCTTTCGCTTGCCCAAGAAACTTGCAGTAGCCGGATTACCCTGCGCCGGTTTACCAGGTTGTTTAACCTTTCCTGCTTTGTCTCCCTCAGCTTCTGGATACTTAGTATTGTAAGAGTCCCCATACATCACCAGAGCACTCATGTGAGTTCCCATATCGTTACAATCTCGCTTAAGCCGTCCCAATTTTAGCTTTAGGGACTCAAACCGGCAATTGTTCTCTAACGTCACTATCGCCGTACTGGGATTGATACTGTTCGAAGAATGCAAGATCTCTCAGACTCGCCGCACCCATGCACTTGTAGATTCCTGTTCTCCTTGCACACAGGCTGCTAGATCCACTATTGACATCGGCTGCTTGCACGTATCTTTAAAAATTTTGATGAACTGACGACGTAGCTCTCCCCATGATCCGATGGAATTCGGGGGTAAACCCTTTAGCCAGGTCCGGGCTATACCTTCAAGCATCATAGTAAAATACTTTGCACAAGCCGCTTCATCCACGTCCAGCATCTCCATGGCCATCTCATAACTCTCAACCCAAGCTTCTGGAGCCAAATCTGCTGTGTAATTAGGCACCTTACGCGGACCTTTGAAATCCTTGGGCAGCTTCACACTCCGTAAAGCGGGGATAAGACACTGCACTCCAAAGGAACTCGTTGTGACTCCTGTCTCTGCTGTGGTAGTTTGAACCGGCGTCGTTTGACGGACCTCCTCCCAGGCTACTGACCTAACCCGGTTTGCATCCTGAGCTTGTGCATCCGCACCTGCCGGATTATCCTGTCTGCGCCGATGTCGCCTGCGTTCACTGCTAGACACTTCTGGTTCCTCCCAATGCCTAGTGTAACTCCGGCTGGGACGTGGTGTGGAATGTAGCCTCTCCCTGCTATGAGAATATGCTTGCTGCTGTACTAATGCCGTATTAAGTAGCTCCTTGACCCTGCGTGCCTCCAACGCTACCGGGGATGTCTCCTCAACGGGTAAAGCGGCCAAACGTGCAGCAGCTGCAACTATGTTATCCAAAGGATTTGAATAATGACCTGGAGGGGTAGGAACATGTGGTGCAGACGTGATCCGCCGATCTTGCTCCGCAGTAGGCTGCTAAACCGGCTCATCTCTGGCTGGGGGTGCCCTCCGGTTTGAAGCCGGATCATTGATGGTCCCAGCCCCGGGTGTCCTGAACAGATCTGTCGCTTCATAAACCGACAGTAGACGAGATTGATATTTTCGACACCTTACTCTCTGTACAGAGGCCTGCTCCATCCTTAGATGAAAAGCCTGATCATTCAGCTCCGCCTGCCTTATCGCTATCATAGCCTTCTCTGTTTTCAAATCATCCCTTGCTTTATCAATCCGGCCCTGTAGCTGAAGGAGCTCTGCATCATGCTGCGCCTTGTCTGCTAGAGCTACCTCTGCCACAGCTTTGGCCGTAAACTCCTCGACTAAGGCGGATAGAACGTCAGTAGGTGAGAGGGCTGGGCCACTCCCCCCTACACCAGCTTCTGCTGTCGCTCCGTTCACCGTGGGCTGCGGCGTAGATTGTGAACCGGCCATAAAGACAGCCACCCGGTTTGGCGGATCAAAGGGGCCCGGAATACTGTTTGCGTCGGACTCACCCTCAGACCGGCCGTCCTGCAACTGATACAAAGACTCGGTCTCTCCGGATGAAGATTCGTCATCGGAGTAGACAACTGTTGCACCGTCGGATTCCGATCCGTCCTCGGTTTGGACCCCGTGAACTGCTCCAATGAAAACGTGCTTCATGGCCGGCTGAATCTGGGTCGATCTCGCACGCTGAGCCGGCTCGATGATGTTGGAGAAGATGTCCAGCTAAGGTCCCGGTTCACCGATCTTGCCGATGAAGATATGGATGCCACCGAAGGGAACCCGGTACCCGTATTCAATTGAATCGGCCTCCGGTCCCCTACCCGCGTCGTCGATGTAGATCCAGCCGCGGCGACTCTTGGTCATCCGGCCGACAACATAGCCCTTGGGCCCTTCAAAGCTGCCGTTCAAGAACTCGAAACCGTCGTGCAGATGCCCCACGGTGAGCGCCAACTGTCGTGGAATTAACACGGCAGATCTCCGGTTTAGCGGACTTGATGATGGAACCATCGCACGGGTTAGCTTGAAGGGGTTAAAAGCACACAAAGGACACAGAGGGTTTATACTAGTTCGGCCCCTTCGATGAAGGTAAAAGCCTACATCTAGTTTGGTTTGGTATTGCTTGGGCGTCGATGAACAGGGAGCGATTTGCTTGCCTGTGTATCGACGGGTTGTCTCTTGCTTGTCCCTGAACTGTCGCCGGGTCGTCCCTTTATATAGAGGCGACGCCCGGTCCGGTTTACAGAACACCGAGGCCGGCTCATACTCGTGTCCGCCTCGGTCTCTGCTCTTTCTTCCTTATCTCTCAAGTTACATCATCGGGCGGTTTACAAACCATAACTCTATACATGGGCCCTAAGATCTCATGGGCCGTAGCCTTTACTAAATATTACAATGATAAAGATATTCCTAGTAATCCGGTTTACACTAGCCGGTTCATACCTGCTAGTAATATCCCTGACAGGTGCGCTGATGGTAAGTGTCTGTATGGCTATGTTATCTATCATTTGCGCTTCGCATGGAGTTCGGTATATGTGCACTGTACGGCAATAATTTAAAGAGATAGTCAGATGGTATTGGTATATAAAAAAAATGGAGTTTGAACAAGCAACTTTCTTTGTTTATATTTTGATATTTTCTTTCTCGAATCATAAGTAAGCTTATCTTTCACCAGCAAGCAACTGAAGTTTTGACATTAATTTGCAGGACTTGGTTTGTCGTTTTTGGACTTGGGTTTTCGGAGCATGAACTACTGTAAACTTGGAGTTGGTATCTGGTTCCATTTAATGATAATGTAACACGGGGAAGAGGAGGCTTCAGTCTCCTATTCATAAATAAAAACATACATGACATTTTCATTGATGTCTCAAAAATAAACCTGAATTTGGAGGATCTCGCTGACATTGCATGTGACCCTGTAGGGTGGTTTGCATATGTGATGAGCTTCGTCCCAGAAGCGGTGCTGGAGGACCTAGAATGGCAGGTGCTTGCATGTTGTTTCACCAAGGAAGACCATAGAACGACCAAGAACACCTACATCTGTGAACCTGATGAGCATGTCATGACGACAGGAGTTTTATCCCCAATATCAGAATGCAAGTCAGAGGCCATCCTATCTCGTGTAATCAAGACCTTCGCTGGTTAGTGCGTTCGTGTGGTGTCTCTCGGCGCTCGATGTGTGTGTGCATGTGTAACGACAGGGGTGCGCTGATGGTAAGTGTCTGTATGGCTATGTTATCTATCATTTGCGCTTCGCGTGGAGTTCGGTATGTGTGCATTGTACGGCAATAATTTAAAGAGATAGTCAGATGGTATTGGTATATAAAAAATGGAGTTTGAACAAGCAACTTTCTTTGTTTATATTTTGATGTTTTCTTTCCCGAATCATAAGGAAGCTTATCTTTCACCAGCAAGAAACTGAAGTTTTGACATTAATTTGCAGGACTTGGTTTGTCGTTTTTGGACATGGGTTTTCAGAGCATGAACTACTGTAAACTTGGAGTTGGTATCTGGTTCCATTTAATGATAATGTAACACGGGGAGGAGGAGGCTTCAGTCTCCTATTCATAAATAAAAACATACATGACTTTTTCATTGATGTCTCAAAAATAAACCTGAATTTGGAGGATCTCGCTGACATTGCATGTGACCCTGTAGGGTGGTTTGCACATGTGATGAGCTTCGTGCCAGAAGCGGTGCTGGAGGACGTAGAATGGCAGGTGCTTGCATGTTGTTTCGCCAAGGACGACCAAGAACACCTACATCTGTGAACCTGATGAGCTTGTCATAACGACAGGAGTTTTATCCCCAATATCAGAATGCAAGTCAGAGGCCATCCTATCTCGTGTAATCAAGACCTTCGCTGGTTAGTGCGTTCGTGTGGTGTCTCTCGGCGCTCGATGTGTGTGTGCATGTGTAACGACAGGGGTGCGCTGATGGTAAGTGTCTGTATGGCTATGTTATCTATCATTTGCGCTTCGCGTGGAGTTCGGTATGTGTGCATTATACGGCAATAATTTAAAGAGATAGTCAGATGGTATTGGTATATAAAAAAATGGAGTTTGAACAAGCAACTTTCTTTGTTTATATTTTGATGTTTTCTTTCCCGAATCATAAGTAAGCTAATCTTTCACCAGCAAGCAACTGAAGTTTTGACATTAATTTGCAGGACTTGGTTTGTCGTTTTTGGACTTGGGTTTTCGGAGCATGAACTACTGTAAACTTGGAGTTGGTATCTGGTTCCATTTAATGATAATGTAACACGGGGAGGAGGAGGCTTCAGTCTCCTATTCATAAATAAAAACATACATGACTTTTTCATTGATGTCTCAAAAATAAACCTGAATTTGGAGGATCTCGCTGACATTGCATGTGACCCTGTAGGGTGGTTTGCACATGTGATGAGCTTCGTGCCAGAAGCGGTGCTGGAGGACCTAGAATGGCAGGTGCTTGCATGTTGTTTCGCCAAGGACGACCATAGAATGACCAAGAACACCTACATCTGTGAACCTGATGAGCATGTCATGACGACAGGAGTTTTATCCCCAATATCAGAATGCAAGTCAGAGGGCATCCTATCTCGTGTAATCAAGACCTTCGCTGATTAGTGCGTTCCTGTGGTGTCTCTCGGCGCTCGATGTGTGTGTGCATGTGTAACGACAGGGGTGCGCTGATGGTAAGTGTCTGTATGGCTATGTTATCTATCATTTGCGCTTCGCGTGGAGTTCGGTATGTGTGCATTGTACGGCAATAATTTAAAGAGATAGTCAGATGGTATTGGTATATAAAAAAATGGAGTTTGAACAAGCAACTTTCTTTGTTTATATTTTGATGTTTTCTTTCCCGAATCATAAGTAAGCTTATCTTTCACCAGCAAGCAACTGAAGTTTTGAAATTAATTAGCAGGACTTGGTTTGTCGTTTTTGGACATGGGTTTTCGGAGCATGAACTACTGTAAACTTGGAGTTGGTATCTGGTTCCATTTAATGATAATGTAACACAGGGAGGAGGAGGCTTTAGTCTCCTATTCATAAATAAAAACATACATGACTTTTTCATTGATGTCTCAAAAATAAACCTGAATTTGGAGGATCTCGCTGACATTGCATGTGACCCTATAGGGTGGTTTGCACATGTGATGAGCTTCGTGCCAGAAGCAGTGCTAGAGGACCTAGAATGGCAGGTGCTTGCATGTTGTTTCGCCAAGGACGACCATAGAACGACCAAGAACACCTACATCTGTGAACCTGATGAGCATGTCATGACGACATGAGTTTTATCCCCAATATCAGAATGCAAATCAGAGGCCATCCTATCTCGTGTAATCAAGACCTTCGCTGGTTAGTGCGTTCGTGTGTTGTCTCTCGACGCTCGATGTGTGTGTGCATGTGTAACGACAGGGGTGCGCTGATGGTAAGTGTCTGTATGGCTATGTTATCTATCATTTGCGCTTCGCGTGGAGTTCGGTATGTGTGGATTGTACGGCAATAATTTAAATAGATAGTCAGATGGTATTGGTATATAAAAAAATGGAGTTTGAACAAGCAACTTTCTTTGTTTATATTTTGATGTTTTCTTTCCCGAATCATAAGTAAGCTTATCTTTCACCAGCAAGCAACTGAAGTTTTGACATTAATTTGCAGGACTTGGTTTGTCGTTTTTGGACTTGGGTTTTCGGAGCATGAACTACTGTAAACTTGGAGTTGGTATCTGGTTCCATTTAATGATAATGTAACACGGGGAGGAGGAGGCTTCAGTCTCCTATTCATAAATAAAAACATACATGACTTTTTCATTGATGTCTCAAAAATAAACCTGAATTTGGAGGATCTCGCTGACATTGCATGTGACCCTGTAGGGTGGTTTGCACATGTGATGAGCTTCGTGCCAGAAGCGGTGCTGGAGGACCTAGAATGGCAGGTGCTTGCATGTTGTTTCGCCAAGGACGACCATAGAACGACCAAGAACACCTACATCTGTGAACCTGATGAGCTTGTCATGACGACAGGAGTTTTATCCCCAATATCAGAATGCAAGTCAGAGGCCATCCTATCTCGTGTAATCAAGACCTTCGCTGGTTAGTGCGTTCGTGTGGTGTCTCTCGGCGCTCGATGTGTGTGTGCATGTGTAACGACAGGGGTGCGCTGATGGTAAGTGTCTGTATGGCTATGTTATCTATCATTTGCGCTTTGCGTGGAGTTCGGTATGTGTGCATTATACGGCAATAATTTAAAGAGATAGTCAGATGGTATTGGTATATAAAAAAATGGAGTTTGAACAAGCAACTTTCTTTGTTTATATTTTGATGTTTTCTTTCCCGAATCATAAGTAAGCTAATCTTTCACCAGCAAGCAACTGAAGTTTTGACATTAATTTGCAGGACTTGGTTTGTCGTTTTTGGACTTGGGTTTTCGGAGCATGAACTACTGTAAACTTGGAGTTGGTATCTGGTTCCATTTAATGATAATGTAACACGGGGAGGAGGAGGCTTCAGTCTCCTATTCATAAATAAAAACATACATGACTTTTTCATTGATGTCTCAAAAATAAACCTGAATTTGGAGGATCTCGCTGACATTGCATGTGACCCTGTAGGGTGGTTTGCACATGTGATGAGCTTCGTGCCAGAAGCGGTGCTGGAGGACCTAGAATGGCAGGTGCTTGCATGTTGTTTCGCCAAGGACGACCATAGAATGACCAAGAACACCTACATCTGTGAACCTGATGAGCATGTCATGACGACAGGAGTTTTATCCCCAATATCAGAATGCAAGTCAGAGGGCATCCTATCTCGTGTAATCAAGACCTTCGCTGATTAGTGCGTTCCTGTGGTGTCTCTCGGCGCTCGATGTGTGTGTGCATGTGTAACGACAGGGGTGCGCTGATGGTAAGTGTCTGTATGGCTATGTTATCTATCATTTGCGCTTCGCGTGGAGTTCGGTATGTGTGCATTGTACGGCAATAATTTAAAGAGATAGTCAGATGGTATTGGTATATAAAAAAATGGAGTTTGAACAAGCAACTTTCTTTGTTTATATTTTGATGTTTTCTTTCCCGAATCATAAGTAAGCTTATCTTTCACCAGCAAGCAACTGAAGTTTTGAAATTAATTAGCAGGACTTGGTTTGTCGTTTTTGGACATGGGTTTTCGGAGCATGAACTACTGTAAACTTGGAGTTGGTATCTGGTTCCATTTAATGATAATGTAACACGGGGAGGAGGAGGCTTCAGTCTCCTATTCATAAATAAAAACATACATGACTTTTTCATTGATGTCTCAAAAATAAACCTGAATTTGGAGGATCTCGCTGACATTGCATGTGACCCTATAGGGTGGTTTGCACATGTGATGAGCTTCGTGCCAGAAGCAGTGCTAGAGGACCTAGAATGGCAGGTGCTTGCATGTTGTTTCGCCAAGGACGACCATAGAACGACCAAGAACACCTACATCTGTGAACCTGATGAGCATGTCATGACGACATGAGTTTTATCCCCAATATCAGAATGCAAATCAGAGGCCATCCTATCTCGTGTAATCAAGACCTTCGCTGGTTAGTGCGTTCGTGTGTTGTCTCTCGACGCTCGATTTGTGTGTGCATGTGTAACGACAGGGGTGCGCTGATGGTAAGTGTCTGTATGGCTATGTTATCTATCATTTGCGCTTCGCGTGGAGTTCGGTATGTGTGGATTGTACGGCAATAATTTAAAGAGATAGTCAGATGGTATTGGTATATAAAAAAATGGAGTTTGAACAAGCAACTTTCTTTGTTTATATTTTGATGTTTTCTTTCCCGAATCATAAGTAAGCTTATCTTTCACCAGCAAGCAACTGAAGTTTTGACATTAATTTGCAGGACTTGGTTTGTCGTTTTTGGACTTGGGTTTTCGGAGCATGAACTACTGTAAACTTGGAGTTGGTATCCGGTTCCATTTAATGATAATGTAACACGGGGAGGAGGAGGCTTCAGTCTCCTATTCATAAATAAAAACATACATGACTTTTTCATTGATGTCTCAAAAATATACCTGAATTTGGAGGATCTCGCTGACATTGCATGTGACCCTGTAGGGTGGTTTGCACATGTGATGAGCTTCGTGCCAGAAGCGGTGCTGAAGGACCTAGAATGGCAGGTGCTTGCATGTTGTTTCGCCAAGGACGACCATAGAACGACCAAGAACAACTACATCTGTGAACCTGATGAGCATGTCATGACGACATGAGTTTTATCCCCAATATCAGAATGCAAGTCAGAGGCCATCCTATCTCGTGTAATCAAGACCTTCGCTGGTTAGTGCGTTCGTGTGGTGTCTCTCGGCGCTCGATGTGTGTGTGCACGTGTAACGACAGGGGTGCGCTGATGGTAAGTGTCTGTATGGCTATTTTATCTATCATTTGCTCTTCGCGTGGAGTTCGGTATGTGTGCATTGTACGGCAATAATTTAAAGAGATAGTCAGATGGTATTGGTATATAAAAAAATGGAGTTTGAACAAGCAACTTTCTTTGTTTATATTTTGATATTTTCTTTCTCGAATCATAAGTAAGCTTATCTTTCACCAGCAAGCAACTGAAGTTTTGACATTAATTTGCAGGACTTGGTTTGTCGTTTTTGGACTTGGGTTTTCGGAGCATGAACTATTGTAAACTTGGAGTTGGTATCTGGTTCCATTTAATGATAATGTAACACGGGGAAGAGGAGGCTTCAGTCTCCTATTCATAAATAAAAACATACATGACTTTTTCATTGATGTCTCAAAAATAAACCTGAATTTGGAGGATCTCGCTGACATTGCATGTGACCCTGTAGGGTGGTTTGCATATGTGATGAGCTTCGTCCCAGAAGCGGTGCTGGAGGACCTAGAATGGCAGGTGCTTGCATGTTGTTTCACCAAGGACGACCATAGAACGACCAAGAACACCTACATCTGTGAACCTGATGAGCATGTCATGACGACAGGAGTTTTATCCCCAATATCAGAATGCAAGTCAGAGGCCATCCTATCTCGTGTAATCAAGACCTTCGCTGGTTAGTGCGTTCGTGTGGTGTCTCTCGGCGCTCGATGTGTGTGTGCATGTGTAACGACAGGGGTGCGCTGATGGTAAGTGTCTGTATGGCTATGTTATCTATCATTTGCGCTTCGCGTGGAGTTCGGTATGTGTGCATTATACGGCAATAATTTAAAGAGATAGTCAGATGGTATTGGTATATAAAAAAATGGAGTTTGAACAAGCAACTTTCTTTGTTTATATTTTGATGTTTTCTTTCCCGAATCATAAGTAAGCTAATCTTTCACCAGCAAGCAACTGAAGTTTTGACATTAATTTGCAGGACTTGGTTTGTCGTTTTTGGACTTGGGTTTTCGGAGCATGAACTACTGTAAACTTGGAGTTGGTATCTGGTTCCATTTAATGATAATGTAACACGGGGAGGAGGAGGCTTCAGTCTCCTATTCATAAATAAAAACATACATGACTTTTTCATTGATGTCTCAAAAATAAACCTGAATTTGGAGGATCTCGCTGACATTGCATGTGACCCTGTAGGGTGGTTTGCACATGTGATGAGCTTCGTGCCAGAAGCGGTGCTGGAGGACCTAGAATGGCAGGTGCTTGCATGTTGTTTCGCCAAGGACGACCATAGAATGACCAAGAACACCTACATCTGTGAACCTGATGAGCATGTCATGACGACAGGAGTTTTATCCCCAATATCAGAATGCAAGTCAGAGGGCATCCTATCTCGTGTAATCAAGACCTTCGCTGATTAGTGCGTTCCTGTGGTGTCTCTCGGCGCTCGATGTGTGTGTGCATGTGTAACGACAGGGGTGCGCTGATGGTAAGTGTCTGTATGGCTATGTTATCTATCATTTGCGCTTCGCGTGGAGTTCGGTATGTGTGCATTGTACGGCAATAATTTAAAGAGATAGTCAGATGGTATTGGTATATAAAAAAATGGAGTTTGAACAAGCAACTTTCTTTGTTTATATTTTGATGTTTTCTTTCCCGAATCATAAGTAAGCTTATCTTTCACCAGCAAGCAACTGAAGTTTTGAAATTAATTAGCAGGACTTGGTTTGTCGTTTTTGGACATGGGTTTTCGGAGCATGAACTACTGTAAACTTGGAGTTGGTATCTGGTTCCATTTAATGATAATGTAACACGGGGAGGAGGAGGCTTTAGTCTCCTATTCATAAATAAATACATACATGACTTTTTCATTGATGTCTCAAAAATAAACCTGAATTTGGAGGATCTCGCTGACATTGCATGTGACCCTATAGGGTGGTTTGCACATGTGATGAGCTTCGTGCCAGAAGCAGTGCTAGAGGACCTAGAATGGCAGGTGCTTGCATGTTGTTTCGCCAAGGACGACCATAGAACGACCAAGAACACCTACATCTGTGAACCTGATGAGCATGTCATGACGACATGAGTTTTATCCCCAATATCAGAATGCAAATCAGAGGCCATCCTATCTCGTGTAATCAAGACCTTCGCTGGTTAGTGCGTTCGTGTGTTGTCTCTCGACGCTCGATGTGTGTGTGCATGTGTAACGACAGGGGTGCGCTGATGGTAAGTGTCTGTATGGCTATGTTATCTATCATTTGCGCTTCGCGTGGAGTTCGGTATGTGTGGATTGTACGGCAATAATTTAAATAGATAGTCAGATGGTATTGGTATATAAAAAAATGGAGTTTGAACAAGCAACTTTCTTTGTTTATATTTTGATGTTTTCTTTCCCGAATCATAAGTAAGCTTATCTTTCACCAGCAAGCAACTGAAGTTTTGACATTAATTTGCAGGACTTGGTTTGTCGTTTTTGGACTTGGGTTTTCGGAGCATGAACTACTGTAAACTTGGAGTTGGTATCTGGTTCCATTTAATGATAATGTAACACGGGGAGGAGGAGGCTTCAGTCTCCTATTCATAAATAAAAACATACATGACTTTTTCATTGATGTCTCAAAAATAAACCTGAATTTGGAGGATCTCGCTCACATTGCATGTGACCCTGTAGGGTGGTTTGCACATGTGATGAGCTTCGTGCCAGAAGCGGTGCTGGAGGACCTAGAATGGCAGGTGCTTGCATGTTGTTTCGCCAAGGACGACCATAGAACGACCAAGAACACCTACATCTGTGAACCTGATGAGCTTGTCATGACGACAGGAGTTTTATCCCCAATATCAGAATGCAAGTCAGAGGCCATCCTATCTCGTGTAATCAAGACCTTCGCTGGTTAGTGCGTTCGTGTGGTGTCTCTCGGCGCTCGATGTGTGTGTGCATGTGTAACGACAGGGGTGCGCTGATGGTAAGTGTCTGTATGGCTATGTTATCTATCATTTGCGCTTCGCGTGGAGTTCGGTATGTGTGCATTATACGGCAATAATTTAAAGAGATAGTCAGATGGTATTGGTATATAAAAAAATGGAGTTTGAACAAGCAACTTTCTTTGTTTATATTTTGATGTTTTCTTTCCCGAATCATAAGTAAGCTAATCTTTCACCAGCAAGCAACTGAAGTTTTGACATTAATTTGCAGGACTTGGTTTGTCGTTTTTGGACTTGGGTTTTCGGAGCATGAACTACTGTAAACTTGGAGTTGGTATCTGGTTCCATTTAATGATAATGTAACACGGGGAGGAGGAGGCTTCAGTCTCCTATTCATAAATAAAAACATACATGACTTTTTCATTGATGTCTCAAAAATAAACCTGAATTTGGAGGATCTCGCTGACATTGCATGTGACCCTGTAGGGTGGTTTGCACATGTGATGAGCTTCGTGCCAGAAGCGGTGCTGGAGGACCTAGAATGGCAGGTGCTTGCATGTTGTTTCGCCAAGGACGACCATAGAATGACCAAGAACACCTACATCTGTGAACCTGATGAGCATGTCATGACGACAGGAGTTTTATCCCCAATATCAGAATGCAAGTCAGAGGGCATCCTATCTCGTGTAATCAAGACCTTCGCTGATTAGTGCGTTCCTGTGGTGTCTCTCGGCGCTCGATGTGTGTGTGCATGTGTAACGACAGGGGTGCGCTGATGGTAAGTGTCTGTATGGCTATGTTATCTATCATTTGCGCTTCGCGTGGAGTTCGGTATGTGTGCATTGTACGGCAATAATTTAAAGAGATAGTCAGATGGTATTGGTATATAAAAAAATGGAGTTTGAACAAGCAACTTTCTTTGTTTATATTTTGATGTTTTCTTTCCCGAATCATAAGTAAGCTTATCTTTCACCAGCAAGCAACTGAAGTTTTGAAATTAATTAGCAGGACTTGGTTTGTCGTTTTTGGACATGGGTTTTCGGAGCATGAACTACTGTAAACTTGGAGTTGGTATCTGGTTCCATTTAATGATAATGTAACACGGGGAGGAGGAGGCTTCAGTCTCCTATTCATAAATAAAAACATACATGACTTTTTCATTGATGTCTCAAAAATAAACCTGAATTTGGAGGATCTCGCTGACATTGCATGTGACCCTATAGGGTGGTTTGCACATGTGATGAGCTTCGTGCCAGAAGCAGTGCTAGAGGACCTAGAATGGCAGGTGCTTGCATGTTGTTTCGCCAAGGACGACCATAGAACGACCAAGAACACCTACATCTGTGAACCTGATGAGCATGTCATGACGACATGAGTTTTATCCCCAATATCAGAATGCAAATCAGAGGCCATCCTATCTCGTGTAATCAAGACCTTCGCTGGTTAGTGCGTTCGTGTGTTGTCTCTCGACGCTCGATGTGTGTGTGCATGTGTAACGACAGGGGTGCGCTGATGGTAAGTGTCTGTATGGCTATGTTATCTATCATTTGCGCTTCGCGTGGAGTTCGGTATGTGTGGATTGTACGGCAATAATTTAAATAGATAGTCAGATGGTATTGGTATATAAAAAAATGGAGTTTGAACAAGCAACTTTCTTTGTTTATATTTTGATGTTTTCTTTCCCGAATCATAAGTAAGCTTATCTTTCACCAGCAAGCAACTGAAGTTTTGACATTAATTTGCAGGACTTGGTTTGTCGTTTTTGGACTTGGGTTTTCGGAGCATGAACTACTGTAAACTTGGAGTTGGTATCTGGTTCCATTTAATGATAATGTAACACGGGGAGGAGGAGGCTTCAGTCTCCTATTCATAAATAAAAACATACATGACTTTTTCATTGATGTCTCAAAAATAAACCTGAATTTGGAGGATCTCGCTGACATTGCATGTGACCCTGTAGGGTGGTTTGCACATGTGATGAGCTTCGTGCCAGAAGCGGTGCTGGAGGACCTAGAATGGCAGGTGCTTGCATGTTGTTTCGCCAAGGACGACCATAGAACGACCAAGAACACCTACATCTGTGAACCTGATGAGCTTGTCATGACGACAGGAGTTTTATCCCCAATATCAGAATGCAAGTCAGAGGCCATCCTATCTCGTGTAATCAAGACCTTCGCTGGTTAGTGCGTTCGTGTGGTGTCTCTCGGCGCTCGATGTGTGTGTGCATGTGTAACGACAGGGGTGCGCTGATGGTAAGTGTCTGTATGGCTATGTTATCTATCATTTGCGCTTTGCGTGGAGTTCGGTATGTGTGCATTATACGGCAATAATTTAAAGAGATAGTCAGATGGTATTGGTATATAAAAAAATGGAGTTTGAACAAGCAACTTTCTTTGTTTATATTTTGATGTTTTCTTTCCCGAATCATAAGTAAGCTAATCTTTCACCAGCAAGCAACTGAAGTTTTGACATTAATTTGCAGGACTTGGTTTGTCGTTTTTGGACTTGGGTTTTCGGAGCATGAACTACTGTAAACTTGGAGTTGGTATCTGGTTCCATTTAATGATAATGTAACACGGGGAGGAGGAGGCTTCAGTCTCCTATTCATAAATAAAAACATACATGACTTTTTCATTGATGTCTCAAAAATAAACCTGAATTTGGAGGATCTCGCTGACATTGCATGTGACCCTGTAGGGTGGTTTGCACATGTGATGAGCTTCGTGCCAGAAGCGGTGCTGGAGGACCTAGAATGGCAGGTGCTTGCATGTTGTTTCGCCAAGGACGACCATAGAATGACCAAGAACACCTACATCTGTGAACCTGATGAGCATGTCATGACGACAGGAGTTTTATCCCCAATATCAGAATGCAAGTCAGAGGGCATCCTATCTCGTGTAATCAAGACCTTCGCTGATTAGTGCGTTCCTGTGGTGTCTCTCGGCGCTCGATGTGTGTGTGCATGTGTAACGACAGGGGTGCGCTGATGGTAAGTGTCTGTATGGCTATGTTATCTATCATTTGCGCTTCGCGTGGAGTTCGGTATGTGTGCATTGTACGGCAATAATTTAAAGAGATAGTCAGATGGTATTGGTATATAAAAAAATGGAGTTTGAACAAGCAACTTTCTTTGTTTATATTTTGATGTTTTCTTTCCCGAATCATAAGTAAGCTTATCTTTCACCAGCAAGCAACTGAAGTTTTGAAATTAATTAGCAGGACTTGGTTTGTCGTTTTTGGACATGGGTTTTCGGAGCATGAACTACTGTAAACTTGGAGTTGGTATCTGGTTCCATTTAATGATAATGTAACACGGGGAGGAGGAGGCTTCAGTCTCCTATTCATAAATAAAAACATACATGACTTTTTCATTGATGTCTCAAAAATAAACCTGAATTTGGAGGATCTCGCTGACATTGCATGTGACCCTATAGGGTGGTTTGCACATGTGATGAGCTTCGTGCCAGAAGCAGTGCTAGAGGACCTAGAATGGCAGGTGCTTGCATGTTGTTTCGCCAAGGACGACCATAGAACGACCAAGAACACCTACATCTGTGAACCTGATGAGCATGTCATGACGACATGAGTTTTATCCCCAATATCAGAATGCAAATCAGAGGCCATCCTATCTCGTGTAATCAAGACCTTCGCTGGTTAGTGCGTTCGTGTGTTGTCTCTCGACGCTCGATTTGTGTGTGCATGTGTAACGACAGGGGTGCGCTGATGGTAAGTGTCTGTATGGCTATGTTATCTATCATTTGCGCTTCGCGTGGAGTTCGGTATGTGTGGATTGTACGGCAATAATTTAAAGAGATAGTCAGATGGTATTGGTATATAAAAAAATGGAGTTTGAACAAGCAACTTTCTTTGTTTATATTTTGATGTTTTCTTTCCCGAATCATAAGTAAGCTTATCTTTCACCAGCAAGCAACTGAAGTTTTGACATTAATTTGCAGGACTTGGTTTGTCGTTTTTGGACTTGGGTTTTCGGAGCATGAACTACTGTAAACTTGGAGTTGGTATCCGGTTCCATTTAATGATAATGTAACACGGGGAGGAGGAGGCTTCAGTCTCCTATTCATAAATAAAAACATACATGACTTTTTCATTGATGTCTCAAAAATATACCTGAATTTGGAGGATCTCGCTGACATTGCATGTGACCCTGTAGGGTGGTTTGCACATGTGATGAGCTTCGTGCCAGAAGCGGTGCTGAAGGACCTAGAATGGAAGGTGCTTGCATGTTGTTTCGCCAAGGACGACCATAGAACGACCAAGAACAACTACATCTGTGAACCTGATGAGCATGTCATGACGACATGAGTTTTATCCCCAATATCAGAATGCAAGTCAGAGGCCATCCTATCTCGTGTAATCAAGACCTTCGCTGGTTAGTGCGTTCGTGTGGTGTCTCTCGGCGCTCGATGTGTGTGTGCACGTGTAACGACAGGGGTGCGCTGATGGTAAGTGTCTGTATGGCTATTTTATCTATCATTTGCTCTTCGCGTGGAGTTCGGTATGTGTGCATTGTACGGCAATAATTTAAAGAGATAGTCAGATGGTATTGGTATATAAAAAAATGGAGTTTGAACAAGCAACTTTCTTTGTTTATATTTTGATATTTTCTTTCTCGAATCATAAGTAAGCTTATCTTTCACCAGCAAGCAACTGAAGTTTTGACATTAATTTGCAGGACTTGGTTTGTCGTTTTTGGACTTGGGTTTTCGGAGCATGAACTATTGTAAACTTGGAGTTGGTATCTGGTTCCATTTAATGATAATGTAACACGGGGAAGAGGAGGCTTCAGTCTCCTATTCATAAATAAAAACATACATGACTTTTTCATTGATGTCTCAAAAATAAACCTGAATTTGGAGGATCTCGCTGACATTGCATGTGACCCTGTAGGGTGGTTTGCATATGTGATGAGCTTCGTCCCAGAAGCGGTGCTGGAGGACCTAGAATGGCAGGTGCTTGCATGTTGTTTCACCAAGGACGACCATAGAACGACCAAGAACACCTACATCTGTGAACCTGATGAGCATGTCATGACGACAGGAGTTTTATCCCCAATATCAGAATGCAAGTCAGAGGCCATCCTATCTCGTGTAATCAAGACCTTCGCTGGTTAGTGCGTTCGTGTGGTGTCTCTCGGCGCTCGATGTGTGTGTGCATGTGTAACGACAGGGGTGCGCTGATGGTAAGTGTCTGTATGGCTATGTTATCTATCATTTGCGCTTCGCGTGGAGTTCGGTATGTGTGCATTGTACGGCAATAATTTAAAGAGATAGTCAGATGGTATTGGTATATAAAAAAATGGAGTTTGAACAAGCAACTTTCTTTGTTTATATTTTGATGTTTTCTTTCCCGAATCATAAGTAAGCTTATCTTTCACCAGCAAGAAACTGAAGTTTTGACATTAATTTGCAGGACTTGGTTTGTCGTTTTTGGACATGGGTTTTCAGAGCATGAACTACTGTAAACTTGGAGTTGGTATCTGGTTCCATTTAATGATAATGTAACACGGGGAGGAGGAGGCTTCAGTCTCCTATTCATAAATAAAAACATACATGACTTTTTCATTGATGTCTCAAAAATAAACCTGAATTTGGAGGATCTCGCTGACATTGCATGTGACCCTGTAGGGTGGTTTGCACATGTGATGAGCTTCGTGCCAGAAGCGGTGCTGGAGGACCTAGAATGGCAGGTGCTTGCATGTTGTTTCGCCAAGGACGACCATAGAACGACCAAGAACACCTACATCTGTGTACCTGATGAGCTTGTCATGACGACAGGAGTTTTATCCCCAATATCAGAATGCAAGTCAGAGGCCATCCTATCTCGTGTAATCAAGACCTTCGCTGGTTAGTGCGTTCGTGTGGTGTCTCTCGGCGCTCGATGTGTGTGTGCATGTGTAACGACAGGGGTGCGCTGATGGTAAGTGTCTGTATGGCTATGTTATCTATCATTTGCGCTTCGCGTGGAGTTCGGTATGTGTGCATTATACGGCAATAATTTAAAGAGATAGTCAGATGGTATTGGTATATAAAAAATGGAGTTTGAACAAGCAACTTTCTTTGTTTATATTTTGATGTTTTCTTTCCCGAATCATAAGTAAGCTAATCTTTCACCAGCAAGCAACTGAAGTTTTGACATTAATTTGCAGGACTTGGTTTGTCGTTTTTGGACTTGGGTTTTCGGAGCATGAACTACTGTAAACTTGGAGTTGGTATCTGGTTCCATTTAATGATAATGTAACACGGGGAGGAGGAGGCTTCAGTCTCCTATTCATAAATAAAAACATACATGACTTTTTCATTGATGTCTCAAAAATAAACCTGAATTTGGAGGATCTCGCTGACATTGCATGTGACCCTGTAGGGTGGTTTGCACATGTGATGAGCTTCGTGCCAGAAGCGGTGCTGGAGGACCTAGAATGGCAGGTGCTTGCATATGTTGTTTCGCCAAGGACGACCATAGAATGACCAAGAACACCTACATCTGTGAACCTGATGAGCATGTCATGACGACAGGAGTTTTATCCCCAATATCAGAATGCAAGTCAGAGGGCATCCTATCTCGTGTAATCAAGACCTTCGCTGATTAGTGCGTTCCTGTGGTGTCTCTCGGCGCTCGATGTGTGTGTGCATGTGTAACGACAGGGGTGCGCTGATGGTAAGTGTCTGTATGGCTATGTTATCTATCATTTGCGCTTCGCGTGGAGTTCGGTATGTGTGCATTGTACGGCAATAATTTAAAGAGATAGTCAGATGGTATTGGTATATAAAAAAATGGAGTTTGAACAAGCAACTTTCTTTGTTTATATTTTGATGTTTTCTTTCCCGAATCATAAGTAAGCTTATCTTTCACCAGCAAGCAACTGAAGTTTTGAAATTAATTAGCAGGACTTGGTTTGTCGTTTTTGGACATGGGTTTTCGGAGCATGAACTACTGTAAACTTGGAGTTGGTATCTGGTTCCATTTAATGATAATGTAACACGGGGAGGAGGAGGCTTCAGTCTCCTATTCATAAATAAAAACATACATGACTTTTTCATTGATGTCTCAAAAATAAACCTGAATTTGGAGGATCTCGCTGACATTGCATGTGACCCTATAGGGTGGTTTGCACATGTGATGAGCTTCGTGCCAGAAGCAGTGCTAGAGGACCTAGAATGGCAGGTGCTTGCATGTTGTTTCGCCAAGGACGACCATAGAACGACCAAGAACACCTACATCTGTGAACCTGATGAGCATGTCATGACGACATGAGTTTTATCCCCAATATCAGAATGCAAATCAGAGGCCATCCTATCTCGTGTAATCAAGACCTTCGCTGGTTAGTGCGTTCGTGTGTTGTCTCTCGACGCTCGATGTGTGTGTGCATGTGTAACGACAGGGGTGCGCTGATGGTAAGTGTCTGTATGGCTATGTTATCTATCATTTGCGCTTCGCGTGGAGTTCGGTATGTGTGGATTGTACGGCAATAATTTAAAGAGATAGTCAGATGGTATTGGTATATAAAAAAATGGAGTTTGAACAAGCAACTTTCTTTGTTTATATTTTGATATTTTCTTTCCCGAATCATAAGTAAGCTTATCTTTCACCAGCAAGCAACTGAAGTTTTGACATTAATTTGCAGGACTTGGTTTGTCGTTTTTGGACTTGGGTTTTCGGAGCATGAACTACTGTAAACTTGGAGTTGGTATCTGGTTCCATTTAATGATAATGTAACACGGGGAGGAGGAGGCTTCAGTCTCCTATTCATAAATAAAAACATACATGACTTTTTCATTGATGTCTCAAAAATAAACCTGAATTTGGAGGATCTCGCTGACATTGCATGTGACCCTGTAAGGTGGTTTGCACATGTGATGAGCTTCGTGCCTGAAGCGGTGCTGAAGGACCTAGAATGGCAGGTGCTTGCATGTTGTTTCGCCAAGGACGACCATAGAACGACCAAGAACACCTACATCTGTGAACCTGATGAGCATGTCATGATGACATGAGTTTTATCCCCAATATCAGAATGCAAGTCAGAGGCCATCCTATCTCGTGTAATCAAGACCTTCGCTGGTTAGTGCGTTCGTGTGGTGTCTCTCGGCGCTCGATGTGTGTGTGCATGTGTAACGACAGGGGTGCGCTGATGGTAAGTGTCTGTATGGCTATGTTATCTATCATTTGCTCTTCGCGTGGAGTTCGGTATGTGTGCATTGTACGGCAATAATTTAAAGAGATAGTCAGATGGTATTGGTATATAAAAAAATGGAGTTTGAACAAGCAACTTTCTTTGTTTATATTTTGATGTTTTCTTTCCCGAATCATAAGTAAGCTTATCTTTCACCAGCAAGCAACTGAAGTTTTGACATTAATTTGCAAGACTTGGTTTGTCGTTTTTGGACTTGGGTTTTCGGAGCATGAACTACTGTAAACTTGGAGTTGGTATCTGGTTCCATTTAATGATAATGTAACACGGGGAGGAGGAGGCTTCAGTCTCCTATTCATAAATAAAATCATACATGACTTTTTCATTGATGTCTCAAAAATAAACCTGAATTTGGAGGATCTCGCTGACATTGCATGTGACCCTGTAGGGTGGTTTGCACATGTGATGAGCTTCGTCCCAGAAGCGGTGCTGGAGGACCTAGAATGACAGGTGCTTGCATGTTGTTTCGCCAAGGATGACCATAGAACAACCAAGAACACCTACATCTGTGAACCTGATGAGCATGTCATGACGACAGGAGTTTTATCCCCAATATCAGAATGCAAGTCAGAGGCCATCCTATCTCGTGTAATCAAGACCTTCGCTGGTTAGTGCGTTCGTGTGGTGTCTCTCGGCGCTCGATGTGTGTGTGCATGTGTAACGACAGGGATGCCCTGATGGTAAGTGTCTGTATGGTTATGTTATCTATCATTTGTGCTTCGCGTGGAGTTCGGTATGTGTGCATTGTACGGCAATAATTTAAAGAGATAGTCAGATGGTATTGGTATATAAAAAACATGGAGTTTGAACAAGCAACTTTCTTTTTTTATATTTTGATGTTTTCTTTCCCGAATCATAAGTAAGCTTATCTTTCACCAGCAAGCAACTGAAGTTCTGAAATTAATTTGCAGGACTTGGTTTTTTGTTTTTGGACTTGGGTTTTCGGAGCATGAACTACTGTAAACTTGGAGTTGGTATCTCGTTCCATTTAATGATAATGTAACACGGGGAGGAGGAGGCTTCAGTCTCCTATTCATAAATAAAAACATACATGACTTTTTCATTGATGTCTCAAAAATAAACCTGAATTTGGAGGATCTCGCTGACATTGCATGTGACCCTATAGGGTGGTTCGCACATGTGATGAGCTTCGTGCCAGAAGCGGTGCTGGAGGACCTAGAATGGCTGGTGCTTGCATGTTGTTTCGCCAAGGACGACCATAGAACGACCAAGAACACCTACATCTGTGAACCTGATGAGCATGTGATGGCTTCTCGCCCCTCGTTGGTTACCCCAAGTGGAAGGTTTGAGATGCAGTGTAGCGGAAGTTTTCCCTTGGCAATACCAAGGATCGATTTCCCTGAGACTCCCAGTTTCAACAAGAAGGTGTCAACTGCTAACGGCGCCAGATATTAGCAATCAACGTGGACCTGCACACAGGTACAAATAACTTTGCTCCCAACGAGTACAGAGAGGTTGTCAATCCCTCCGGCCTTGTAGTTTACAAAGGATTAAACGCAAGTGATAATAGTGATAGGTATAATTGCAATAGTAAGTAAAAAGCTGAAAGTAAATAGCGGATGTGATCAACGATGGTAATATGGACCGGAGTCTCATGATGTTCACTAGTGATGTCTCTCTCCCAAAAGACGATAAAACATCTATGTGAGGTAAACGAATTACAGCTGGGCAATTGACAGGACCATGTGCGCAAACCAATGCTGACTACATTGCAAGAAAGGTAGAGGTTCAAAGCATGGGCGGTACGCCGAGGTAAGTAGACCGAAATCCATCTGCATCTACTACTAATCATCCACCTTGAGATATCTATCCAGAACATCTCGCTGGTATTAAGTTGCGAGTCCCACCCATAGTGTAAACTCAAAGCAACAGACAACTGCATTAAAAGAACTTTGCGTAAAGTAAACAATCCTTGCACCCGTGGGCACAAGCACCGTTGTTTTCCCCCTTGTGGCAACAGCACATCCCCTAGACTCTTGTTTCTGTCACTCAAGCTAGTCATCGAGGGGCATGAACCCACAATCAAGCATAACATTCCCTCTTGGAGTCACTACCTACTACTTGGCCAAAGCAATAAATAACAACGGAGAACATGCAAGAATTACTTACGAACATAAATATAAAAGAGGTGGATCAAATATATTACTCAAACACAATCTGAACATAATCTCATAATCCATCGGATCCCAGCAAACTCATCATAGCAACAGCATAAGGATTACATATGTGCCTCGATCATGTAGGGCAGCTCACGAGGACTAATTAGTGAAGCACAAGAACGGGAGGAGAACATCACATAGCTACTGGTCATGGACCCATGGTCCAAGGGAGACTACTCACTACTCATCCGGGAGGCGTCCATGGTGGTGGAGAAGCTCCCGATGGTGATTCTCCCCTCCGGCAGGGTGCCAGGAAGAGATCTCCTGGTGCTCCCGATCTTGGAAGCGGCGGCGGCGGCGGAACAGAGATGAGATCGCGAAAAGGGTTCCCGTCTCGAGGGTTTCGGGAGACGGTATAAATAAATGCCAAAGGGGGGCATCAGACGAGGCTCGGGGGGCCCAGGCGCCCACCCGGCGCGGCCAGGGGGGGCGCGCCACCAGGGCGCCTGGGGCCCTGGTGGCCCCCCTCCGGCTGTGCTTCGGGTGCCTGGTAGCTTCTGGAACGCTGATTTTTTATATAATTTTTCCGGGATTTTTCTGGCAGTTCTCGTAATGTGAAAACCTCAAATACAAAAACAGCCGAAAACAGAAACTGGCACTGGGGTGCACTGAGTTAATAGGTTAGTCCAAATATGATCAAAAGTGTATGGAAGTGTATAAATATCATAGCAATATCACCCAAAAGAGGCATGGAGCAAGCAGAAATTATAGATACGTTTTGGACGTATCAACATCCCCAAGCTTAATTCCTGCTCGTCCTCGAGTAGGTAAATGATAACAAAAATAATTTATGTGGTGACATGCTATTAACCATATAGGACCTTTTCATAGTCATATGACAAAAGCTTACTGAGACATTGAATCTATAGTAATTAAGTTGCCTCATGAGAAAATCACAAAGAACTGAAAGTTTTACAACATGATATTGAAACATCAAATAGATTTGTAATGAACATGATGTGCAAATATGATAAAGTGATATCTCCCTTGCCCCCTTTAGTGAAGCAAAACATAAATGCAGGGGCACCTCCAAGGTTTAAGTGATGACTAGATACAATGATTTCAAAATAAACGATATCACAATCATGCAAAAGACAATGCTACTTTGGGACAATGCACATTACACTCAGAATGACAATCATGCTCTCAGTAGTTGGTGCTTTTAAAAGAAGGTGGAGACTCTCGAACCGTGGCTTTTGTTGGCAAGGTTGAAAACCCGTAGTCGGAAACAAAGACAAAACATGTACCAGAGCTCTTGGTTTTAAAAACAGAGGTAATAATATTTTTTAGATTATGCATGTTCCGTCAACGAATGCTAGCAGACAACTCAATCACTTCTTGAGATGGACAAGTTTCGAGGAACGGCTCCCGAATGAGGACGATCACATCCTCTTAATCTCCTTTGTTTATCACTGCCAAAGTTTTCTGTTTCTCATGAACAAAGCGTGAAGGAGGGTTGTTTGTTATATTAATTTTGAGCCGGGCGCACTCAATGCCAGTTCCTTCTCGTATTATGGGTTTGCACATTATGCATGCAATCCCGGGGTGAAGCTTGTCCAACTTAAAAAGATCATGAATTAACTACTACTTCCTCATGAACTTAAAACAGAGGCACAAATTAGGAATGCTTTTTTCTTTGAATAATTTCGAGATGGTACATGCAAGTCTCCGTTAGGAATGGCACGTAAATACCATGTAGGAAGGTATGGTGGACTCATATGGCATAACTGGTATAAAGGATTTGGATGCACAAGCAGTCAGTCCGCTTAGTACAGGTGGAGGTTAGCAAAAGACTGGGAGCGACCAACTAAGAGAGCAATGACGGTCATAATCATGCAGAGCGACAAAGCAACATTGAATCAGGCATCGAAGTTATATCGCTACTCAGAAACAAAAGATCATCAAGGCTTGACAGACTTTCTTTACAGTCTTAAATATGCGTGAGCATACGCCAAGTCAATCAAAATAAATTCTTTGAAGGAAGATATTACTAGACCATACCACATCATAGGCAAACAAATCATGTTGGTACTCCAATAACACATTGGGAACGCCCCAGCTATTTGAGACTAACCATAAGAAAACATGAACTACTAAGCACCATTATGCACGTAGCATCTTTATCATAGACATATCAACCAATGCAACGGAAGCAAACTGTCTTAATAAGATAAGCATGATAACTAAAGAGAGTTCAACCAACCAACTAAACGAAAGCTCTTTAAAAAGATAAGCATGAAAGTTAAGAGCTAAGCATGATAGTAGCTATTAAAAGACAAAGAACACACACAACAAGGATAGACATGAAAATTCTATGTTATGTTCTAGGTAGAAGTGGAGCGTGTTTCTCTCCCACATAAAGAAAGCTGAGTTCCGACTCGTTATGAAAAGCTAAAGAAAACTAAAAAGGAAATTAAAAGCAAGACGCTCCAAGCATAGCACATAACACATGAAGTGATTAAAATATAGTGGAACGAAAGACGAACTGATAATGTTGATGGAGAAGGGGATGCACGGGGGCATCCCCAAGCTTAGACGCTTGAGTCTCCTTGAATATTTCTTGGGGGTGCATGGGGGCATCCCCAAGCTTTAGCGTTTGACACTCCAGAATCTTTTTATCATCTTCCCTCGCACACTTGAAAACTCCCTTCATACATAACTCATCATAATCTGATTAGCGAGTTTAGTACCCTTAATAAAATAATTGTACCTTGCTGGAAATAAAGATATTCTTGAAGGTCTACTGTTTCTCAAGATTGCCAAAAGGTTTTTGCAAAGAAAAAGCAAGCTCAAGGTTTGCAAAATGAAGGAAAGGCAAAACAGGACAGAATCTGTGAAAAACAGAACAGCAGGTAGTAAATGATTTTTTCGGGACACTTCTGCAACTCTAATCAAAAAACTCAAAACAGACGCACGAAATACAATTATATAGAGCACGCTGTCGAAAAAATTCAGACCAAAAAGATGACCTGGTGATTTTATACGAATTTTTCTATCCAAGGGCAGAATCTGTTTCCTGGACAGCACGTCACAACTTTTGAACTTTCTAGCAATCAGAGGCTACACTTGGCACAAAATTGAAAAGCAAAGATACAATGATGATGCTACAGTAGTAACAACATCAAGACACAACAAAAACAAAATAAAATTTATTCATTGGGCTGCCTCCCAAAAGCGCTTTCTTTTATGCCTTTAAGCTAGGCATAATGCATAGAGATCAAGTTGTATCAATTGAACCATCATCAAGATCATCAAAAAGCTCTTCAATAATACAACTAGTCTTAAGAGGACTTTCAAATAAATGACTCATAGAGATACTTCTAGGGAGAAGACCAAAAGGATAAAAGTCAAGGGAAGATTCATTTATAAATTCATCAAAGAGAGGTGTTTCTTCCAAAGTTTTTACAGTTTCAACCCCTTTGGCAATAGATGGATTACTTTTAGAGCGAGGAGCCTTTGGAACGTGAACGAACTTAGGCTCCTTATTTGCCGGAGTTTCTACCTTTTTGGTTTTGATTGAGGAGAAAGTAGTTATCCATGGAGCTATCAAGCCTATTCAAATTCCCTTGGATCCTACGATCCAACTAATTTATCTTATTAATGTTTGGCATCTCTAGCTCTATCTTTTCAAGTTTTTTCAAAATGTGAGCTAGGGTGATGTCCTCTTGAATGCTAACAACAGGGGGATTCCCAACAAGATTTTCAATAATACTAAGAGACTCCCAAACTGGGGCCTCTAGGAAATTCCCATTGATAGCAGTATCTAGAATAAACCTATTCCAAGAAGTAATTCCAACATAAAAATTTCTAAGCAGGATAGTAGTAGGTTGCTTCTTGGTGGCTCTTTTTTGAGAATCATTAATTCTATACCAAGCATCTTTCAAACTTTCCCCACCTCTTTGTTTAAAGGTGAGAACTTCTGCCTCGTCAAAGACAAAAGGACCCGACATAATGACAACTAAAGAATGAGATAACTATTTTTGTGATTTTCGATAAAAGATACTAAAGCAAAAACTGAAAGGTAAACTAACAAGACTAAAAAGCAAAGGTAAAAGATAGCGTGCAACTCCCCTATCCTGAAGAGTGGAGTCCCCGGCAACGGCGCCAGAAAACTTTGCTTGATGGCTTCTCGCCCCTCATTGGTTACCCCAAGTGGAAGGTTTGAGATGCAGTGTAGCGGAAGTTTTCCCTTGGCAAAGATACCAAGGATCGATTTCCCCTGAGACTCCCAGTTTCAACAAGAAGGTCTCAACTGCTAACGGCGCCAGATATTAGCAATCATAGCAACAGCATAAGGATTACATATGTGCTTCGATCATGTAGGGCAGCTCACGAGGACTAATTAGTGAAGCACAAGAACGGGAGGAGAACATCACATAGCTACTGGTCATGGACCCATGGTCCAAGGGAGACTACTCACAACTCATCCGGGAGGCGTCCATGGTGGTGGAGAAGCTCCCGGTGGTGATCCTCCCCTCCGGCAGGGTGCCGAGAAGAGTTCTCCTGGTGCTCCCGATCTTGGAAGCGGCGACGGCGGCGGAACAGAGATGAGATCGCGAAAAAGGGTTCCCGTCTCGAGGGTTTCGGGAGACGGTATAAATATATGCCAAAGGGGGGCATCAGACGAGGCTCGGGGGGGCCAGGCGCCCCCCCGGCGCGGCCAGGGGGGTCGCGCCACCAGGGCGCCTGGGGCCCTGGTAGACCCCTCCGGCTGTGCTTCGGGTGCCTGGTAGCTTCTGGAACGCTGATTTTTTATATAATTTTTCCGGGATTTTTCTGGCAGTTCTCGTAATGTGAAAACCTGAAATACAAAAACAGCCGAAAACAAAAACTGGCACTGGGGTGCACTGAGTTAATAGGTTAGTCCAAATATGATCAAAAGTTTATGGAAGTGTATAAATATCATAGCAATATCACCCAAAAGAGGCATGGAGCAAGCAGAAATTATAGATACGTTTTGGACGTATCAGCATGTCATGACGACATGAGTTTTATCCCCAATATCAGAATGCAAGTCAGAGGCCATCCTATCTCGTGTAATCAAGACCTTCGCTGCTTAGTGCGTTCGTGTGGTGTCTCTCGGCGCTCGATGTGTGTGTGCATGTGTAACGACAGGGGTGCGCTGATGGTAAGTGTCTGTATGGCTATATTATCTATCATTTGCGCTTCGCGTGGAGTTTGGTATGTGTGCATTGTACGGCAATAATTTAAAGAGATAGTCAGATGGTATTGGTATATAAAAAAATGGAGTTTGAACAAGCAACTTTCTTTGTTTATATTTTGATGTTATCTTTCCCGAATCATAAGTAAGCTTATCTTTCACCAGCAAGCAACTGAAGTTTTGACATTAATTTGCAGGACTTGGGTTTTCGGAGCATGAACTACTGTAAACTTGGAGTTGGTATCTGGTTCCATTTAATGATAATGTAACACGGGGAGGAGGAGGCTTCAGTCTCCTATTCATAAATAAAAACATACATGACTTTTTCATTGATGTCTCAAAAATAAACCTGAATTTGGAGGATCTCGCTGACATTGCATGTGACCCTGTAGGGTGGTTTGCACATGTGATGAGCTACTTGCCGTTACGCTACATCTCAAACCTTCCACTTGGGGTAACCAACGAGGTGCGAGAAGCCATCAAGCAAAGTTTCTGGCGCCGTTGTCGGGGACTCCACTCTTCAAGATAGGGGAATTGCACGCTATCTTTTATCTTTGCTTTTTTGTCTTGTTAGTTTACCTTTCAGTTTTTGCTTTTGTGTCCTCTATCAAAAATCACAAAAAAATTATTTGCTTTTCTGTTAGCAGTCCTTTCTGTTTAGTCAAGCATGTTAGGATATGGTGCTTTGAGGGAATCAGAAGTTCTAGATTTCCATCAAAGGGATGGAGAAAATATGAAGAAGGCATGGGACAGAATTTCTGATGCACATAGGAGAATTATGCCTTGGATACCTATAAAAATTGTGCTTAGAAATTTTTACCATGGTCTTTTTAAATGGTGTAAACACTCTCTCGATATTATAGCTGAAGGAGATTTCCTAGAGTGTGATGAAGCTAGAGCTCTTGAAATTATACATGGTCTATCTAGTTACTTTGTTTATGATCATAGTTTTGATACTGTCATAGATAGACTTGCTACTATTGAGAAAAGAATGGATGCTCTAGACTTGATGAAGGTAGAGAAACCCAAACCCAATAAGAGAGATATTTTGGAAATAGACAATGATTGGGAGCCTTTTGTTAGGATTAGCATCTCTAATCAAGACTTCCTTGCTTATTGTGATATTGGATCTATGGTTTCTACTATGCCAAAAATTGTTCATGATTCTTTAAAATTTAACATGGACAAATTATCATCCTATCATGAACATGCTAATGGAGATATTTCTGAGATCCAGGGAAGAATAAAAGACGTACCAGTTACATTCCTTAAAGGGATTGCAATGGTTGATTTCTTCATCATGAAGCCAAACCAAGGAAATATAGTGCTTGGAAGGGACTTCCTCCGAGCCGTAAAAGGCTTCATCGATATAGGTAAGGGACAAATCCGCCTACGCGGGAAGGCAAAAGGTACGTACCCCTTTCCTAGAAGGAACAAGGGTGAACTTGTTGTGGAACCATTTGAAGCAATTTATAACTCCGATTATTATGATGATTTTTGATTCCTCTTTGCATCATGCCTAGCTTAAAGGCATAAAAGAAAGCGCTTTTGGGAGGGAGCCCACAACGAATTAGGTTTTATTTTGCTTTTGTTGTGTCTTGATGTTTGTTACTACAGTAGCATCAACATTGTATGTTTTCTTTTCAGCTTTGTGCCAAGTTTAGCCTCCGATTGCAAGAAAGTTCAAAAGTTGTGACGTGCAGTCCAGAAAACAGATTCTGTCCTTGGACAGAAAAATTCGTATAAAATCACCGGTTCATCTTTTTGATCTGAATTGTTTTGACAGCGTGCTCTATACAATTGGCTTTCGGGCATCTGTTCTGAGTTTTTTGATTTGAGTTGCAGAAGTGCCCCGAAAAAATTATTTACTACCTACTGGTCTGTTTTTCACAGATTCTGTCCTGTTTTGCCTTTTCTTCGTTTTGCAAACCTTGAGCTTGCTTTTTCTTTGCAAAAAACTTTTGGAAATCTTGAGAAATAGTAGTTCTTCAAGATTATCCTTATTTCCAGTAGGGAAAAATTATTTTATTATGGGTACTAACCTCGCTAATCAGATTATGATGAGTTATGTATGAAGGGAGTTTTCAAGTGTGCGAGGGAAGATGATAAAAGAATATTCAGGAGGGTCAAACACTCAAGCTTGGGGATGCCCGCGTGCACCCCCAAGAAATATTCAAGAAGACTCAAGAGTCTAAGCTTGGGGATGCCCCGATGCATCCCCTTCTCCATCAACAATTATCAGTTCGTCTTTCGTTCCACTATATTCTTATCACTTCATGTGTTATGTGCTATGCTTGGAGCGTCTTGCGCTTAGTTTCCTTTTTAGTTTTCTTTAGCTTTGCTTGCTATTCATAACAAGTTAGAACCCAGCTTTCTTTGTGTGGGAGAGAAACACGCTCCACTTCAACCTAGAACACAACATAGGATTTTCATGTTTATCTTTGCTATGTGTGTTCTTTGTCTTTCCATAGCTACTGTCATGTTTAGCTCTTAGTTTTCATGCTTTTCTTTTTAAAGAGCTTTTGTTTAGTTAGTTGTTGAACTCTCTTGAGTTTTCATGTTTATATTGTTAAGAGAGTTTGCCTGTTGCACTGAGTTGTGTGTCTTAACTTAAAGTAGGTAATTGAGGTTGCTATTTCATTTTAGTAGTAACTTGCAATAGTTTTGAGGTATTGCCATGAGTAATGTCTGAACTTTTGGTGACAAGATCTTTAGCCTATTAGTGATAGATGTCGTATTTTGGGCAATCCGTGTTTATTTTCGAAAACCTACAAAATAGTTGAGAACTTTAGCTACTAAATGGATCACTAATCTTTGGAGGGATCGAATATTAGAGTACACTCACGTACCATGAGTCGAGGATGCGCAAGGATAACCAAACCCCCATACACTCCTCCTCTGGGTACTTGTCTCTTTGTGAACCTCCTAATTAGATTGAGAGTTACCGATAATAAGTGCATGAGTTCTTCGGACTAATGTGAGTATTCGAAAGTTGACACTTCCACCTAGCCATATTTTTCTAGCCTCTTCGGTGCCGTGCATTGCCCTTTCTCACCTCGAGAGTTGGCGCATACTTCGCCGGTGCATCCAAATCCTTGGCACGATACGCTCTGTCATCATAAGCCTCATTATATCCTTCCTCAAAACAGCCACCATACCTACCTATCAAGGCATTTCCATAGCCTTTCCGAGATACATTGCCATGCAACATCCATCTTCTCATGACTTGATCTTCATGTCATACATGCTTTTTGCTTGATCGATGAGCCGCATGCTAGTTGGGCCTTGCCCTAATCATTGCTACATGACGCGCTAGTATCATTGCATATCCTGATAAACTGGCAGAGGCATACATTTGCATACATCATGATAGTTTCATTTTCTTTATGTTGAGTACTTTTGTAAAGTGTGAAAGATCTTCTATACTTCTTGTAATATATAGAGTGTTGCCCCTAAAGTGAGGAAAAGATCCCAAAGAGGACAAAATCAAAAGATCCCAAAGAGGACAAATGAGAGTTAAATAGAAAGAGCCATTGTGGCCACAAAAAAATAAAAATAAAATGTAGAAAAAAAGAGAAAAAGAAATAAAAAGAGAGAAGGGGGCACACTACTATTTTCTTTTGAGAGATGCACACTCGTACTCCATCTTATACCTTGTGCTCAATAGAGATTATAATTCATGCATATAGCTATGTGGGGACCTTCACACTATAGAACTTGGCTTGTATATTCCAATGATGAGCCTCCTCAAAAGAGCTCTAGGTCTTCTTGAGCAAGCAAGTTGGATGCACCCCCACTAGTTCCATTGGAGAGCTTACCTTAGCTCATATGTGCATCCATTGCATGGCAATCCTTACTCCTCACATCATTTCTGTCATTTGGCTTTTTCTCGCCGATGATTGTCCTCATTGATGTGAGCCTTTCACACCTTTTTTGTCTTCCCTCTCTATCATTTTTCTCTCTTTGCCATCCTAAGTGTCGACTTTCTTGCTTACGCTCATCCATTGCATGAGTGCTCAAAATATCGAAAGGGAGTGGATCATTTTGACTTGTACCTGGCTGACGGTCTGGGGATGAGTCATGATAAGATTCCAAAGAAGACCAAGTGTGAAACTTTAGTAGATTAAGTTCTCAACAATACAAAAACTATGTTTTACTCTCTCATATATCCCTATCCCGTTTCTTGCATGCAAACACCATTTGGAGACATTCGAGTCACGGATAGCGAGAGCTCTTGCACCTTTATGTTCTTATGTTACTTGTTACAATGCTAATATAGACTCTTGCTTGTTATGACTTGAATTGAATTACATGCCTTGATTGCTTTACTTAAAAGTTCTTATATGGTTAATAGCATGTCACCACAGAAATTATGCTTGTTATCATTTACCTACTCGAGGACGAGCAGGAATTAAGCTTGGGGATGTTGATACGTCCAAAACGTATCTATAATTTCTGCTTGCTCCATGCCTCTTTTGTGTGATATTGCTATGATATTTATGCACTTCCATACACTTTTGATCATATTTGGACTAACCTATTAACTCAGTGCACCACAGTGCCAGTTCCTGTTTTCTGCTGTTTTTCTATTTCAGGTTTCCCCCATATTAAAAGTGCCCTAAAAATACCGGGAAAAATACAGGAAAAATCAGCGTACCGGGAACTTCAAGAAAAACCAAAGCAGGGCCAGAGGGGAGCCAGGGGCAGCCCAGGCGGCCCCACCCCTGGCCGCCCTAGGGGGGCGCCTGGGCCCCCCTCTCTGCTTCTGGTGACCCCCTTTGGCATATATACTCCTCGCGTCCCGAAACCCTCGAGGACGGAACCCTTTTTTACGATCTCGCCTCTGTTCCGTCGCCGCCGCGCTTCCAAGATCGGGAGCACCAGGAGAACTCTTCCCGGCACCCTGCCGGAGGGGAGAACCACCACCGGGAGCTTCTCCACCACCATGGACGCTTCCCGGATGAGTCGTGAGTAGTCCTCCTTGGACCATGGGTCCATGACCAGTAGCTATGTGATGTTCTCCTCCCCTCTTTGTTCTTCATGGTTTAGACCTCGTGAGCTGCCCTACATGATCGAGGCACATATGTAATCTTTATGTTGTTGCTCTGCTGAGTTTGCTGGGATCCGATGGATTATGAGATTATGTTCAGATTGTGTGTGAGTAATATATTTGATTCACCTCTTTTATATTTATGTTCTTGAGTAATTCTTGCATGTTCTCCGTTGTTGTTTATTGCTTTGGCCGAGTAGTAGGTAGTAACTCCAAGAGGGAACGTTATGCTTGATTGTGGGTTCATGCCCCCTGATGACTAGCTTGAGTGACAGAAACATGAGTCTAGGGGATGTGCTGTTGCCACAAGGGAGAAAACAACGGTGCTTGTACTTGCGGGTGCAAGGATAGTTTACTTTACGCAAAGTTCTTTTAATGCAGTTGTCTGTTGCTTTGAGTTTACACTTTGGGTGGGATTCGCAACTTAATACCAGCGAGATGTTCTGGATAGATATCTCAAGGTGGATGATTAGTAGTAGATGCAGATGGATTTCAGTCTACTTGCCTTGGCGTACCGCCCATGCTTTTGAGCCTCTACCTTTCTTTACAGCATAGTTAGCATTGGTTTGCGCACATAATCCTGTCAATTGCCCAGCTGTAATTTGTTTACCTCGCTTAGCTGTTTTATCGTCTTTTGGTAGAGAGACATCACTAGTGAACATCATGGGACCCCGGTCCATATTACCATCACTGATCACACCCGCTATTTACTTCCTGTTCTTATTTCCTAGTTGCAGTCATAGCTATCACTATTATCTCTTGTGTTTGATCCTTTGTAAACGACAAGGCCGGAGGGATTGACAACCTCTCTGTACTCGTTGGGAGCAAAGTTATTTGTATCTGTGTGCAGGTCCTGTCAACCGCTAAGTATCTGGCGCCGTTAGCAGTTGACACCTACTTGTCGACCCTCGGAGTCTCACGGGATTCGATCCTTGGTATCTTTGCCAAGGGAAACTTGCCGTTACGCTACATCTCAAACCTTCCACTTGGGGTAACCAACGAGGGGCGAGAAGCCATCACCCACTGTCGGGAAAGAAGCAAAAGGCGCCAGAGCCGGGAAAGAAGTGAAAGGGGCCAGAGCCGCTGCTGAAGGTATGGAAAACGAGGTCTGTTTTCGGGGACTTGCCGTACTGGAAGATCCACCATGTGCCTCACAGCCTTGATGTCATGCATGTCACGAAGAACGTGTGCGAGAGTCTGCTTGGTACCCTGCTCAACATGCCAGAGAGGACCAAAGATGGGACGTAAGCAAGGGCAGACTTGAAATCAATGGGCATCAGGGAGGAGCTTCACGCTAGTGATGATGATGATAAGGCGAAGCAGGACACAAAAAGTCGTCGCAAAGGCAAAAAGGCCAAGAAGACCGGAAATGACTACCCTCCCGCGTGCTTCACTCTAAGTCATGAGGAGATCGAGCAGTTTTTCACCTGCCTCGTAGGAGTAAAACTTCCTTACGGTTACGCGGGGAAGATAAGCAGATACCTAGACCCAGCGAAGCAGAAGTTCAGCGGGATGAAGTCTCACGACTGTCACGTGCTGATGACGCAGATACTTCCAGTTGCAATCCGTGGGATCATGGAGGCACACGTCCGTGAAATGCTATTTGGCCTATGCAACTTTTTCGACGTCATCTCTCGGAAGTCGGTTGGCGTGAGGCAACTCAGAAGGCTACATGAAGAGATCGTGGTGATACTATGCGAGCTTGAGATGTACTTCCCGCCCGCATTCTTCGACGTTATGGTGCATCTGCTGGTCCATATCGTGGAGGATATAATCCAACTCGGGCCGTCGTTCCTGCACAACATGATGCCGTTCGAAAGGATGAATGGTGTAATCAAAGGATACGTTCGCAATATGTCACGTCCAGAGGGAAGCATAGCCAGGGGCTTTGTGACCGAAGAGTGCATCTCCTACTGCACGAATTATCTAGGCATCGAGAACCCCGTTGGTCTGCCCGTCAACAGGCACCTCGGCCGGGTCGCTGGATGGGGTCACCGTGAGGGTCGCCGCGAAATACATGTCGACTTCGAGGGTCGACTCGCCAACTTTGAAAGAGCAAACCTAGTCGCGCTAAAACACATAGACGTGGTCGATCCTTGGGTGGTAGAGCACAAAACCTTTATTGAGAAGACGTACAATGACCGAGGCCAACAGAGGACGGACGGAGATATAATCAAAGAGCACAACTCATGTTTCACGCGTTGGTTCAAGCAGAAGCTTCTGTCGTACCCTTTACATGAGGATTCTGCCGCGGAAGAACAACTCATATTCGCCTTGTCACAGGGCACCGAGCACAACCTGATGACCTATGAGGCGTATGATATCAACGGCTACACATTCTACACTGAGGACAAGGACATGAAGAGCGATGGTTGTCAGAACTCCGAGGTAACAATGGAATCCTACACCGGTAACGACAAGGACAGATACTACGGAAGGATCGAGGAGATCTGGGAGCTGAGCTACGCTGGAGAGAAGGTCCCGATGTTCCGTGTCAGATGGGCCAAGAGCGTCATAAAAGAAGACCGGTATTTCACCACCATGGTTATACCCGAAGCCAAATCCAAGACCGCAGGCGCAAACGTCACCGCGAAATATGAGCCATGGGTACTGGCTTCCCAAGTGGACCAATGCTTCTTCATTACCGACTCGTCAAAGCCCAGTCGTGTTGTTGTGAGGAGAGGCAAAAGGAAGATCATCGGAATGGATGGAGTCGCCAATGAGCAAGACTTCGACAAGTACGGCGACCCGAAGATGGAACATGACGACGACGATGAAGTAGCAGCATACACCACAAGAAGAAGCAGGACCACCCTACCTAAAGGACGTCCGTTACACAGAAGAACTCCATTTGCGAAAAAGAAGGGCAAGAACATTGTGAAAAGATAGCTAGCTCGCTAAGATCGATTGTATTTAAATTGTAGCCTTCATTTCTCGATTGTATTTCATGGGCACTTTTTGAACTCATGAATATTTTTAAATTTCATGGGCACTTTTTGAATTCATGAATATTTTTTCAAATTTGATGTTATTTTTTCATATTCATAACTGTTTTACCAATTCATAAATGAATGCAACTAAAAATCCAAAAAAAGACTAGTTGTGCTTGGTTATATGTTACTCCCAAAAGCATATAAAGTTTGTCAAATTTGGAGCTACGGATATTTAGTTATGATTTAAACATGTTTGAACATATTTAAACACAAATAAATATCAAACAACATTTTAAATGTTGTTAACATGGCAACAAACTGCATATTATTTTTGTACATGAAATTCTCAGCATCTAGCATATGTGACATGTTATATTTGAATGCATGGATAAAAAGATATGTGCAAAGAAAAAAATGCATAAAAACAAAAATTGGGGAGCCTGGGAATCGAACCCAAGACCTCCTAATGGGTGTTCTGTGTGCTAACCAGTCAGGCTAGAGTGTCTGTTCTGATGGAGATACGGTTAGGTGTAATATAACCTGAGTGCTCGAACTGTAATAAAAAAATACTAATGGCGCACCAGGGGAGGTGCGCCATTGATGTTGTCGTACTTATGGCGCACTAGGGGGAGGTGTGCCATTAGTATCCCTCCCCCCACTCCACCTATTCCCCGTGGCCGCCTCTCTCTCCCTCCCTCGCCAGATGCCCCACTCGACACCTCTCTCGCCAGATCCCGCCGCCACCCCGCCTTGCTCCGCCCCCTCCGTCCGCCGCGCCTCCCTCGCCGCCTCGCATCGCCCCAGGTGGCCCTGCCCTGCGTCGGCCCCTCCCCATGTCGGCCCTTGTCCTGCGTCGGCCCCTGCCCTGCGCCGCCGCCCTCGAGCCATCCCTTCGACGCCGCCGCCGCCGCTGCCGACCCCGACCCCGACACCTCCGGCGATCGGCCGCGCCCGCCCAGGTACCATATTGTTCAGGTCCCCCCACTGTTTTATACCTAAATAAAAAAGATCTTCTTGGCTGAATTCGAACTATGAAGTAAAATCGCATTCCAGTTAAGAACATGTACGATGAGTTTGTGCTTGCATTTGGGCTGTTGCCAGAAAATGAAGGTGCTTTCATAAATATTCAGAACCATATTGAAGTAAAAATGAGCTTGCGCTGCTTCAAATTTAAAACAGCACCACCCCCATGCACTACCATTTACTACGTCAGAAGTTTACGCAGTATCTGCATAGCATCCTTCCCGTAACAGCATATCACTAAAATTCCTTATGATGAAATAGACATTTCCGAGTTGGTTATATGCTTTGGTGTAGTTAAGGTCAACTTCAATTGACTTCCAACAGTCTTGTAATAGCCTTATTGCACATATTTAAAGGGTTTGTACACTTGCTAAAAGTACCATATACGTCAATGCAAGAGTAGTACATTAGCAACCAATTGCTCCGACTACCAAAGTAGCAAATGTCATGCAAATCTGCAAGACTAAGTAACCATATATGTCATGCAAATCTGTAACCCCCATTGCTCTGACTACCAAATTAGCAACCAATTACAATTTACAAATCTGCAACCCCCGCAGTCAGATGGAGGTTTATCTACTTCATGGTTAATCTAGTTGCACGATATTAAGAGCCACTACCTATATCTAATCTGATAGCACCAAAATTACAATGTGTCTACTTTATAGCTGGTCATGCTCAAGTTGGGGCTGTATGCAAATTAAGAGAACATTTCAATTTGAACCAGACACCATATTTCTTTTACTCCCCTTTTCACATATAAACTATAAAGGTTACTTAGTCTTGTTGATGATGAGTATGTCTGTCCTCCAAGGATCAAGATGATACATTGTGTGTGACTCTCCACAGCTGATACAAACATCACACTGTCATAATAACATCACATGTTCCAAGGATCCAATCATGACAATTTTCTCAATGATGTGCTATACTGAGTACACAATTATGATTTTTTTTTTACAACCAATGAGTCCCCTGCATATATTTGAGAAGTGGGTATGATCATCTTAGTTTAACAGGCTAAGCTAAATCCAAACTAGGGGTATACCAGACTATACCGTATGTATATATAGTTGTTGGTAGCGTGGCAAACCTCCCACTGACAAATATGTATATATAGTTCTGACAAGGTTTGGACTTGAACTTGGTGTATTGGGCAAAAGATCTAGGGAAACGTTTATTGTTCAGTAAATGTAGGGTATGTTCTGTGTTGTGCCCTGAAGTAGTACTATCCTGATGCTTCAACCTGTTATTATTGCTGCTGCTTTAATTTGTTTGTACTGTAACATCTTATAGCTTCACTGGTCCAATCAGCTACTGGAAATATCCATGTTTAGACATGGCAGATTTCCCCACTTTGCACTGCTGGGTTTTGTCTCCGACCATCGTGTCGTGATGATTTTGCAGGTACCCCGAGAGGCCCTTGAGTTTGCTGGAATGTCAATTAACTTCCGTTCCGGCAAATTCGGGTACTCCATATGTCCTATTTTCAGCAAAGGTCATGCTGAAATTTTTCGTGAAATTTAGCATGACTTTGCTTAAAATAGGACATATGGGGTACTTGTGACTAATGCATGGGTCGGGGTATCTTAGTACTTAATTAAGTAGGATCAACTGCCCCTTTATTCTTGTTGCATTAAACCATAGGCGGCAATAGAGCCAAGTGATTAGGCCCAACTTAGAATTCTCCTTCCCAGCTTAGCTTTTAGGAAGCCTCGGTGTCGACAAACCATAAATTATAAAACCTTGGCTTTTAGGGTGCCTCGGTGTCGATAAAAACCTAAATGATGATAGCTTAGGCTTTTAGGGTGCCTCGGCGTCGAAAAACCCTAAATGATAAAAGCTTAGCTTTTAGGATGCCTCGGTGTCGACAAACCCTAAATGATGAGACCATGATCTTGTTCGTTGACAATAACCAACTTTTTGACCAAACTTTTTTCCTATTTAGAGAAAAACATGGCCCACAATGATGAGGCCGGCGGTTCGGGCGGCAAGGCATTCTGGGAGCTGTCCCAGGAGATGGAGGAACAACCTCACTTCTATGAGGACGCCGCGAAAGACACCGATCCTGACACCACTGATGGTGCCGCCGAGGATGACCCAACTGATGGTGCCGTCGTGGATGACACCACTGATGGTGCCGCCGAGGATGCCACCACTGATGATGGTGGCGCACGCACAAATGGCAGCCAACCGAAGAGGCAACGGAAGGACCGGCGCCCGACCGTGCTCCGCACCGTCAAGGAGGAATTTACTGAAGTGGACTCCGACGGGAATCCAACGGCGCCCAAACAAATAGTCAAGGGGTACTCGCTTCAGCTCGGATGCATTCTCCAGAGCACCATCTCGATCAACACCGAGAACCCAAGGCATAAGGACCGAGGGAATTTGCGCAACCTCCTCTTCACGAAGCTGCACGAACGATACAAGTTCCCCGCTGAATTTGAAAACACACGCCTCACAGGGAATAAAGTGAACAATGCCGCCCTCACGAGGATGAGCATGGCCCTGTCTACTTGGAGAAGCTCGGTGAAGAGAATGATTGACAAAGGTTTTAGTTATGAGAAGATCAAGGAGAAAAATCCTTCGATCACCGAAGATGACTACAACGAGTTCAAGATCAAGTGCGAGAGCACCGCAACCTCCGAATCAAGTCAGTGGGGGAAAGAAATGCGGGAGTTGAACTTAGGGGAACACACACTCGGTCCCAGCGGTTACAGAGTGGCGGAGCCTATATGGGACAAGGAGGACGCGGAGCGTGCCGAGCAAGGCCTACCGCCCCGCTTCGAGAAATACTGTGACAAGCAGACCAGGAACTATGTCAGGGCCCGGTACAAGGAGGACCCGAAAACAAAGGAGCTTACCACGGATCCGAAGACCAGGGCGCTTGAGCTTGTTCTGGCGCAGGAGACTGAAAGCAGTAGCGCGGGGTCGTCTCAGAGCACCCCTTGGGACACCACTCTAAATAGGGCGTTTAACGTAATGAAAAACAAGGATAAGCTCAGTAAGCCATCGTCAGCTGGTCGTGTGGCCGGCAAAGGCTTGTCCACAAAATGGTCGTCATACTATAACGATGGTGGGCGAAAGGAGAGAAAGAGCAGCTCGGAAAGCCAGTCGCGCGAGGTTCAAGAACTCAAGGCACAAGTGGCACGGATTCCAGAGATTGTCCAAGAGCAAGTGCAACAACAACTGGGATCGACGCTCACCGGCATTATGCCTACCTTGATTCATGGGCTGATGACGTGGATTGCGGGCGGCCAACAGGGGCCGCCCCCGATTCCCAGCTTCAGGGCCAGCAACTCACACAACGCGCAGGCGGCACCATTGGTGTCTCCGGCGGAGCCGGTATTGGTGTCTCCGACGCCGGCACGTGCATCGGAGCTTAATGCACCCGGGTGTACGCCGGCCGGCACCTCGGCAGCAAGCGGCCCCTCCGTCAATTGCACGCCCGCCATTGGCGGTGCCTCGACATTAGCCGAGCTCGACGCCATCATCACGGTAACTAATTAAGCCTCTCAGCCGAGGACTTCATCTCCTTTCCTTTGACTGGGCATCCCTGACGCCCTACATGTTTTCGCAGGGCGCCGCCGACGTTCCGTGCACTCTCCTGCACTTCGTGAACAACGAGTTGGTCGATGTCGCCAAGGGCAAAATTGTTCAATCGGGCAACCCCGTGTTCCACGGTTATCCGATGCCACCCACCGTGTATATGGTTCAACTGGTTCGGGTGCTGCCAGGCTGCGAAAAGTTGTTACCTCCGATTCGACCCGTCGGGGCCGACGAAGATGATGTGATGACCCTAACGAGGTTACAGACCTAGGGTAGGGTCACAGGCCTACCCAAGGTACCCCACCCAAGGTCACTACCCTAGAAGATCAAAAGACAAAACTTATGATGACAAGGACAGTCGACTGGGACGACCCAAGAAGACATCTCACTCGACTGGACATCACCTACAAGACGACTCAATTCAACTCGACCAATCCAAGGCACTCGACCCCCGAAGGTCAAAGATCCCTTAGGACAATAACGGTCTGGTATTTATTCGCCGTAGTGAATGCCTTAATTGCTCTTTACTATAGGCGTTATCAGTAACGCCTGCCTTAATGTACATTGAACCCTTGGTAACGTGGAGCATGGCTGGGGTCCTTGCGCACTATATAAGCCATCCCCCTCCTCCAGAACAAGGGTTCGCACCTTTGTAACTCACATATACACATACCAGTCGACCGCCTCCGGGCACCGAGACGTAGGGTTGTTGCTTCATCCTAGAAGGGCGTGAACTCGTAAAACACCTCGTGTACAACTCCACCATAGCTAGGGCCTTGCCTCTCCATTCGTACCCCCTACTCGTACTGTCAAACTTAGAACCACGACAGTTGGCGCCCACCGTGGGGCAAGGCGTCTTAGCGACATCTGGTGAGGTTGCAACTTCTCCTCCTACCTCCTTCATCATGGTGTCAGGCGGTGGTTTGGTGTTGGGCCGTGAGATCCGGCTCGGCGTGCTCGTTTTCATCGCCGACGACTCCGCGTGGCTCCAGGAGGCCCCTCTCGACGTCGAGGCTCTGCCCACCGGGGGGCTGCGCACTTCCACGCCAGCGCTTGCGGCGTCCTCCTTCGGCAGCCGTCGACTGAATATTCATCGATCCCTACATCATCCCCCATCCCCGCCGGACGTCGCCGCGAGCGATCCGGTCGCTCGCGGCCCCAGCGGTGGGTGAAACACTCGGTGGCCCGTCAAACGGCCACCCCTCAAGTCGCGGCCATTGAGCCCCACGGTTACCTCTACGGGCCGACCGATCCATCGACCGGGCTCGTGGATTCCGTTTCCGAGTGCGGGAGCAGCGATCCCGCGGCGGAAATCCTCAAGGTCGATTCGCGCCGCAGCCCGCCGGGTTTTCTTCGCGGCGGAGGTGGCGGCGGCCGATCACATGACAACGACGGCTACATTCCTCAGCCCCTCACCTCCGAGCAAAGGGATGAGCTTTGTCGCCGCAAGGAAGATGCACTCTTCACTTCCATCGTGGGAGATTCTCCGGAGGCTCTGGCCCTCGAAGCCACGCGCTTGGCCACCGTGGCCGAGCGCGCGCGCTTGGAAAACATCCAACGCGCACTCGACGAACAGGCTCGCCGACTGGTCCGCGAGTCCAGTCGACGACCGCGGCAATCGCGCCAACGCGAGACTCAGGTGTTCCGCACGCGAGACTCAGGTGGTCCTGTCATCCTCCTAAATCCAAGAATGGTGCTATACATGGTGAAGGGAATTAGACTGGTTGTAATGGAGAGTATCATATACTAGTATCGTGCATATGATACTAGTGTATGATACTACATCCGTAATGCATGGTATCATATGTTCATATTATATAGAACTATATTTATTGCCATGCATGACACAAAGTAACACATCATTTAATATGATACAGTATCATGATATGAAACTCAAGGCTCTCTTTCTTCATTTAATTCTATGCCACCTCATCAAAATTGCTTAGTTGGCATGCATGATACTACCTATGACACTTCCATTACAACCAGCCTTAGCAACAAACATCATGCATTATTTCACCGAGCAATAATACAATGCCTGCATTTTCTACCGAGATGCCTGAGTTAATTCTCAGTTTGGGTCAGTCAACTTCTTGACCGTCAATTCATGCTAAGTTTTTTTAGAGGTTCCTTGAGCTGGTTATTTGCACACAAAAATTGAAGCCAAAAAGTTATTTGCACAAAAAAAAATTGTATGGGATCATATAGGAGTATTTTGTAGTAAAAACAAATTGAAGATATTGCATGCTCATTTGCGGCAACAATTCATGTAGTAGCGGTATCAACCGAGATAAATGTAGAAAATACTTAACACGTTGGAACAACTTAGATGACCAATCATTCAACCAAGGACGAGAGCAAAGCATGTATGTATTATCTACTGCATGAAAACAGTCAACGTATGTAGGGGATACATATGTAACCTCCTCATCCTCCCAGTCCTTGTAGTTGTCGTCATCATGGTCCTCCTCGTACAGCTTGCCGTCATCTATGTTTATGGGGAAAAAGTCCATTTTAAACCTTGAATTCGTAGAGGTTAGGCGGTTTGAACCCTGAACTTAAAATCCCTATCATTTGCACCCTGAATTTATGAATCCCGGTCTAAATTAAACCTTAGACTTGTTTGGTGCACCAGGAATGCGACGATCCTTGCCGGGATTGCAGGCTACTCTCACTGCCATGTGGACCCTATGTGCCAGTCCCTTCTTCCTCAATCAGGCAGATGCAAACAGATGCGTAGCGCGGTGCGGGAGATGATGCTGACGCCGGAAGTGGAGGCGGCGCCCCGATCACACATTCTACGTAACTCCGATGAATAGTACATTCGAACGAGGAACACAGATGCACGGTGGGTCGTGTACTACGGCTTGCCGGTTGCCTTTCGGCGAGTCGTGCACGTACAAAGACCACAATTGATCGTTCCTGCATAGAGATGCTCACGTACAAAGGAAGCAGGCATCCTACTAGGTGGATTGGTTCTCACCTACGTGAAGCTAGCACATGCACGTGCGAAGTCGCCGGGTTCATCGATCGATGCTGTACAACTCGACCGAAACACGCGCACACACGAACATGGCGACACACGATTTGATCGCCACATGACCTTGTCGATCCTGTTCTTTGTATTGATGTGGGTTAAGTTACAGTGTAGGTTGCACGATAAAAGGCGCAGCTAAGCGCTATACGGGTCCTATGCCGTGACTGATTTGTTCCTAGCCGGACTACAACAACGTGGTTTATTCCGACAGCGGTGAGGTGCGGCTGCTGGCCACGGCCTACCCTACGGAGCCAAGAGAGCAGCTGCAGGGGCGGCGGCGGACGAGATTTCCAACGGCCCAAGATTGGATAGAGAGAGGTGAGGTAGACCATATATATATGACATGTGGGGTATATTAGTCAACCAGAGTGACAAATTATTCAGTTTGAGTTTTTTATTTCTGTATTGCAGTAAAAAACTGGTTGAGGGTTCAGAATAGACCAGGATTCACAAGTTCCGGGTGCAAACGATAGGGATTTCGAGTTCAGGGTTCAAACCGTCCAACCTCTACAAGTTCAAGGTTTAAAATGAACATTTTCCTGGTTATGGTGAGCACGACATCTCCATTGGACACCTTGGGCACGACGAAGAAGCACTCGGCCAGCAACCCGTGAGACTTGGACACGCTCCAGAGTTCCTGCCATGTAACCTGGTAGTGGCCAGAGAAGCGCGAGAAACCAACGGAGCACCGGATCACGTGTCCCGGAGCGATCCGCTTGACGGAGACGAGGTAGACTGCATGGCCAAGAGACTCCGGGGGCGCCATGTTGAGCAGAAAGACGTGGCCGTCGCCGCCACGGAGGAGATGATAGCCTGGCCGGACATGGAGATCGAACGACACAAAGTATACGAACGTTTTCGTCTTCCATTTGTGACCGGCGGTGAAATGGTCCAGGAGCTGCGCGTATGTCCCAGAGAAGCGGCAGCCGGAGACCGGGCACACGTACGGCCGGTTCCAGCACTGATTCCTCTCGTGCTCTGCCTTGTGGTAGTAGGCGATCTTCTTCTTGCAACCGTGCTTGCAGGGAAGGAGGATGCTGTCGACAACGCGCTCCATGCCGTAGCAGCGCTGGGAGATGGACGTGGAGCAGGTGCTGCACTTCCTTTCCTCCGTCGGAAGCTTGTCATGGCAAGAGCAGCAGATGAAATGCCCCACGGAACACTAGAATGAATTGACAAACAATCAGTCTACGGAAATTCACTTCTTGATCACAATGGTGGATGTGATGCGTTGGATTACCTACCTGGTATATCGGAGGTTTGAGGGGCAGATAGCAGGCGGGGCAGTTGAAGACCTCCATCCCCATCATGGTGACATCCTGCATCTTTGCAACACTCTCCTCCTCTCGCAGAGCTTCTCCTCCTTAATTTCCTCTTGTCAGAGTTATTTGTACTACTCCCTCCGTCTAGGTGAGTAAGTCGTTTTAGGTTGTGCACCCTGACCAAGGCAGAGTGGAAAACAAGAGAAGTTAATGTTCGTTTACTAATTAATAGCATTGCATGCAATGAACTGACCACTGCATGTCGTGTTTGGTAGCCTCAAGTCATTAAAAGCAGACACACCCCACATCTCTTATTGGTTGATTCCTTTATTTATGTTAAGAAACAAAAAACGAGGTAGGAGTTAATGAACCGCGCCTAAGTGTTTTGGGATTATTTGGTTTTCGTAAGATGACTTACTCACCTAGACGGAGGAAGTACTAGTGATATATAGCGGCTGCGCCACTGCTAGTCTACTAGTAGCAGATTACCAAAAGCCGGAGAGTCATTTTGTTTGGACTTCCAATGGCCATAACTCAGCATGCATGCAGTTATTATAATTTGTGACTGGTGGCCGTTTCGAGGAAACCAGACTTTTAAGTTTGACAGCCAAGCATGCAGTACGAGAAAATTTAGCATGTCACTGGCGGTGTACGCAGCATTGGAATCAGCGACGTTGCCTGGTGCCCAAACTATGCTTGACTAGTAACATCACATATTTCAATATACGATTGCTTATGTTGCAGCTAATTAATGTTGCAGCTAACATCACATATTTCAAGGCATAATGAGTCTATAACCTAATAAATGAACTCTTTCATGATACCACTTAGGCTGGTCACAATGGGCAGGAACATAAGGTAGTAACATACACACTTATCTAGACTATGTTACTACCTCCACAGTGGGTAGGAACATGTAGGTAGTGTCATGCAACGATGCATTTATTAGCTTATAGACTCATTGTTTCTTGAAGTGTGTGATGTTCCGGTAACTTAGCTAGTTACCACAAGCACCTCACTCTTCATTAAATATGTGCCACATAAGCAACGTTGTATTGAAATATGTGATGTTACTCCTAAGTTCCACCCCATTGTGACCAGCCTTAGTATATGTTACTACCCACTATGAAGGTGGTAACATAGAGGGTGCTTGGATACGTTTTAGTCCCATGACTAAAAGTAGTGGGATTAAAACTTGCTAGCCTCATCCATGCTTGGATCCAAATACTAAAGAGACTAAAATCAAGTTAATGCGCATTTATTATCATTCAAACCTTTCAATCCAGAACTTGCATGTGTTAGAGGAGAGGAGTTAAATGAGGAGAGAGAGGACTAATTCACATTTTAGTAGGGGTACCCCTGACTAAAAGATTTTAGTCTCAAGACTAGTTTTGGCCCCTCTTTAGTCAGGGGTGCTTGGAACTTTACCCTCTTAAAGAGACTATTTTTAGTCAGACTAGTTTTAGTCCCTTGGATCCAAGAAGGGCCATAGACTAGTAACATCGGCATGTTACTACTCTATGTTACTCCCCACTGTGAGCAGTCTAAGGCCTCTCCCAATGCTCCACCTTGTACAGGTGCTAAACCTTCCACGTAGGCAAAAAATCTGATGTGACATGTTATTTAAGAGTAGAGAGATGAGTGTGGTGACCCTAGGAAGAAACAATGCTAAGCGCGTGAAACTAGGCAAAACATTTAAAGGAAGAAAGCCCAGCAATACATGAAGAGCTTTAGTTGCTAAATCATTAAATGAAGTAAGCTTAGCAACCATAAGCTAAGCACCTATGCATTGGGGAGTATAGTTGCTAAGCTATTTAATATGCTTAGCACCTCATCTAAGCACCCATGTATTGGGAGCAGCCTAATGGGAGTATCATAGGTAGTATCATACATGCCAACTAAGCAATTTTGATGAGGTGGCATGAAATTAAATGAAGAAAGAGAGGCTTGAGTATCATATCATGATACCGTATCATATTAAATGATGTGCTACTTTGTGTCATGCATGCCAATAAATGTACTACTCTATGATACCAACATATGATACTATGCATTACAAATATAGTATCATACACTAGTGTCATAGCATGATAATCATAGCATGACACTAGAATACGAGCCATTACAACCAGCCTTAGCTCGGCGGGGCAGTACGCAGTATTGGTGGTGTACGCAGTATTGGAAGCACTTTGCCGAGTGCCGGACAGAAACAACTCGGGTCCTCCCCCACACAGTAGCCCATTGTTTCCGCTATTGACCTATGCCTACGGCTAAGCCGTCGGCATACCCGTGCCACGTGGCTCTTTCTGGTAGCACTAGGGACAGGGCTAGGCCGACGGCATATCTTTGGTGCTATGCCTACGGCTAGGCCGTCGACATATCCATGCCACATGTCGCCCTCTGGTGGCTCTTAGGGCATGGCTATGCCGATGGCTTAGCCGACCTATGCCTACAGCTAAGCCGTCGGCACAGACCTGCCCAGGAGCTACCAGTGGGCGCCACATAGCACCTATGCTGACGGCCTAGCCGTAGGCATATGTCCAGACCTATGTCTACGGCTAGGCCATCGGCATAGGTGACATGTGTCGCCCACCGGTAGCTCATGGCAGTCTTTATTGATGATTGGGTACAAGTATATATAGCCCCGAGGGGATACATCCAATAGAAGCGATGGTCCGGAGAGACACGAGCGAACAGTCGTGTCCCTCATACATGGCGGTTAGGGATAGTGGAGATTCTCCATAATTAACACATGGGTTAATTAAACTCAACACTCCCTCTAATCTATGCTATCCTTGTAGACATCATCATCTTAAATAAAAACTCCTCAAAAACCCTATGGGAAAAATATGAGGAGTATAGTGTTTGATATGTTGCTAAAACTCCTGCAACCCAGTGGGAAAAATAAGGAGAAAATGATGCAACATATAATGGTTATTGTCTCTTTTAACTCAATACGAGAAAACACCATAGAGTTCAGAGGACAATAAATATATCGTATATACTTTCCTAAAAACCTCGATGGGGAAAACTGAAAGTATGACATTGTTGGGGAACGTTGCATGGGAAACAAAAATTTTTCCTACGTTCACCAAGATCAATCTAGGAGATGCATCTACGAGGGGAGAGTTGGATCCACATACCCTTGTAGATCGCTAAGCGGAAGCGTTCAAGAACGCGGTTGATGGAGTCGTACTCGCCGCGATTCAGATCGCTGAAGATCCAAGCACCGAAGCAACGGTGCCTCCGCGTTCTTCACACGTACAGCTCGGGGACGTCTCCTCCTTCTTGATCCAGCAAGGGGTGGAGGAGAGGTTGATGGAGACACCGGCAGCACGACGGCGTGGTGGAGATGGTGGTGGAGGATTCCTGCAGGGCTTCGCCAAGCACCGCGGGAAAACGAAGATTGTTGTGGGAGAGGGAGGGCAGCACCGAGGCACGAACGTGTGTGGCTGCCCTCCCTCTGCCTCCCTTTATATAGGGGGAGTAGAGGGGAGGGGGCGCCCTAGGGTTTCCCCTAGGGGCCGGCGGCCAGGGCAAAGGGGAGGGGGCGGCGCCCCCTGGGGCTAGGGTTTCCCCCCCCCAGGTGCCTTGCCCCCCAAGGCTAAGGGGGTGCGGCAGCCCTAGGGGGGTCCACCCCTCTTGGCGCATGAGGAGAGGGCCCAGGGGGGGGCGCACAGCCCTATGAGGGCTGTTGTGTCCCCCTTTGTGGCCCATTAGGCCCGAAACTCCTTCCGGGACCTCCGAAACCCCTTTCGGTCATCCGCCGATTCCCCGATGCTCCCCGGAACACTTCCGGACTCCGAAACCTTTCATCCTATATATCAATCTTCGTCCCCGGACCATTCCGGAGACCCTCGTCACGTCCGGGATCTCATCCGGGACTCCGAACAACCTTCGGTAACCATGCACTGTTCTCACTAACAACCCTAGCGTCACCGAACCTTAAGTGTGTAGACCCTGCGGGTTCGGAAACTATGCAGACATGACCGAGACACTCCCAGGCCAATAACCAATAGCGGGATCTGGATACCCATATTGGTTCCCACACGTTCCTCGATGATCTCATCGGATGAACCACGATGTCAAGGATTCAGGCAATCCCGTATACAGTTCCCTTTGTCTCGTCGGTATGTTACTTGCCCGAGATTCGATCGTCGGTATCTCTATACCTAGTTCAATCTCGTTACCGGCAAGTCTCTTTACTCGTTACCGTAATACATAATCCCGTGACTAACCACTTAGTCATTTTGAGCTCATTGAGATGATGCATTACCGAGTGGGCCCGGAGATTCCTCTCCGTCACACGGAGTGACAAATCCCAGTCTCGATCCATGTCAACTCAACAGACACCTTCGGAGATACCTGTAGAGTACCTTTATAGTCACCCAGTTACGTTGCGACATTTGGCACACACAAAGCACTCCTACGGTGTCAGTGAGTTACATGATCTCATGGTCATAGGAACTTATACTTGACATGCAGAAAACTATAGCGATAACTGATACGATCAAAAGCTATGTTTAACGTTTGGGTCTCGTCCATCACATCATTCTCCTAATGATGTGATCCCGTTATCAAATGACAACTCATGTCTATGACCTGGAAACCGCGGTCATCTTTGATCAACGAGCTAGTCCTGTAGAGGCTTACTAGGGACACAAAGTTTGTCTATTCATCCACACATGTATATGAGTTTCCAATCAATACAATTATAGCATGGATAATAAACGATTATCATGAACAAGGAAATATAATAATAACTCTTTTATTATTGCCTCTAGGGCATATTTCCAACAGTCTCCCACTTGCACTAGAGTCAATAATCTAGCATTACAAGGTAATGAATCTAACACCCATAGAGTCTTGGTGTTGATCATGCTTAGCCCGTGGAAGAGGCTTAGTCAACGGATCTGCAACATTCAAATCCGTGTGTACTTTGCAAATGCTTATGTCTTCCTCCTTGACTGAATCGCGGATGGAATTGAAGCGTCGCTTTATGTGTCTGGTCCTCTTGTGAAACCTTGGTTCCTTGGCTAGAGCAATGGCACCAGTGTTGTCACAAAACAGAGTCATTGGGTTCAATGCACTAGGCACAACTCCAAGATCTGTCATGAACTCCTTCATCCAGACACCTTCCTTCGCCGCCTCCGAGGCAGCTATGTACTCCGCTTCGCATGTAGAATCGGCTACCACGCTTTGCTTGGAACTGCACCAGCTTACCGCTCCCCCGTTGAGAATATATACGTATCCGGTTTGAGACTTAGAGTCATCCGGATCAGTGTCAAAGCTTGCATCGACGTAACCCTTTACGACGAGCTCTTGATCACCTCCATAAACGAGAAACATCTCCTTAGTCCTTTTCAGGTACTTTAGGATATTCTTGACCGCTGTCCAGTGATCCATACCAGGATTACTTTGAAACCTTCCGGCCATACTTATGGCAAGGCTGACATCTGGTCTTGTGCACAGCATTGCATACATGATAGAGCCTATGGCTAAAGCATAGGGGACGACACTCATCTTTTCTCTATCTTCCGCAGTCACTGGGCATTGAGTCTTACTCAACTTTGTACCTTGCAATACCGGCAAGAACCCCTTCTTGGATTGATCCATCTTGAACTTCTTCAAAACTTTATCAAGGTATGTACTTTGTGAAAGTCCTATCAAGCGTCTTGATCTATCTCTATAGATCTTGATGCCCAATATGAAAGCAGCTTCACCGAGATCCTTCATTGAAAAACTCTTGTTCAAATACCCCTTCACGCTATCCAAAAATTCTATATTGTTTCCAATCAGCAATATGTCATCCACATATAATATTAGAAACGCTATAGAGCTCCCACTCACTTTCTTGTAAATACAAGCTTCTCCGTAAACTTGTACAAACCCAAACGCTTTGATCACCTCATCAAAGCGAAGATTCCAACTCCGAGATGCTTGCACCAGCCCATAAATGGAACGCTGGAGCATGCATACTTTGTCAGCATTCTCTGGATCGACAAAACCTTCCGGTTGTATCATATACAACTCTTCCTTAAGAAAACCGTTAAGGAACGCTGTTTTGACATCCATCTGCCAAATTTCATAATCGAAATATGCAGCTATTGCTAACATGATTCGGACGGATTTAAGCATCGCTACGGGTGAGAAAGTCTCATCGTAGTCAATTCCTTGAACTTGTGAAAAACCCTTTGCCACAAGTCGAGCTTTATACACGGTGACATTTCCGTCAGCGTCCGTCTTCCTCTTAAAAATCCATTTATTCTGAATGGCCTTCCGCCCTTCAGGTAATACTTCCAAAGTCCATACTTTGTTTTCATACATGGATCCCATCTCGGATTTCATGGCCTCTAACCATTTGTCGGAATCCGGGCCCACCATCGCTTCTCCATAGCTCGTAGGTTCACTGTTGTCCAACAACATGACCTCCAAGACAGGGTCACCATACCACTCAGGTGCAGTGCGTATCCTTGTCGACCTACGAGGTTCGGTAGTAACTTGATCAGAAGCTTCTTGATCATCATCATTGGCTTCTTCAACCTCTGCAGGCTCCACAAAAACATCTTTCTGTGCTGCGCTACTCTCTGGTTGAAGGAGAGGTTCAATAACCTCATCAAGTTCTACCTTCCTCCCACTCAATTCTTTCGAGAGAAACTCTTTCTCGAGAAAGGATCCGTTCTTAGCGACAAACACTTTGCCTTCGGATCTGAGATAGAAGGTGTACCCAACATTTTCTTTTGGGTACCCTATGAAGACACATTTGTCCGCTTTGGGTTCGAGCTTTTCTGGCTGAAGCCTTTTGACATAAGCATCGCAACCCCAAACCTTGAGAAAAGACAACTTAGGTTTCTTACCAAACCACAGTTCATACGGTGTTGTCTCAACGGACTTGGATGGAGCCCTATTTAAAGTGAATGCAGCTGTCTCTAACGCATATCCCCAGAACGATAGTGGCAAATCGGCAAGAGACATCATAGAACGCACCATATCTAATAGGGTTCGATTACGACGTTCGGACACACCATTACGCTGTGGTGTTCCAGGTGGCGTCAACTGTGAAACGATTCCACATTTTCTTAAGTGATTGCCAAACTCATAACTCAGATACTCTCCCCCTCGATCAGATCGTAGGAACTTGATCTTCTTGTTACGATGATTCTCAACTTCACTCTGAAATTGCTTGAACTTTTCAAACGTTTCAGACTTATGCTTCATCAAGTAAATATACCCGTATCTACTCAAGTCGTCAGTGAAGGTGAGAAAGTAACGATATCCACCGCGTGCCGTGACACTCATCGGGCCACACACATCAGTATGTATGATTTCCAATAAGTCACTTGCCCGTTCCATTGTTCCTGAAAACGGGGTCCTTGTCATCTTGCCCATGAGGCACGGCTCGCATGTGTCAAGTGATTCAAAATCAAGAGACTCCAAAAGTCCATCAGCATGGAGCTTCCTCATGCGTTTTACGCCGATATGACCCAGACGGCAGTGCCACAAGAAAGTGGTACTATCGCTAACTACTCTACATCTTTTGGCATCAATGTTATGAACATGTGTATCGTCACTATCGAGATTCAATAAGAATAAACCCCTCACTTCGGGTGCATGACCATAAAAGATATTACCCATATAAATAGAACAACCTTTATTCTCTGATTTAAATGAGTAACCGTCTCGCAATAAACAAGATCCAGATATAATGTTCATGCTTAACGCAGGCACTAAATAACAATTATTCAGGTTCATAACTAATCCCGATGGTAATCGAAGAGCGAGCGTGCCGACGGCGATCACATCAACCTTGGAACCATTCCCCACGCGCATCGTCACTTCGTCCTTTGCCAGCCTCCGTTTATTCCGCAGTTCCTGTTTAGAGTTGCAAATGTGAGCAACCGAACCGGTATCAAATACCCAGGCACTACAACGAGAGTTGGTAAGGTACACATCAATAACATGTATATCACATATACCTTGCTTGTTGTTGTTGTTGGCCCCCTTCTTGTCTGCCAGATACTTGGGGCAGTTCCGCTTCCAGTGGCCGTTCCCCTTGCAATAGAAACACTCAGTCTCTGGCTTGGGCCCAGCCTTGGGTTTCTTCACTGGATGAGCAACTGCCTTGCCACCCTTCTTAGAGTTACCCTTCTTGCCCTTGCCATTCTTCTTGAAACTGGTGGTTTTATTGACCATCAACACTTGATAATCCTTCTGGATGTCTGCCTCAGCGACTTTCAGCATCGAAAACAGCTCGGCGATGGTTTTGTTCATCCCTTGCATGTTATACTGCTGCACGAAGCTCTTGTAGCTAGGCGGGAGTGACTGGAGAATTCTGTCAATGATAGCCTCATCTGGGAACACAAGTCCCAGATCAGCTATGCGGGTATAGTACCCAGACATCTTCAGTAAGTGCTCACTGACAGACGAATTCTCCTCCATCTTGCAAGCAAAGAATTTATCGGTGGTCTCATACCTCTCGATCTTAGCATTCTTCTCAAAGATGAACTTCAACTCCTGGAACATCTCATATGCTCCATGACGTTCAAAACGCCTTTGAAGTCCTCCTTCCAAGCTATACAATATGGCACACTGCACTACTGAGTAGTCATCCGAACGCGACTGCCAGGCGTTCATAACGTACGCAGAGGCCTGAGGAGCGGGGGGTTCACCTAGCGGTGCATTTAGGACATAAACCTTTTGGGCAGCTGTGAGGATGATCCTCAGATTGCGGAGCCAGTCCACAAAGTTGCTCCCATCATCTTTCAGTTTAGCTTTCTCTAGGAACGCATTAAAATTCAGGGGAGCTACTGCGCGAGCCATCTACAACAAAAGATTTGCAAAGACATTTTAGAATATTGTTCATGATAAGTGAGTTATTACCTAATCAAATTATTTATAACTCCCACTCAAATTGACATCCCTCTGGTCATTCGAGCGTGACATGATCCAGATCCACCAACCCAAGTCCGATCATCACGTGAGATGAGGTGGTGTCAATGGTGAACATCTACATGTTGATCATATCTACTATATGACTCATGCTCGACCTTTCGGTCTTCCGTGTTCCGAGGCCATGTCTGTACATGCTAGGCTCGTCAAGTCTAACCCGAGTGTTCTGCATGTGCAAAACTGGCTTGCACCCGTTGTATGCGAACGTAGAGTCTATCACACCCGATCATCACGTGGTGCTTCGAAACGACGAACCTTCGCAACGGCGCACACTCGGGGGGAACACAATTTTATCTTGAAATTTTAGTGAAGGATCATCTTATAATGCTACCGTCGTCCTAAGCAAAATAAGATGCATAAAAGGATTAACATCACATGCAAATCATAAGTGACATGATATGGCCATCAACTCGTGCTTTTGATCTCCATCTCCAAAGCACCGACATGATCTCCATCGTCACCGGCGCCACACCATGATCTCCATCATCGTGTCGCCATCGGGGTTGTCGCGCGCCCACCATGCTCTTACTACTATTGCTACCGTTTAGCGATAAAGTAAAGCATTACAAAGCGCTTAATGATTGACACGCAGGTCATACAAAAATTAAAGACAACCCTATGGCTCCTGCCGGTTGCCGTATGCATCGACATGCAAGTCGATATTAACTATTACAACATGATCATCTCATACATCAAATATATCTCATCATGTCATTGGCCATATCATATCACATACATACCCTGCAAAAACAAGTTAGACGTCCTCTAATTTGTTGTTGCATGTTTTACGTGGCTGCTATGGGTATCTAGCAAGAACGCTTCTTACCTACGCAAAGCCACAACGGTGATATTCAAGTTGCTATTTAGCCTTCTACAAGGACCGCCTTGTTCTATTCCGATTCAACTAAGATAGGAGAGACAGACACCCGCCAGCCATCTTATGCAACAAAAGTCACATGTCTGTCGATGGAACCGGTCTCATGTACGTGGACATGTAAAGTTGGTCCGGGCCGCTTCATCCCATAATACCGCTGAATCAAGAAAGACTAAGGAGGGCAGCAATTTAAACATCAACGCCCACAAACCCTTTTGTGTTCTACTCGTGAAAGCATCTACGCAAGATCCTAGCTCATGATGCCACTGTTGGGGAACGTTGCATGGGAAACAAAAATTTTTCCTACGTTCACCAAGATCAATCTAGGAGATGCATCTACGAGGGGAGAGTTGGATCCACATACCCTTGTAGATCGCTAAGCGGAAGCGTTCAAGAACGCGGTTGATGGAGTCGTACTCGCCGCGATTCAGATCGCTGAAGATCCAAGCACCGAAGCAACGGTGCCTCCGCGTTCTTCACACGTACAGCTCGGGGACGTCTCCTCCTTCTTGATCCAGCAAGGGGTGGAGGAGAGGTTGATGGAGACACCGGCAGCACGACGGCGTGGTGGAGATGGTGGTGGAGGATTCCTGCAGGGCTTCGCCAAGCACCGCGGGAAAACGAAGATTGTTGTGGGAGAGGGAGGGCAGCACCGAGGCACGAACGTGTGTGGCTGCCCTCCCTCTGCCTCCCTTTATATAGGGGGAGTAGAGGGGAGGGGGCGCCCTAGGGTTTCCCCTAGGGGCCGGCGGCCAGGGCAAAGGGGAGGGGGCGGCGCCCCCTGGGGCTAGGGTTTCCCCCCCAGGTGCCTTGCCCCCCAAGGCTAAGGGGGTGCGGCAGCCCTAGGGGGGTCCACCCCTCTTGGCGCATGAGGAGAGGGCCTAGGGGGGGGGCGCACAGCCCTATGAGGGCTGTTGTGTCCCCCTTTGTGGCCCATTAGGCCCGAAACTCCTTCCGGGACCTCCGAAACCCCTTTCGGTCATCCGCCGATTCCCCGATGCTCCCCGGAACACTTCCGGACTCCGAAACCTTTCATCCTATATATCAATCTTCGTCCCCGGACCATTCCGGAGACCCTCGTCATGTCCGGGATCTCATCCAGGACTCCGAACAACCTTCGGTAACCATGCACTGTTCTCACTAACAACCCTAGCGTCACCGAACCTTAAGTGTGTAGACCCTGCGGGTTCGGAAACTATGCAGACATGACCGAGACACTCCCAGGCCAATAACCAATAGCGGGATCTGGATACCCATATTGGTTCCCACACGTTCCTCGATGATCTCATCGGATGAACCACGATGTCAAGGATTCAGGCAATCCCGTATACAGTTCCCTTTGTCTCGTCGGTATGTTACTTGCCCGAGATTCGATCGTCGGTATCTCTATACCTAGTTCAATCTCGTTACCGGCAAGTCTCTTTACTCGTTACCGTAATACATAATCCCGTGACTAACCACTTAGTCATTTTGAGCTCATTGAGATGATGCATTACCGAGTGGGCCCGGAGATACCTCTCCGTCACACGGAGTGACAAATCCCAGTCTCGATCCATGTCAACTCAACAGACACCTTCGGAGATACCTGTAGAGTACCTTTATAGTCACCCATTTACGTTGCGACGTTTGGCACACACAAAGCACTCCTACGGTGTCAGTGAGTTACATGATCTCATGGTCATAGGAACTTATACTTGACATGCAGAAAACTATAGCGATAACTGATACGATCAAAAGCTATGTTTAACGTTTGGGTCTCGTCCATCACATCATTCTCCTAATGATGTGATCCCGTTATCAAATGACAACTCATGTCTATGACCTGGAAACCGCGGTCATCTTTGATCAACGAGCTAGTCCTGTAGAGGCTTACTAGGGACACAAAGTTTGTCTATTCATCCACACATGTATATGAGTTTCCAATCAATACAATTATAGCATGGATAATAAACGATTATCATGAACAAGGAAATATAATAATAACTCTTTTATTATTGCCTCTAGGGCATATTTCCAACAGACATATGATCTCATGTTGATATTACCTCATTAAAAACCTTTATGAGAGCCTGTAAAGTAAACTCATGAAGGGAAAAAGAGTATAATATGATGCATTAAATAGGAACAATTAGGGAAGATACCCGCCTGATTCTTGCAACATTCGAAGCAGTCATCTACCAATTCCATGAACACATTTCTGGAACATAGAAGTTGGTAGAGACCCGATGAACAAATCAGTCGCATGATTTGACTTGCAAGATATGCAATATAGTGATATTGCTTATTATGTAACCTGTTTGCATCCGGGCAACACAAGAAACATTATCGCTGAGACACTAGTAGAAAACAGGGCTTTGGTTCGGCCAGAAAAGAGCATTAATCCCGGTTGCATTACGAACCGGGACTAATGTGAGCATTACTCCCGGTTCGAGCATTACTCCCGGTTCACATTAGTACCGGTTCATGGCACGAACCGATACTAAAGGTCTAATGGGGTTGAGACCTTTAGTACCGGTTCGTGCCACAAACCGGTACTAATGGTGCAATTTTCAAATCCTACGCCCCCTCCCCCCGTGTATCGCCTTTTTAGTTTATAAAAAGCAAAAGAAAATGATAAAAACAACAAAAGTTAAAATCCTTCGAGACGTAGTTATGTTATCACATCTACTAGTTAGGAAAATTTAAAAACTTAAATTTGTACATGTTTTGCAGAAAGTGTAGGGAAAATGTAAAACGGCTATAACTTCTGCATACGATGTCAGGAAAAAAACGTATAATATATCAAAATGTTCAGCACGAAAATCCCCATCCGATGAAGACAACGCATGGCCTGTTTGCAAATTTTTAGAATCCTCAAATTCCAAAAGGAAAAAAAGTTATGCTCAAATTTCAGAATTTTTTTAAAATTTTTGTTAGATCTGGTCAAACTATGGTCAAACTACTTATTCAAGAAGTATTAGTGGTACTAAATAATTATTCAAGAATATTAGTGTTACTAAATAATTATTCAAGAATATTAGTGTTACTAAATAATTATTTCAGTTTTTTCGAATTTTAGTCAAATCTGGTCAAATTGTGGTCAAACAATGGTCAAACTACTTATTCAAGAAATATTAATGTTACTAAATAATTATTGTTTTTTAGAACAATAGTTTCAAACTCAAACAGTGAAATGTGTGACTTCATGCTCAAGCTAAACTCCTGAGGGTTAATAGGATTGACATCTTACTATTGTCAGGAAAACAACAAGTGCAGACTTGGAAACGGGGGAGAATAGAACCCGAAAGTTAAGCGTGCTCAGGCTGGGGGAGTGGGAGGATGGGTGACCGTTTGGGAAGTTAGATGATTTGGAATGATGAGGGTGATTAGAGATTAAATTGAGCAGTGATGATGGGTGATTAGAGATTAGAGGTTAAAATAATTCAGAAATTTGAAAATCGGGAAAATATTTCAAAAAATATCAAACGGTTGGTGGAGCATTTGTATCGACCGTTTAGTCCCGGTTCCCCAACATGGACTAAAGGCCCTTACGAACCGGGACAAATGACCCATTTTCTACTAGTGAGATAATGGTTGGTGGATGTAGCCATGAGGTCTGTTTCGAAGACTCTCCATGAGAGGGCTACCACACCTAGTAGGAACACTAAGCTTGTCAATGATCTGACATAGTGGGGATCTGATCGATGTACCCAATGATATCGGTGTTCACATTTCTGTGAGACTGAAAAACCAGGACAAAATGTTTGATGCCTTGGAGATATCGAAAGATATTCTTGAGTACCAACCAATTGCGTTTGGTGGATCCAATGGCATTATGGAACGTTGAGTCCCAATATTTCATTTCCATCATCTCTTGGTCTAAATAGATCTTTCTCTACGTCTAGAGAATGAACTATCATAAGAGTTATGGATGGATAAGATTTGTCCACAATGAATTTCTCCAATATATTGTGGATATAGACAACATAGTATACCATAATGTATGAATGAAGGTGCTCAATTTGTAGTAACGAACGTTATTTTGGTTTACCCAAATCCTTCATTTTAAACTCCGTCATTTAGATGATTACATGTGTCGTCACTGCAGACACACAAACATGGATAATCATCATTGTAGGAGTAATGCTTGTGAATAAGGAACTCACTACGTTTGTAGTACCAAATGTACCGATAATAATCATAAGTCATATGGTGAGTTAGTGATTTTACACAATGTATGTTGCGTATTGCATTTTCGATTCAGAAGTGAGATTCCATCTGGAATCAACCATATATGTCTAAATCTAGTGATCCAGATCGATATGTGTTCACCACATCTATCAACTGCAAAAATAGATGATTTTGTACTGCCAATGATATATGTAATCGGAAAGAGATTCCACCTCTGGAGAATAGTTGGGTATCTGTGGGAACCCTTGTGCTACAATACTTGCTCTTTGTTTCACCACCTCGTTATTCTCAATTATGTTTCCAGAAGAAAACTGGTATAGGTATTGCTTATGAATACCTTCCCATTATTGAGTAAGATCATTTCTACCTAGATTATACCCTTTGCTTGAGTTGAGTCCGAGTGTCGATCACACTTTGCCATGGCCATGATCTTTGGATCTGAATCACTTGAAAGGGTTTTTCAATCTAGTTGAGAAATGTATGTCGACAATTGTAGACTTCCAGTTATATGTTCACTACTAGGAAAAGGCCTACTAATGGCGCACCTAATTTGGCCATTAATGGCGCATTAGTGGTGCGCCATTACTAGCACGCCATTAGTATATTTTACTAATGGCGCACCTCTGGTGCGCCATTAGTATCTGGTATACTAATGGCGCACCGTAGATGCGCCATTAGTGTGCACAGTAGTGCGCCATTAGTATGCCTCCCAGGGGCCATGTGTACCCAGGTGCTTTGGCATACTAATGGCGCACTCCAGCAGGATGCGCCATTAGTAATGTCCGCATAGTAATGGCACACTGTCTGGTGATGCACCATTAGTATCCTTTGGCATACTAATGGCGCACTGTGTTGTGATGCGCCATTAGTATGAATATTAGGTTTTTTTTATATTATTTTTCTGTTTTTTTGCACAAAATATAGACAGCACACATCAACAACAAATTCATCGAATACAATAGAAGATTAGTCTCTGAATACAATTCATCATATTAGTCTCAGAATACAATTCATCATATTAGTCTCCGAATTGAAAAGACCGAACAAAGATAGAACAATATATTACAAGTCTCGAGACCGCGAGTAGCGAGTTTGTCTTCACATTACAAGTCGATATCGATCATCTAAACTACCATCACATAGAAGAGAGCTGCGGTCATCACGATGAGCATCATCACGATGAAACTCGTCTTCATCCGGTTCCTCCAACGCTCCCTCCCCTCTCCCGCTAGATAGCGGGCGTATCTAGATTCGGCCTCGGCCCTAGTGGTGTACCCTTTGTAACTGTTACCGCTGAATCGGTGAACCTGTCTCCGACACTCCTCCCAGTCGTCGTAGACTCCGGGAACCTTACCCTTGTACACGACATACGACGACATCGCTATGCACTAGCCAAACTAAACGTTAGTACCAATTCACAGACAATACATAAGCAATATATAAGTATGCAACAGAACGATCGAAAGAGAAAAGCAAGACATTAATAGCATCGATTACATCTAAGTTGAACGACTCTCGAAACCAAAGAGACATACTACAAGTTCATTAAAGTTTAATTACAACATGAGCCAATCAATGTTTCAGAACTAGACACAGCGTCACTGCTTTCGACTCGACTCAAGGGACCGGAGCATGGATGAAGCTGCCGTCTATCATGGGAGTCATGAAATCACGGGCGTTGTCAGCCTGCATTTGTAGCATTGTGTCGATGTCACTGTTCGACGGTTGATTTCTGAGGTAGAACTGCCCCGAGGTACGAAGGACATCTTGATGGATGATTTCTGCAAACTCCGACTGGATGCGAAAGAATTCTTGTCTGATGTCCGCGTCCTGGATTGCCGACACGCTCGTGGCCCAATCTTTGAGTTTACTCGGTAGCAGAAGTTGATGATGGTCCCGTACGATCGCCCGCATTTGTTGGATGGCATAGTAGGCACCCTTCTGACCGCCAGGCGGCTGCTTGACGCAGCAGAACGTCGTATTGTGGGAGAACACGTGCTTGCCGGTCTTACGAATAGGCCTGGTGAAGGTGCCTCCAGATTTGGCGTAGCCGGGGAGAACATCATCAAGAACCTTCTTGACATTTGTGTAGTCTACTTTCGACTGACGGTCCGGGTCGAAATACGTGGCCATGGAATATTTGGGGCTTAGGAGGATGAGCGTGCAATGTGTGTCACTGCAGAAAACACGGAATGTTAAAAGAAGAACGATCGAAATCTAAGAATTCATATGTTACGGGGCGGTTGAGGCGGAGGACTTACTCGGGAAAGTAAGGCACGAGGAAGTTATCCTTATCTCGGTTTGCCAGAATGACGCCTTCGAGGTAAGAAATTGTTTACAGAAATTGTTTTCTGTAAAAGATGATCATCATCTTTACAAGTCTTTCTCAATGTGATCACAAGTAATTCAGAGGCATCACAAGTAATTCAGAGCATCACAAGGCATTAGTAGTTCAGTACATGAACAAGTTTTACCAAGCACATCAATATGTACTATATTTCACTGTGGAGTGATATACAGTATGTTACAGCAAAGAAACTGCTTAATCCACATGCCTCAGCTTACAACAGTCATTACTTGTCAAATACAGAAGAAGGAACAATTTATTTGTGACATAGTTACAAATGATGACAGAATAAAGCAACACCCTGTACTAGCCTAAAAACAAGTGAAGTTTCACCCATATAAAAACAGGTGCAAACAAAATAATGACACTCAATTTAGATAGCAAAAAAAGTGAACATCAAGGGTTCATGGGAATTCAGCAAAGGTGCACAAGAGACAGTGTAAGCTTCAGACCCAGCAGACCAGTACAAATTTACTAGGCTATAAATTCCTGAATTCTAGTCACATTGACACTCCTGGTTTTCTACAAACACCAAGTACTAGGGCACACAAAAGTTCTGAAATTTGTGTGCCTAACTGAATTAACTGAATTTTCAGTAACCGAATAAACTGAATTTTCAAAACTGACAAATATTAATTGGTTGACTACAGCAAATCCAATTTGCAAGCTTGACTACATATAATTAGAGCAACTTCATATTGTGTAGGAAATGATAGAAAAACTGGCTTGGCCTAGTGTATGTTCTGCACTTACTGAAAATTCAGTTACTGTAGTTGCTGCCACTTGTAGTTACACTAAGGATCTGATCTTAGCACTGGTTATAGTAAGGATTTGGTCTCTGAACATTTGGTTTCAATAGCTTGCTTAGATTTTGTTTTCAGTAAGGATCTCAAGTTCTCAATTATGACAACATTTGGTTTTCAGTAGTGAGTCTCAGATCTTATTTCATGAATCTTTAATTCAGGTGTTCGTTTACCTTTGTCAAAATCATGGAGTATAATTGTGCCTACATGGAGTATAATTATTTCCTAAAGATTACCTTTGAATCTTTAATTCAGAGAATGAAAATCAGTGAGTAAAATTTGATGATATGATTCCTCACTGAATTTATTCCAGATAAAATTTTCTAATGCAAACTTGCTGATACCAGTAAACTTGAAGCAGAATTGGTCAAACTAATTCAGTGTAAATCTTCACTATGCATTCTTGTGTGGTAAATACACTATCCAGGGTGATTCAAATAAATCCAAATATTTCCTGTGATTTAGATCATGGAGCAAATTTAAATCAGGAGTAACTAGGTCGAGTCATGGGCTAACTAGGCCAAGCCATGATTTACAATCCAACTTCATATTGTGTAGGAAATGATAGAAAAACTGCAATAGCAGTCCACTGATGAATATGAATCTTCTGACACTAAACTACACCTTGAAGGTTCAGGACATACCATGAAATTATATGCTACTATTGTTGGCAAGCAACCTGAGACACGAGTGTTACAGCTATAAATTGAGTTGTAAGGGCATCAAATGTACTTCTTAGTGGACTCTAACAGTACTCATTCTTTTCTGGATAGTAAACACCAGCAGTTACAAGGGCATCAAGAGTAAGGTAGTTAAATTGCAAGTTCTACTCAGATGACCAGTGATCATCGCGTGCAACTATGGCTTGCTGCTCTACAAGACTACAAGGTCTGATGAAAATTTTCCCTTGCATCACAGAGCAAGTATTTTTGCAACTTGGACAAGACACAGGAGATGCCATGTAGCATTAGCACTTGCAAAATTTTAGTTTGTTGTAAGAGAAGTGAGTCCGGTTAAGAAAATGGCACACAGAGTTATCAAACACATTATCAGATTTCACAGCAAGTAACTTAGCACAACAGTTAAATAGCACTTTGTGTTGGATCCCATTCTGGCCATTTCCAAAATAAACATTCTAGCATCATTCATTTTGCGATTTATTACTGACCGCTGTGTCATGTCTTGGATCCAATAGGCCTGCATATTCTAGTCAAGTCTGCCTCTCAAAAGTCATAATACTCATCAACTCAATTACAAGCACGGAGCAGAGCAGGTCAAACGTTCCAAATGGAATTCCATTTGCACACAGTTGCCATCACTTTATGCAAAGGCAGAGTCCGACAGTCAAAGTGCACCAATGAGCATTCTAGCATCCATCCAATTTTGAAAACGCTGCTTATCGACTATGCGGCGCAATGCGCTAGATCCAACTTGGCCTAGCTACTTGCTGGCACAGGGCACGCCCCTCAAAACCCTAGCTCCCCAGCCCCCAACGCGGGGCAAGCACGCCGTACAGAAGCTACTGCATATCAGGGACAAGCAATAACTTTTTTGGCTCGCCGGAGATGGCCACGCACCAGGGGGAGGCCGGGGCGTCGGGGGCGCGGGCGTCGAGGCCGGGGCGTCGGGGGCGCGGGCGGCGGCGGCATAGCTCTGGGCGTCCGGGGCGTCGGGGGTGCGGGCGGCGGCGGCGTAGCTCCGGGCGTCGAGGCCGGGGCGTCGGGGGCGAGGGCGTCGGCGGGTGCTGCCGGAGAGAGAGTCGTCGGCGGGTGAGGGAGAGAGAGGCGTCGGGGAGAGGGGGGAGATCTGGCGAGAGGGAGAGAGAGGAGGGTGCGGCCGGCTCCATAAGTATGGGGGGATTACTAATGGCGCACCGCAGCTATGTGCGCCATAAGTATGTAGACACTAATGGCGCACCGCCCCCAAGTGCGCCATTAGTATTCTGTTCTACTCACTAGCCCGACAGAAAGCTATATATTTCACCTAACCCACTACCTAACAGAACCCCCACACTAGCCCGACTGGTCAGCACTCTGCACACCCACCAGGAGGTCCTGGGTTTGATTCCCAGCCTCCCCAAATTTTTTTTTGCTTTTAAAAAATCTTGTTTGACACTTATTTGTGTTTAAATATGTTCAAACTTGTTTAAATCATAACAGTAATATTTTTTTATAAAAAAGTAATAGTTTTTTAAAAAATATCATCAAATTTGTTATTTTAAAATATTTATGAATATGAAAAAATATCATCAAATTTATTATTTTGAATATATCATGGGTCGGCGGCGGCGGTTGAGTAGGGGAATCGAGGGTGCAGGGGGTCGGCGGCGGCGGCCGGTGGACCGGGTGGTGCTCGGCGGCGGCGGTTGAGT
>LR738711.1:18496113-18522280 GCA_902687465.1 Secale cereale
TCGGTAATGAAGAAGCATTGGTCAACTTGGGAAGCCAGTACCCATGGCTCATTTTTCGCGGTGACGTTTGTGCCCGCGGTCTTGGATTTGGCTTCGGGTATAACCATGGTGGTGAAATACCGGTCTTCTTTTAGGACGCTCTTGGCCCATCTGACACGGAACATCGGGACCTTCTCTCCAGCGTAGCTCAGCTCCCATATCTCCTCGATCCTTCCGTAGTATCTGTCCTTGTCATTACCGGTGTAGGATTCCATCGTTACCCCGGAGTTCTGATAACCATCGCTCTTCATGTCCTTGGCCTCGGTGTAGAATGTGTAGCCGTTGATATCGTACGCATCATAGGTCATCAGGTTGTGCTCGGCGCCCTGTGACAAGGCGAATATGAGTTGTTCTTCCGCGGAAGAATCATCATGTAAAGGGTACGACAGAAGCTTCTGCTTGAACCAACGCGTGAAACATGAGTTGTGCTCTTTGATTATATCTCCGTCCGTCCTCTGTTGGCCTGGGTCATTGTACGTCTTCTCAATAAAGGTTTTGTGCTGAACCACCCAAGGATCGACCACGTCTATGTGTTGTAGCGTGACTAGGTTTGCTCTTTCAAAGTCGGCGAGTCGACCCTCGAAGTCGACATGCATTTCGCGGCGACCCTCACGGTGACCCCATCCAGCGAGCCTGCCGAGGTGCCTGTTGACGGGCAGACCAACGGGGTTCTCGATGCCTAGATAATTCGTGCAGTAGGAGATGCACTCTTCGGTCAGAAAGCCCCTGGCTATGCTTCCCTCTAGACGTGACATGTTGCGAACGTATCCTTTGATGACACCATTCATCCTTTCGAACGGCATCATGCTGTGCAGGAACATCGGCCCGAGTTGGATGATATCGTCCACGATATGGACCAGCAGATGCACCATAACGTCGAAGAATGCGGGCGGGAAGTACATCTCAAGCTCGCATAGTATCACCACGATCTCTTCCTGTAGCCTTCTGAGTTGCCTCACGCCAACAGACTTCCGAGAGATGACGTCGAAAAAGTTGCATAGGCCAAATAGGGTTTCACGGACGTGCGCGTCCATGATACCACGGATTGCAACTGGAAGTATCTGCGTCATCAGCACGTGACAGTCGTGAGACTTCATCCCGCTGAACTTCAGCTTCGCCCGGTCTAGGTATCTGCTTATCTTCCCCGCGTAACCATAAGGAAGTTGTACTCCTACGAGGCAGGTGAAAAACTGCTCGATCTCCTCTTGACTTAGAGTGAAGCACGCGGGAGGGTAGTCATTTTCGGTCTTCTTGGCCTTTTTGCCTTTGCGACGACTTTCCGTGTCCTGCTTCGCCTCATCATCATCATCATCATCATCATATATAGCGTGAAGCTCCTGCCTGATGCCCATTGATTTCAAGTCTGCCCATGCTTTCGGCCCATCTTTGGTCCTCTCTGGCATGTTGAGCAGGGTACCAAGCAGACTCTCGCACACGTTCTTCGTGATATGCATTACATCAAGGTTGTGAGGCACACGGTGGATCTTCCAGTACGGCAAGTCCCAGAAAACAGACCTCGTTTTCCATACCTTCAGCAGCGGCTCTGGCGCCTTTCGCTTCTTTCCCGGCTCTGGCGCCTTTTGCTTCTTTCCCGGCAGTGGGCAATCTTTCCAATTTTTCAACAGCTCGTCTATTTCCTCGCCGCTCCTCGTACGCGGGCGTCCTCGGGGTTCGGTTTCACCATCAAACATATCCTTGCGTTTTCTCCACAGGTCATCGTCGCGAAGCCACCTTCGATGTCCCATGAACACGGTTTTCGAAGACCCAGGATCTCTATCTAGCTGGCGATACGTTGTGTCATCCATGCACCTGACGCATCCAGAAAATCCGTGGACCGCCTGCCCCGCGACATATCCGTAACCGAGATAGTCGTGCACCGTCGTGAGCAGCGCGGCTCTCATAGGGAAATATTCTTTCTTTGCGGCGTCCCACGTATTGGCTGGCGTTTTCCACAGCGTGTCTAGCTCCTCTTTCAGCAGCCCCAGATACAGATTGATGTCGTTCCCTGGTTGTTTCGGTCCTTCAATTAGCATACTCATGTGAATGTACTTCCTCTTCATGCACAACCAGGGGGGAAGGTTGTACATCCACACAAACACAGGCCAGGTGCTATGTGTGCTTCTCTGGCTGCCAAACGGATTGACTCCATCGGTGCTCGCGCCCAGCACGATGTTCCTTGGATCGTTCCCAAATTCTAGGTCTTCGAAGTTCAACGCTTGCCACTGGCTCGCATCCTTAGGGTGACTCAGCATCTTGTCTTTTTTATCTATCTCCGGATCATTTGCGTCATCTTCTCGCTTCTTCTCCTCCCTATCCGCGTGCCAAGGCAGGAGCTTTGCTACCTTAGGGTCCGCGAAATACCGCTGCAGACGAGGAGTGATCGGAAAGTACCACACCACTTTTCGAGGAGCTTTCTTCCTCTTCTTGTATCGAGTGACGCCGCACACTGGACATATGGTAGACTCCGCGTGCTCGTCCCGATAAATGATGTAATTTTTCATGCACACATGGTATTTCACGTGCGGTAAATCCAGAGGACACACGATTTTCTTCGCCTCCTCCAAACTGGTGGGGCACTTGTTCCCCTTGGGAAGACGTTCGTGCCAGAATGACATGTTCTCGTCGAAGCATGCGTCGGTCATTTTGTGTTTTACCTTCATCTCCAGAGCCATGAGCGTTACTTTCAGGCGGGTATCCTCGGGCCTGCATCCTTCATACAATGGAGTAACCGCGTCTAACTCAAGTTGATCCATCTTGGCTTTCTCTCGGGCGGCAGCTCTTGCGTTATCGCTCTGCTTGAGAAGCAGCTCTTGAATATGGGGGTCCTGCACCTAGCCCATCGATGGTCCAGCGTCGTCTGCTCCGCCGGCATCATCATCTTCATGATCATGCCCGTCGTCTGCTCCGGCATCTTCCTCATCATCATGTCCTACATCTTCTACATGATGACTGTGTACAGCATCACCATCGTGATCATCTCCTGGGGATTCTTCGTCTTCTCGCCCGCCCGAGCCGCGGTGGTTGTCTTGCTGCCCTTCCTCATTTCTTGCCCGGCCCCCATGGACGACTTCGTAGTCATCTTCATCACCTTGCCACCGATAGCCATCCATGAAACCACGCAAGAGCAGGTGGTCCCGCACCTGCCCGGAATCCGGGTCCGCAATAAGGCTCTTCAGCTTGCATCTTCGACACGGACATCTTATCTCCGTCTCGTTCTTTTGAAGCATCTCGGCCTTCGCGGACCTCAAAAACCTATTCACGATGCCTTCGGTCATCGTGCGCACCATGGTCGCCTGCGGGGTAGAGCAAAATGATATTTTAGAACCAAGAAAAAATTTGCCATGACTTTCCCTAAAAATAGGACAAAAAAGAATGCTTAATGCCAAAATTCTCACCGAAACGGAAATGAATGAACATTCCGGGAAAATATTGGCAACTATCGCATTTCAAATACCGGTACACCTCCAAACACAAACACATATGCAACACAACAAACATATGCAACACCACGAACATACATAGATTTAGCTAGGCCATAAAAAGTGCATGTGCACATTGTTGTATGGAGAACAACATAAATATAGCTTCCCCCCTTACTTACCTATCAAAACAAGGTAATTTAACCACTTAATTTGAATGAATATATGGTGGAAATGAGGTGAAAAAGAGGAGGGACCCGAGAGGAGAGGAGGTAGAGAGAATGAAGTGGGGGAGAAAGTGAGTGTGGGTAGGAGAGGCTGTCCAAAATATCTTGTTGCTGCCAACTTACTAATGGCGCACCCACTATAAATGCGCCATTAGTAATCAAGGTTACTAATGGCGCATTTATAGTAGGTGCACCGTTACTAGTTTTGCAAAAAAAATAACATACTAATGGCGCACTGACGCACTGACTAGTAATGGCGCACTCTGAGACAGTGCGCCATTAGTAGTTTTGTAAAAAAAAGAATAAAAAATATTATAAAAAAAGAACATTAATGGCGCACATTACTGCTGGTGCGCCATTACTAGTTACAACTAGTAATGGCGCACTTCGTCTCGATGCGCCATTAGTATGTTTGGACAGGCGCGCTAGTTCAAAAAAAAAACTTTTTGGTACTAATGGCGCACTCCGGGCCTGGTGCGCCATTAGTAGTTTGAACTCTAATGGCGTATCTGTTGTTGGTGCGCCATTACTATATACTAATCGCGCACTGCTTGTCTGGTGCGCCATTAGTATCAATTCCATCTATAGCCCTTTTCCTAGTAGTGGTTTCTCCAGAATCTATATATCAATATATAGTTGATGGAAATATCGTTACCCATAGTGACCGCTTGTGATTTCTCAATGCGATTGAGTCGGGTATTCCGATGTCCCGGTCATTGTGTGCACTATGACCTGGGTTGGTGGAGGTTTCCCTTCCACTGGGTGTATACTACCCATTAGGTGTCTGTCAACGTAAAGTTGACATGCATTTACTGATTCAGAGGACTTGATATTCTTGCTTCCAAGAAGCTGAATCATGATGTACTATTGTCGTGCTTCTCCCTTGTCGCTTTGAACGGGGAGTTGAGTTGTTTTAGTTGGTACCTCCACTCCTTCCGACATATTTTTGCAAGATTGTAGGATTGTGTGACACCTTTATAGTCAGTAAATAAATTTGGCAGGTTATTTGCAACGTGTTGCAAATCTTCTGAACGCATGGTTCAGATCTTTGAGTACGTGGATTTGAGGCAGAAATGTGTTGAACATTCCACTAATTTCCTGGCATTCTTTATGGTACTTGAAATCTCCCCCTAATGCCTGGAAATGTTCCTCATTGAATCAGCATACTAGCCTTGAATAACTCCCCATGTGCGACTCCCCATGTGCGGGGCTTGAGGTATTGACGGTAATACAGTTATTCCTCACATAGATCCCAACTATATGTTGATGGGCCAATTATGTATGCCGGGTGGTGATATCGGTATGCAACCGAAGTACTGACGATGGTAAATACTTGGTAGATTTCCACGTATCAAAGATAGAGGGGAATACTATATGCAGTTTGGTCATGAGTGTGTAAGACTACATGACTCCAACGTAAAGTTGGTAAGTTGCAATTCAAAGTAAAGATCATGCAATGAGCTCAATTCTTTGGATGGGATTCTACCAAACCATTTTGAGTCTAGACATTAAAACAAATTGCTAAACTTCAATCCGAGAGCCATAGAGGAGGCACTCAAGGAGAATCTGCAATGTTGTCCATCCGATTTGCTTGAAATCGATGTCAGGATAAAGACAATGGTTTCATGTGAATAAAGCACACACTTAAGACCATTATGTAGATATGTCTTTTAGAACCATAGAATACCTGAATAGTCTAGTCAATGGCTGGGAAGAGCCACTTACCTCAACTTGATGCATTCAAGGAGTCTGAGTGGTTCAGCGTAGACTTTAAGGTGGGCAGGCCTTAAAATTAGCTTCCCTGTGTCACTTGTAGTGCACATAAAATCCAAATGTTGTTAGAATTTAGCATCATAATAATCATAAACTATTGGAATTGCTGATAGTTTTAGTTTCAACCCAATGTCTCGATGACCAAGGTGAGAGTGCTAAGTTTCTCATGTACAAGACACTCTGGAAAACTATCTCATACGCAACATGTGCTACGGGTTGTGTCGTATATGTAGTACAATCCATATAATACACAGAGAATGTGCTTGCCATATCCGTTGCATATGGTAAAGAGAAGTTACTTCTCTTTGTTGTCATCATAAGTTTCGATATGGAAACTATTTTGATGGATACCTCCATAGTCTAGTAGGGTACAAGTTAAACCTGGGAAGCAATGAAGCATCCCGACGTTACTCGAGTACCCACAGGGATAGTAAATATAACTCGAGTTGAGCCAACAAATACCTCATCGCGTCTAGCGATTTTAAAATATCTCCTTTCTCTCAATGAGAGTGGAAACATTTCACTTCTCCGAGTATAGAGTTTGAGGTGCATATGTCCACACGACACAAATCATCTTTCATTAGATTGACCCCGGTAGAAATCTATATATAGACATGAACATTCTCAAGAAAATCACTGTCAGATATACAGAATACATACAAATGAATTTGTACCAAAGTGCTGATACAATATATTGTGATATACAATATATGATGACAACAATAATCATGTTCATATTAGAACATCAGAAATTGACATAAACAAATTGATCACTAAGGAGATTGAGGGCCTAATGTAGTCTCCAAACATGTCGGTTGATGCATATTCAACCACCATTTTCTCCATGCTCATAGGGTCTCGTGACAGCTTGATGGTGTCAGGTTGAGGGTTTGAAGTGAGTGTCAAACCATTACCTTTGAGATCCTTTGCGTCCCGGTGGTGTGGCTTGGATTGCACACGCTATTCCGTGGGATGCAAGACTGATCTTGATGTCCATAACTCGCTTAAGTAAGTTGTGGCCACTGAGAGCAATAGCCTCCAATTGTTAGCCATCGAATACTTATAGGGACAAGCCAAAGATAATTAATTTACAAGAAATAAATTAAAAGCATCATCGTTTTGTAATAAGAATGCAAAAAATTGACTCAAGTGTATAACTTGAAAAGGCTCAACCTCAATTGTGGGAACATAACACATTGAAGATCATACAGATTTCACAGTAATAGAGATATTTTGCTCATGGGCATTAGAACCAACTCATTACCTTGTGTTTTCCAAATATAATGAGGGAGATGTTATTGTCAAAAATTTACAAGTTTTTTTGTGCAGGAGAAATCAATCTCAACCGTTGTGACATGTTCATAAAGAATGACAATGTTGTAAACACATAGAACCTATCATCTCCGGTAAAAAAACTAGTAATTTATTTATATTACAGATTGTGTAATATAAATACATCTTAATGTTGCAAAACTAATAGATTTTAAGAAATGTGGCTCGAAATTATTAGTGTGAATCTCAAATTGCTAGGGATGACACCTTGAAATTTGCATATGTATTTGCAAAAAAGTGAAAAATCTCAATTGCAAATAGACGTATTAATCTCGACGTGTGATGAACATGAAAAATATATACATCATAGAAATATTCCGGAATACCTCGTACTCAAAGGAGAAAACCGTACTGCAAAGGTACTGAATTTATCTTTGCAAGAGATTAAAAATCTCAAGGTAAAGAACATGTCAAACATTAACAACCATGTATTTTTGGAATTTTAAAATTCAACAGAAAATGATTTAAATGCAGATCTGGCCTAAACATGACAAATGCTAATAAATAGCAATAGTTATTGGAGCACTAATCTACTGAAAAGCTGAAAATACAAGCAATTAGAGCAACTCCAAAGGGGCGTCCCATTTCATATGTCCGCGTCCGTTTGGGTCGTCGCGGACAGAAAAGTCGGCCCAACGCGCCGACCCAAACGGACGCGCTTCCGCTTTCGTCTGTCTACCGACCCATTCCCGGCCCATTTTTGAGCCGGATTTGCGTCAGCGCGGACACACGACGGACAGGCGTGCGCTCGCCCTCTCTCCTCCCCGGACCCGCTGGTCGGTGGCACATTGGCCTCTCCACATGCAACAGCACGCCCTCGCCCGCCTGCTTCGTCGCTGACGCCGCCGGCCATTTTTTCGAGAAAAAAAAGATATATAGATTTCTAAAGTATACAGCTAAAAAAAAGATCAACTACTCGTCGCTATCCGACTCCGACTCAGCAATGTCCTCCTCCGACGTCTGAATATAGGCATCAACCTGATTCTCGTCCACGAAGTCGTCCCATCCTGACGTTTCTCGTAGCTTCAGTTTCATTTGAGTGGTCAGCTTTCGCGCACGCTTGTCCTCCCGATAGGCGGCTCGCTCCGTCCTCCTCGCCTCCCTCTCCACACTCCTTTGCCTGTAGAACAAGCGCTCGTCGACGATGTTCTGCGGAAAGCGTGCGCGCCACACCACCATGGCCTCAACGTCGTGCTCGGCGATGGCGAGGCGACGCTGCCGCCCACGGTGGACATGACGATCCTCGTCGGTGACAAGTCGCGGGAGAGGTGCGAGATCATGCGCCTGCTGCCTCGACACGTCGGGATAATTCATCTCCTGACGAGGCCTCAGGAGGCGCCACACTGCCGAGTCATGCGCGCGGGCCGCCTCCTATGCGGTGTTGAAGGTGCCGAGGAAGAGGCGTTTCTCGCCAAACTTGATCTCAGAGGAGAAGCCGCCGGAGCGGCACTCGCGGACTCCGCGAAAATCCGAAGCTCCCAGGCGTCGCATCGACATGGTGGCGCACAGGCGGCGATGCTAGTGAGAGAGGGGGCGAGACGAGTGCGCGACGGACGGAGTGAGAGGCGGCGAGACGAGCGCGCCTTCCTATAGCGATCGTCAGCCACGGCGACGCGCCAAAACAAGCGCGCGAACCTTTCCCGTGCTAGGCCGATTTCCCCCACACGCGAACCTTTCCCGCGTGCTGGAGCGCGCGCGGTCATGAAATGGTTCAGCACGTTGGGTGTGCTATCGACCCAAATCGAAAAGAGGGCGGACGCCGGGCGGGCGGCCGACCCAAATGGACAAAAAGCGGACAAAAGCGCCGTCCGTTTGGGTCGGCCCGTTGGAGTTACTCTTAAGTAACTAATGCAAATTAGCAGAAGTTGTTGGTGCCTGGGTAGCTCAACCAGATGCAAATAGGCCACGTAGAGCAGCCCAGCTAAGACCAGCCTGGTCTAACTAAACGGATAAGGGAGAGTGGCCAGGAAGCAATGCTCCAGGCCGAGCCGCTTCAGTGGGCCGCCAGAAGTTCAGTCGCCCAGAGGCCGAGCCGCGCGCAGCCGATGGAGGGGCGCTTGTTTAGGCGCTTAGAACATAAAAGAAATTAATTAAGGAAGAAGCGTCGATGGAGCGGTCTGTTGGGGCAACGCACAGGCGCTTATTTGAGCGCTACCGTGATCGATCGAGGACCTGTTGCGCTCGTTAGAAAGGCCATGCGAGAAAAAAAAATAGACCAGGCGCCCGACGACTGGCTTGGCATCGATGCCAGCCAGAATCCTGGGATCGATCGGGATTTTAACGAAATGGCCAGGAATTGAAACCTAGCGCCTGGTCTTAACACCGCCGTTGTAGATGCCCTTAGGCGGTCCTGCCACAGGGCCGTGGAAAGCCGCGCTAGTGGAGCCGCTGCGTCGCGGCCGGCCACTGATGCGTCGAGTGCTCGAGGCCTCCTTGCTGGTGCATGGCTGAGGGCAGCCGATGCGTGCGCTCCAGTGGCGACTGGCAAGAGCCCAAGTTACTAATCATGATAGCGAGCATGTATAGGAAAAGAGGCACCTTAATCATGCATCAATTAGATCAATTCTTTCGTGTCTGCGTGATGGGCACAGATAGAATGCTGTCCAGGATGATTGATTTGCCCATCGGACTTGTTCTTTTTGATCTTGTGCTAACACTGATTATTTCTTCTCCTTCTATCCAAAATTTCTTCTGGTTCCTGTTCCCGCAGAGATCAATCGATCTGGACATGCTCACAAGCGATTCCTTATGCATAATTGAGAATCAGTTATTAGATCACAGGAAGACAAAATTATATAGATCTCCTCCTGATCGATGAAGTTCTCCTATGCAGGGATGTATCCATGCCGATTTGGAGCGGCGCGCTGTGCCGTGAGCGGCTGTTGCCGTGGCCGTGGCCGCATCTGGGGTAGAGCGGACGCGAGAGCCGCTCGTGGGGATAACAACATGCCCTATGTCATAGGTCCGGAGGGCCGGCCAGGGGCATAGCCTCGAACGCCGCCGATCTGCATGGATGCAAGACGAGGGCCGCGTCGACCACCAGGGAGCAGCGCTGAAGGAGTAGTCGTCGCCGTCGTGAGGCCGATAGGATCTCTCCCTCGGGAGCGTGCTGATAACGTATTAGAAAGTTAAACGAGCGAGACCATAGACAGAAATGTAAAGTGAAGGGTTGTCTTTATTGATGATTGAGTACAAGTATATAGAGCCCCGAGGGGATACATCCAACAGACGCGATGGTCCGGAGAGACACGAGCGAACAGTCGTGTCCCTCATACATGGCGGTTAGGGATAGTGGAGATTCTCCATAATTAACACATGGGTTAATTAAACTCAACACTTTAGGCTGCCGGTAATGAGAGTATCATAGGTAGTATCATACATGCCAACTAAGCAATTTTGATGAGGTCGCATGAAATTAAATGAAGAAAGAGAGGCTTGAGTATCATATCATGATACCGTATTATATTAAATGATGTGCTACTTTGTGTCATCCATGCCAATAAATGTACTACTCTATGATACCAACATATGATATTAAGCATTACGGATGTAGTATCATACACTAGTATCATAGCATGATACTAGAATATGATACTCCCCATTACAACCAGCCTTAGCTCGGCGGGGCAGTACGCGGTATTGGAAGCACTTTGCCGAGTGCCGGACAGAAACAACTCGGTTCCTCCCCCACACAGTAGTCCACTCTTTCCGCTATTGACATATGCCTACGGCTAAGCCGTCGGCATACCCGTGCCACGTGGCTCTTTCTGGTAGCACCAGGGACAGGGCTACGCCGACGTCATATCTTTGGTGCTATGCCTACCGCTAGGCCGTCGGCATATCCGTGCCATGTGTCGCCCACTGGTGGCTCCTAGGGCATGGCTATGCCGACGGCTTAGCCGACCTATGCATACGGCAAAGCCGTCGACATAGACCTGCCCAGGAGCTACCAGTGGGCGCCACATGGCACCTATGCGGACGGCCTAGCCGTAGGCATAGGTCCAGAACTATGTCTACGGCTAGGCTGTCGGCGTATGTGACATGTGTTGCCCACCGGTAGCTCATGGCAGTCCTATACCAACGGCTAAACCGTCGGCAAAGTTTATGTCTGTTTTTTTTTTCTTTTTTCTGTTTGATTTCAATTCAAATTCACAGCAGATATATATATGATTTCAATTCAAATTCATAGCAGATATACATATATAAGTATCATCACAACCAATACAAGGAAACAATATCAGTATCATCACAATCATAAGCATCATCTCAAAGAACATATAAGTATCTAAAGAAGCACACAAGTCATCTAAAGGACCATAAGAAAGCACAAGTCATCTAAAGAACATAAAGTCTTAAGCGCCTGGACATCCACCAACACCGCCAAGGTCGTCACCGCCAAGTCCGCTGAAGCCCAGGTCGTCAGTGCTAGCGGCATCGCTACCGCCAAGACCGGCACCGCCACCGGCCCCGTGGATTGGAGTGACCAGGCTCCGTGACTCGGGAGTGATGCCAACACCAGCACCAGCACCAACGGTAGATCCACCGGTTCCCTGGATGTTAAAAAGACATGTTAAGGGGATATATATGATTGTGTTGAATAAACGGTATGCTTTGGGTGAATAGTTTGGGGATGTACTAACCGGCGAGGGCCCCGGGTGTTGTGCCACAAACTCCTCAAAGGTAAGCAGCACTGGTTGTGCGGGAGGAGGTGGTGCTGCTTGCAATTGAGGAACCCGTCCGGCCGCCATCTCCTCAAGAGCGCGCTGCATCCTGCGATTGTTTTGCTCATGGGATGCAAAAAGGCTCGGGTGCCACGCCATGGTCTCCTAGCGTGTGTACTCCAAGTAGGCCTACGGTATGACATGATGTACTCCCGACCATGCTTCTTGGGCCCCATGCCCACCACCACCCTCTCATCCAAATCCGCACTAATGGGGTCAGGTGTGTCAGGATGTAACCTCAGATACTCCTCAGAGTAGGCCTGATTCTTCTCTGTGGTCTTGCCGTAGTACTTGGCCTCGCCAGACTTGGGATTTCTCCGCTTATGGCCGATCTCTCACGCCTCCATGTGTGAGAGCGGCCGCTTCAGTTTCTCCTCCTGCACCACCAAACAGAGGTTAGTCATACATAAGAAAGTGACGGTAAATAGAAGAAGAAGATTGTTTAATGAGGTCAGTCATACGTGCAGGTTCTTGTGGTGAAAGTGGTTCCGGTTTCCCTGAGCATGTACTCCCTCCTTCCTTCGGTTAGCCTTGTTTTTAAGGCTTGTAGCCGCCCAGCCTCCATCCTTATCACACCATAGATCCACCAATGCAGCTCGGGACTCGGCCCTTCCATAACACCAATTTGGACACACTTACATAATGAAAGCATAATGTCATGTAAACACGAAACGTGCATGGAAGTTACTCCCTCTGTAAACTAATATAAAAGCTTTTAGATCACTAAAGTAGTGATCTAAACGCTCTTATATTAGTTTACTGAGGGAGTAGTTAAAAAATTCCAATCAAATCATATTTGTGTTTTATGTTTCTAAGATTACCATGGTATACACTAAAATTTATTGTGTATTTCAGACAAAATTCATTGTTTTATTACTCTTCTTTTATTTGAATTTAACCTGAGATTTGGATCAGAATATTAATGTTTTATCTTCCAAAACCAACCAAAAACACGTCAAACCATGTCCATCATTTGGTAGTTTCCTCCTTAACAAATCGGTTGGTAGTTTCCATTTATTTTCTTATATATATAAGTGAATCCTTTCTTTCCATATATACTATATAATGTGAATTGAATGATCACATCAACAATGGAGAAGTTTGATGGGGGCCAAAGGGGGGAATTGCCCCCCCCCACCCTACTCTAGGAACACTCTTAAGTGTACCCTAGTTATTAGGCTTGAATATCAAAGATTTCTCGGAGTTCATGCATAAATATATTGCCTTTTGTACTCCTCTATTTCAAACTATGTCTGTATAAGCTCTTGGCGGCTCCTCATGCAGCTAGTTGGAAATTGTAGGGCTTACGGCCATTGATGCTCAGGCACAGGTGCTGACGACCGAAACTGCGCTGGCAATGGTGGCCGCCAACGAGTGGAATAAGCTTTCAGTGCGCATCGGCAAGCATGACAATCAAATCGCTAAACTCACGGAGCAAGTACACTCAGTAAGAATTGGAAGGTTCCGCTATTGGGAGGGGCTTCCAAGAACATCTACGATGCCGCGTCAACTCTCCCGTGACGCTCAACTGGATCAAGAGCTCGTGGGATGTCATCGAGCTGAACGTGTGCTGAACACGGAGGTGTTGTACATTTTGTGCTTGGATCTGTTGGATCACGAAGACGTTCGACTACATCAACCGCGTCACTAGACGCTTCCACTTTCGGTCTACGAGGGTACGTAGACACACTCTCCCCACTCGTTGCTATGCTTCTCCTAGATAGATCTTGCGTGAGCATAGGAATTTTTTTGAAAGACTACGTTCCCCAACAGTGGTATCATGAGCCAATTCTATGCGTAGATGATATGCACGAGTAGAACACAATGAGTTGTGATCGATAATAGTCATACTGCTTACCAGCATGTCATACTATAATTCGGCGGTATTGTGAGATGAAGCGGCTCAGACCGACATTACGCGTACGCTTACGCGAGGCTGGTTTCACCGTTACGAGCCCTCATTTCTTAAAGGTGACCGGCGGGTGTCTGTCTCTCTCACTTTAATTGAATTGACTATGGCTACGCCCGGTCCTTGTGAAGGTTAAAACATCACACTTGACGAAAAATCATTGTGGTTTTTGTATGCGTAGGTAAGAACGGTTCTTGCTAAAGCCCGTAGCAGCCACGTAAAACTTGCTACAACAAAGTAGAGCACGTTTAACTTTTTTTTGCAGGGCATGTTGTGATGTGATATGGTCAAGACGTGATGAGTTATACGTTATTGTATGAGATGATCATGTTTTGTAAATTATCAGCAACCGGCAGGAGCCTTATGATTTTCTCTTTATTATGTGAATTGCGAAGGCCATGTAATTGTTTTACTTTATCACTATGAGTTAGCGATAGTACTAGTAGCAATAGTTGGCGAGACGACCACGACGCTACGATGAAGATCATGGTGTCTAGTCGGTGACGATGGAGATCATGACGATGCTTTGGAGCTGAAGATCAAAAGCACAAGATGATGATGGCCATATCATGTCACATATTTTGATTGTCTGTGATGTTTATCTTTTTATGCTTCTTATTTTGCTTAGAACGACGGTAGCATTATAAGATGATCCCTTACAAAATATCAAGGTACAAGTGTTTCACATGTGGGCCCCATCTCCTGATTTCCCCCCACCTCATCCTCGGTGAATCTCCCATAGATGTAGCATCTCTTTTTTTATGCGGGGAGAGCATCACTTATTTGGCTTGGATTGAGCGCGCCCTTGTTGTATGGAGCAGGATTTGTCTTCAACATTTCAGCTGTTTCTCTCCATTTTATTTACTGAAATAAATAAATAAATATTTTTCAGGTGGACGTGTACGGTTACAAGAGGCCAGTAGCCAGTTCTGCCAATGGAGTGGATGGGAAAGCATGCCCTAATGATTTTTGTTCTAGTAGCATGCAACGTCGCGCCAATCCTGCTCCAGGGTCTCTACTGGAGGGTACCAAATAATAGCCTTGTAAGGCACCTAAATTTCAACTTATTTTCTCGAGCAGTTGAAATTCATTGGAACATGTGGTTGATCTTCCCGGCTGCAAGCCAGCTCACTGATGATTGAAGAAAGCACAATATCAACTATCAAGGCGCAAAGCCAGAGCCTCTTTTACTTGAACTCAACAGAATTGCATAGATCAGAAAAGAAATTTACTGTCTGTTAGTGAAGCTAACCCAGAGCTCTCATTGCCGGGCTTCGTCCCTATTGACAGCATACGTCTGAACAGTGCCAGCTTAGTACAAGTGAGTGTATGTGTATTTTCTTGTGATGGTTTATTTTAAATATTCTTCACCATGTATTTAAATGATGCAACATCAAAGAGTTCAGCTTCCATCCTTTGCATCATGGATTTACACAACCGACAACATACAAACAAACAAACATAATCAAACATGCATATATATTGCCGTACAGGCAATACAAGAGGAGGGGATATGCCATTGTTAGCGCTTGTGAAGTTAGAAGGGGTTGGGGTTGCGCATGGGGGCCTTATGCGAAGGTGGTTGTACATAGAGATGAAAGATGGTATGTCGAGGATTACTGAATGGTTCGGTCGTGTAGCTTTTGAGCGTGACTTGACTTAATCCTATGTTGGGATAGGTGATGAAGAGAGCATCCCAACTAGCAGCTCAGATAAAAAATAAGGTCATCTCAAGGCTTTCCTCCCTTGACGGGAGAAGTGCTCAAATAGTGCCTGGGGTGAATACAAGGACGAAACTGCTGCATGCACGATACAAGTGCACGATCTATGCACGACACGTAAATCCAGCCACCGACGCCCTTTTCGATCAACGTATGTCCAGCCAGATTTAGTCCATCTTGTGTGCATCGTCTGAGTTTCGTCGTGTGCATAGCAAGAATCATACAAGGCCACTCAAAACTCCCCTTACCTCGTGATCGTTTTGAGCCTTTAGATTTGTCTTGAAGCTAACCACTTTATCCAAATCCATCTCAAGTCATATGAATGCCTTTTGCCTTGAGTTTTATTCAAGTGGGAGTGAATGATTACCCAAGGTGATGGTATGTAGGAGGGTACAACGGTAAAGTTTGGCTCATTAGTTTGTGGTAGACTAGGTAGGACCAACGAAACAATTAGCGCGCTATTTCGGCGTTTAAACTTCGCTATAGCATATTTGAGGGTGGCACGTTACGTTTTAGCCATTTTACACGCTATGCCGCTATTCACGTTATAGCGTGCTATAACGACGCTAAACGCAAAAACGTTTTAGCGTTTTTAGCGTGGAGCGATAGAAACACGACAGACACTCAGCCCATAGCAGCCCATCGGGCGCTTTTTTCTGGACGAAAACAAGAAGAATTCTCTTAAGTGCATCTAATGTCATAATCTGTACACCAGCGGTATGCATGTATAGCTCCTAGACAAAATTTTAGATGTTGAAATCCTTAATTTCTATGATATATTTGACATTTTTTCCAAAACGCTATTTTGAATATGGCACGCAAATAGCACGCAATAACTTGTATAACATTTAGAGAAGGGCCACGCTATTTTACATAGCGCGCTATTTTTTTGTTGTTGGGTAGAACAGGTGGTGCAAGGTTCATGGTGGACTAACCGACTCACACCTCCACCTAATGGGATTCTTTCTCCTGTGCCTTCATCCTTGGATTTTCACTGGTAGCTCACTATTATACTTTACTTGTTGACCATGACTAGTTGCTTAGACTTCTTGCGACTAGACTGTTAATTTGCGCGCTAGACCAATGTTGGACTATATGGGACCCTCATGTAGGATTGACTATTCACACAACACCTTAAAAAGTCTAAATTGCTAGGGATAAAAGGAAACTACACACTCTAATGCCATTGGAAGGCTCCAGATGTTGAGATATGGACACTAGGCCGCTATCCATGTTGGATAAACAGGTCATGCAAACCCACTCTAGCTGCGTTCATCTCCCCATCACCAACTCTCAATCGTCCCATCACTGAAAAGTAGACTAGGTATGTGGAGTTTTTTTTTTTTTTTGAGTATCAGTACAGACGTAAGCGCTCATATACACACACATACACTCACCCCTATGAACGCACACACGCACACCCTACCCCTATGAGCATCTCCGAGAGACTGAGCCGGCATATCATCTTGAGATTTACGAAGTCACCGTAAGCGCCTCGTCGTCGACGGGAACGTCTCCTCCCACTGAAAGCGCATCGCCGGAAATCCTGAAATAAATCCAGGAATAATGTGAGCACCAAGATTTGAACCCTGGTGGGTTGGGGATACCACTGTCCACCTAACCATCTCAACCACAGGTTGAATCACGACTAGGTATGTGGAGCTGGTGTGTACATAATTAAGTACATAACCTGCACATTAGATTTACTATTCTTTATCAAAAACAGTATCATTACGTCTAAACCACAGTGACTAACATATAGCAAAAGCTCCAACCAAGATCAAAGCCCAGGACCTATTTGATAACTCTCTCAACTAATTACCAAACATATTACTAGTACTCCCTCCGTCTAGATGTGTAGGTCATCTTACAAAACCAAATAATTCCAAAATACTTAGGCGCGGTGCATTAACTCCCACCTCATTTCTTGTTTCTCAACATATCAACCAGTAAGAGACGTGGATCGTTCATGCTTCCAACGATTTGGGATGGAATTGATCCACTTATTGCCGGGAGGGGCCGCGGGATCAGGGGACGTGGAGCGATAGGGCGGTTCGCAGACCACGGCGTCTGCCAGGCAGAACATTCGATCTGAGACGTTGATCGAATTGGTACACCATTGATGTAATATGGGCAGTAGGATATGTTTAGTTTGACTTAATCCAAGGGTCCTGATTACTCTGTGTACAATTTGTTGTGTGGTTTTAGGGGAGTTTATGTTTGCTCTTTTAATAGTAGTATAGATGAAACACGACATGCAGTGATTAGTTTTCATTTCATATAATGCTATTAATTAATGAATAGACATTAAGTTTTCCCGTTTTCTACTTCGCCCCGGTTGCGGTGCACACCCTCAGATGACTTAGGGCATGTACAATGATGGCATATGGATACAGATACCCCATGATAAAAAGTAGTTTGAGACATCTACATTTAGTTTTCCTCCCCAATGCAAGCTATCTCTAGTGAGCCTCATTAAGAAGTAGAAAATAAAGACTCCAATACACATGCATCTCTACTTTTCACTTCAACGTTTTCATCTTTTGACATCGGACCATACTTTTTCACTCCAAGCACCCGCCTCCCGCTTCCCTATCCGAACCTACTTTATCTGTTATCCGATCCTACATGGCATGTGAGGCATCACCCTGAGGCTATGTATTGTACATGCCCTTATACACCTAAACGGAGTGAGTATAGTGTTGGGTGACCAGAATAAGAACAGCTCTTGCGCGTCAGATTGGAGATACACGGCCCAGATTGGTCTTCGGATTTTAAAAGTCGGCGGTGCAAGTTTTGCAGCTTGCATATGTGCCATCCATATTGTTTTTTTTATATTCTTTCATCACAAGGATTCGTTTCTATTGTAGTCGCCCCAGCCGTCCCCTGGTAATGCCCCGATGTGATGGTAAGTTGGATGCCACCAGGACTACACGCCAAGGAAAAAAGGCTGCGTCGCCCTCCCAGGCGACACGGGAGGCGATTCAGAGCTTGTTCGGTAACTCTCCGGCTCCCAACTCCACCAACTCCAGCTCTGGAGCTGCGTCGAACGGGTTACTCCCGGAGTTAAGAAGAAGAAGCTGGGAGCGGAGCATACTGTATTTTACGAGGAGTTGAGGAGCTGGACATTTTTTGGTCTCAGAAATCAAAGGAGTGAGAGTTGACTGGAATTACGACTGCATGCCACGACCAAGTGAGCAAGCATACCGGTTCGCTGCAGCTAATCTCTCTAGCGGGGCCACATCAAAGCCGAATGAGCTGCCAGCCCATGCCAGTGCTCCTGATCGAGAAGCTGCGTTGCCGAATGTTTCTGAACTCTGGTGTTTTGCAACGAGGAGTTGGGCGGAGGAGTTAGACTGAGGAGTTGAGAATCTGACGGAGCTAGACGGTTACCGAACAGGGCTCCACCTCCTCCCTAAACCCTCGCCGCCGCTGGTCGGAGCCGCTGGGCAAAGCCCACGTGGCATACAGCAGCGGTGGGGCTTCTCCTCCTGCTCCATCCAAGGTCGTCTACTTCTCCTCCCCAAGTGAGTCAACGCCTGTTAGCGCTAATCTTGTCATGATGTATCAACATGTTTAGTCTTGAGTTTGCATGTAGTTTGCAAAGGTGAGAGGAGGGAGCGATCTTCCTCGCTCTCTCTCCTCTACAGTAAAGAGGAAAGGTGGGGGAAGGAAGAGAAAGGCACGGCGTCGCGGGGTGGCATACGCCGCCGTCGCTGGCGGTCGGGGCCGGCGGCCGGGCCGTCGCAGGCGCCCCGACGGGAGAGAAAGCGAAGAGAACGAGAAGGGGAGGAGGAACGAGAACGACTGGGGCAAGGGTTTCGGTCGGTCTCTCTCTCCCATGTTTTTGAGCTACCTATAATTGCGCTGGTCCGTTGGATGAAGATCAACGGCCAAGATCAATAACCTAGCTCTGCCCGGGCTGTTGGGCTGAAAGTAGAACTGGGTTGTAGGCCGGCGGACCAGGCTAGAGTGGCTTGCGCCCGCGCGAGCCTTTTGGGCCGAAAGTGGAGGCGGGCCAGGCCGAAAGGCCGTGTTTTATGGGCCATGCTGAATGAACAGTGCCACTCGTGAATTGTTTTGGTAATTTTCAGAAGCATTATTCGATATATTTTATACAGTTTTGTATAGTTTGAATCTCTAGTCAATTTGAACCAACGAGATAATTGATTAGAGAATAGAAAAGTAAAGAAGTGCTTCTGAATAGTACCATTTTCATGAATTTTATTCATGTTTGCGCTGCAAAAGTTTAAATTGTTGCTCCTCTAGTCAAATTTGAACCAACGAGATAATTTGTTTAGAGAGTAGAAAAGTACAAAGTGATGCTACTGAATAAAGTTTCCGCTGCAAAGTAAAAGTTTTATTCTCCAATTAAATTGAAACCAACGGGAAAATATAATTGGAAGAATAGTTTTTTTAGAGAAGTTTTTTCACTTGTGGGTGAAATCAGATTCAAATAGCTTCTGCTATGACAATGAAAGATATTTGATTAAAGTTTAATTATGGTATTGTTATTTTCTGACCAACGTTGATGATAACAGTACTATAATTATATGAGTCTTATATAGTTAAAAGTTCAAATCTCTAATAAATTTTGTATCAAAGTGACCAATTTCCAGAGAATTTGATAAAGATTGAGAAAATGTTTTAATGTTTTCCGCTGCAATAAAGTTGATGAGGATGATTATATTCTTGACTAAAGTTGGTTCCATGAATTTACAGGCTAATATGCAATCTTGAGCTATTATCGTTCTGTATATTCTGAGGTATAGCTGCCACTCATCCTTGTTAGAAGGGATGCATCCAGATGATAATTTTATAGAAGGTCTTGTAGACTACGGGTTTTTTCACAATCTTGGCATGTATTCAAGCCTGCATTGACCAAAAATGTGATGTGATAAAGCAAAATATAGCATGTAAGGGTGTGGATGGATTCAAACATTTTTAGGTTATAAATCCTTTTTCTTTTCACCTTTTGATTCAAGCGGTATTGGCGAACACATGCATTATGCGCACTGTTACTTAGGTATTGGCGAACACAATTACTTAGGTAGTAAACAGAGGGTGGGGTGGAAGAAGTAGTGTGATTTCCTGGTAAAAAGAAAGTTGACAATGTCGCGTAATGTGCATGAGAATGACATGTTTTAGATAGGATTGGCGGTAACATGTGAGAATAGCGACACAAACTTCAGATATCTATGATGTGTTTGTATTTGAATTAAAATGATAGCAGAATAACTAAAATTGTTCTATGCTTGATAAAAGTTTAAATAAATATGGATAACAATGCATGCACACCACCATCGCCATGTGAACCTTCCTAGCCATTCAACTAGGGCAATGCTAGGCGTTGGTAGGCTAGCCCAACTTTTAGCCGACTGCATCCCCACCGCACGATCTGGCCTGCCTAGGCTGTTTGATCTCCCTGTCAAAAAAAGTGCACCCACATGCACTCACCCATGGATGTGTACCACAACCCTACTAACCAGTGGCGTTTCTACATGTATGTTGTGGGGTCAGGTGATCCCACAACTTTCTAAAAAACTAGGCTGAAACTACTACACATTTAATATACACTATGAAGAAAATAATCCAAAACTTAACATTGACCCCACAGGTTCTCCCGGCTGGCTTCGCCACTGCTACTAACCATTCAACGAGGGCGAAGCTAGCTGTCGGTCGGGTAGCTCAATTTCGACCAGCCGCGACACCCTTCCCATGATATGGTCTACCTTGGCCGTTCGATCAGGATTGATCCCTTCTTGAACCTCGCGCGTGCCTCTTCCTGTCGAAAAAGCATGGAAAGAGAGTTAAAGAAGCAGCAACGCCCTCGCCCGAGCATCCTCGCTCGCCTGACATTCTCCCCAACCACGGGAAGTTAGGGGAAAGCTAGGATTGGTTTGCTCACTGTCATGCAGAAGCAACAACTGGCTTGCCATCATGAGGCCGGGGGAAGGGGAGAGACCATGGAGGTGCAAGTCAAAGATGAAGAGCACTCATGCAAACAGAGGAACGAGATGGAAGGAGGAAGAAAAAGTCATGGCCATGGGGATAAGAATGAGTGGCTCACACCATTAGTATTAGGGATAAGGTTGGTAAAAAGGAAAGGAAACAATTGTGGTGTGTGGGCCCACATGAAACGAGCGTGGTGTGACCGATCAACCGATTTGAATTGTTTTGCATTCAATTACTGGTTACTTGGTTTCAGCAACAGTTTTTTGAGTGACAATAACATACTATTGTGTTTGATAGTATGATGTGTGTTAGATTGAAAAAAAATATGTTAGCTAAGATGTGCAATGTTCTCTGTTATTTTAGCTCCTGTCATTTTACCTTTTTGAAAAGCCCGTGGCAACACATGGGCATTCTACTATTTTGTTTTTAGTGGTCATCTACGACGAAGATATGAGTACACATCTTTTTTTTAGAAACACATGTAACTTTATTCATATTCATAACAATTACAAGTACACTAATTTGGACCTAAAATCCAAGAAAATACAAAGTAATTTCTATGACTAAGAATTACAATGAAATCTCTTGAAAACACCTTCTTCACAGCGTCAATCTCTGCTCGAAAAACATACTCCAAAGACTTTGGTAAAGAAGCTGCAATTTGACAGGAGCAACGATATTGTCACTTTCCACCCACACGAACATTACCACTAATGATTTTTGAAAGCACATTAAGTCGCCCATCCAAAGAGATGGGAAGCCTTAATCGATGAAAGTACTTCGGCCGGGGATGATCTCCTAGAAATGCAGGTCGTCAAATCACTATATCTTCACCGTGTTGTCGATTAAAGATTTCACCTCCACAACAGCTAACACCCCGCAGCGCTCGTGGGCCAACCCACTGTGTTGTTGCCAATAAAAATCACATTTTCATATTTTCCTTATTATTTTCATTTTTCTTATACCGTTTAATGTTTTCATGCTCTTTATTTTTATACGATATTTAAAAATTAAATAATATAATACATAAATTTCCTGAAAAATATGTGCATTTTAATTCTTGAACTTTTTAAAATAATGAATCATTTTTTATAATTTCTCAGGCATTTCAAAAAATTGTGAGATTTTTTCAAATTCAGCATCTTTTAATAATTCCTGAACATGTTTTCATTTATGAATATTGTTTTCAAAAAAATATTGTTCTTAAAAAATGAAAAAGTTGCTTATAATTTGTGATTTTAAAAATATAGTGCTTTTATATATTAAAGAAAATTTAAAATATTTTTTAATTCAAAACAATATTTGTTCTATTAGATGTTTTGTTGTATATATAGTTGTGTGTGGTTGCACTGCTAACGCACCAAAGACCAATTCTTAGGTTTGAAGTCATGCGTGTCTCGTTAAGCTACAATATTTTTTAAGCTCGGTGATCGATTCCAGTCTTCTGTAAACCTCACAGGCATATTATCAACTGATTTAATCTATTATAACATGTCAGGTATATTTGACCACCAAAAAAAGCAATAAGACGACACATTAATGATTCAATAGCACAAGTTCCTTGTGGACACCTTATACACTCCAGAATTTTCTTATTTCTTTGTACACAATCATTCACCATGGAACTGTACCTTGTCCCCAACTTGGCCGAGTAGATACCACTTGCCATGCACTTCCAAGAGCTAGCATCCTCGACATTCGTCGTTAATCAGGACATGCAAGAGAATGTTCAAATGCTGGTACTCGAACATTTGAACATTCTCTTGCATGTCCATGGAAAATCTCTAGTTAACTAGATCGGCCTGGTAGACAAAGGGGGCAATGTCTTTTGGCCTCGTCCAATCCAACCATCACGCATCCCATAATGGTGCCTTGTCCGCATTGTCGATGGTGAATCAAGTATAGGTGTAGAAGAGCTCCGTGTCCACGACATCACAAAGTTTGCCCATGCCAAACCACAACTTGCTTGGGTCGATCCATTCAAGCCATGGCCAACGTAGTTGCATCGCCCTCACAAGTTGTTTTAGATGGATCACACCGAGACCCCCAAGGTGAGTGGGGCGGAAGACAGTTTTGCAATTAACCTTGCATTTCTCTCTCGAGGTCCTATCAAGCCAGCGATTTAGGCCTGAACCGACTCGGGTTGCCCCTGCTTCTCTGCACGAGATCGAAGACGTAGTCCTATAAAACTAAATCAAAAGCCTTGCGAATATCCAACATGAAAAGCTAGATGTGCGAATGTACGAGGGATGAGGAGGCACGAGATGGCCCGCCGCCGCACGGGGCCTCGCTCTGACGACGTCTAACGATGGCCGGGGGGAGGGATGAGGAGGAGAGCCAGGCACCGGCAACAGAAGAGTCGCTTGTACTCTATTAATAGCTACCATCATTCATGTTTAGATGATCCAATTCATTTTATGTAATTTTCTAATGTGAATAGAATATCTGGTTAACTGACTTCATCTTCATATTCAATGAAAATTCTTAATGTGCTCTAGATATTTTACATCATATGACTTTTATACAGTTGCCATGAGCTCTTGATGAGAGTATGAAGAAAGATTGGCTCAGATTAGGTGAGGCGTAATTTTCACGTGCACAAAGACAAGTGAGTCGCCCTATTGTCACTCATGAAGCCATTAGAAAAACTTTGTGTCACACCCTTGGGTGCACATGCACAACAAGACTCTTGTTTCTTTCTTAATATAGTTGGTTATTTGACTTCTTATTTTCATAATATGTGTCTTGATGTATACAATGTGGAACCCATGAATGCTTGAGATCTTGGGAGGGCATGCACATCCCTTGTTTCTTTCTTTAACCGCACACATTTCACTCTCGACCAATAACTTACCATTTTCCTAGGTGTAAGCCAGGCCAGAATTCTCAATCGTACAGATTTCACACTGTCATTGCTTTTGACCGTTGTTGCCCACACCTATATAAACTCAAGCTAGATACATGCATATCAAAATCCTTCTCACAGGAGATGGCCTCCAACGGTGGCGCATTAAACCCATGGCAACAACAGCCGTCGCAGCCATCGCGAGAGGGCTACACATGCCCTTTTTGCCATAGGAGGTGGGTCACACACCAAGCGCTTGGTGGCCACATGTCCTCGGGGAGATGCCACAACAATCGCCACCAGAACATGCCGGTAAGCCTGCCCCAACCAACCTCCTCCGCTCCTGACTCTACTCTTTTGGGCTCGTGGCTGCTTGTGCTTGCACCCAACCTTGCCTTCTGGGAGGAATACCGCCGTGGAGGTCCCTGTCCAGTGGAGATAGACTTCATGGGTCTACTACGGGCGCCTGAAGAAGCCGCAAAGCCGCACCTGAGTGATACAGCCGGCGAGGCGGTCGACCTAACCTTGAGGCTCTGATTCGTGGAGGGTGCCTGATCGCAAGCAAAATAAATACATTCGATGATAGATGAACATTGTGTAATATAAGATTCGTCTAAGCGTGTCATTTGTTTCAACTACCTCTTACCATGTTGTTCGCTATTTAGAACTTCGGATTGATTACAAGATGTCATGATGAATATGGTGCATGTTCAAGATTCAATTGTATTTACTTGTTTTTATTTAACTAGGTGCGTACCTGTGTGTTGCAATGGGACCCGAGAATTTTCATGTTTAAAATATAGTAGTTGAGTCGATTAACCTAACATCGACCATTGTAATATCTACGTACATATTTAGTAGGTCCATGCCTGGAACCCAATCTCATAGGCCATTCATGGGACCATAATGGATATCAGCGCAACAGCCACGGCAACCTTGTGAGCATTATAATATTATTATTAATAGAGAGAGTGTTCCAATCTTAAAAAAAATCATTTTATAAAGATTATCCTTCTGAAAAAGAAACATAACAGCGGATTATGAAAAGTGCACAAGAAGTGGCAAGCAAGCAAATAGTAAGGTGTCCATGCATTCCGATGGAGCAATAAAACATAAGTAAACAATTTACGCCGGGTGACTAGCTAAGTCTTGTGGAGCGGCTGTTGCACTGTTCATTGACACCTCCCACACAGCCACGTCCGCAGTTAAGGCCCACCCCACCACCCACACCTTCTTTTACATTATCCCCTTACGCATCTTCCACCTCCCGCAAGCACCATTACCTCTCTCCACTTTGCCTGCACCCCTCCTCCCCACACAAGAGGGGCGATGCCATTGTTGCTGCACGCATCCCCGCAGCGCCGCCGGATGCCGGCGCTGCGATGAGCTTTTTTCCTTGGCGAACGATAGCATCGTCCAAAGCTTGTAGTGCCATCTAATTGAATCAAAAGTCTTGCGACTGTCCAGCATGAAAAGCAAGGTTTTGCCTTTTTATTTCCGTGGAGGAGACGGCCAAAGTTTCTAACGTACAGGAAGTTAACGTGGGTACTTCTCTTCTTTATGAATGCACTTTGGGCATTGGAAGCGAAGTTGTTCATGAAAGGAGCTAACAGACTGGAATGCACTTTGGCAATGATTTTCACAGTGGTGTGTATGAGGCTTATAGGGTGGTAGTCCAGAATCTCCTCACCTCAGCCCCATCTTTCTTGGGCAGAAGAGCAATGTTTGCATGGTTGAGCCAACATAAGCTCTTTAAATGCAAGTCGCCAAAAAGGAAAATGACGGCGCGTTCCTCGGCTCCTCGCCGCTAGGTAGCGGAGCCGGTACAAAGCTCTTTTGTCTTTGTGGTGCTATGGCTGAATGGGAAAAAAACGTATCTACAACAATTTCACTAATTGCCATGAATCCAACACAATTATATTTCTCTACTAAAAGAGCACATGTACATGCTCTTTCACTCACCAAAAAGGGATCTATATTGAGAAATAGCTACCGCATAGCAGCACAACGTCTGTGCGTCAGCCAGTAGTTCAAAGGAACTCCTGCCGACCGACAGTAGCTCCTCCTCTCGGACGCATCAAGAAGAGGTGTCAGTGTCCAGGTGTGCCGCACCAGCAGGTGGCGCTCTTAGCGACGTCGAGCGAATGTGCGGCTTGGTCCAAATCGACAAATAACCAGATAGCCTTAGAGGCAGTTTGGTCCTTCCCGATGTCTGTAAATTGTAGG
>LR738711.1:18522290-18553403 GCA_902687465.1 Secale cereale
GGGGAGAATAAGGAAATCGACAAAAGAGGGGAAATGACATGTTAATCAAGGTGTTCACCAGCTGGGTGGTAATTCTGCGAAGTCAATTCTTAATGGTGCCAATGTTGCAAAGCCAGCCAGCGTCAAATATCGAAATTTCTCAAGTGAGAGACGACTGCTAACCACACCTCGTAGTACTTGCTGAAGAAAGCAGGGGTCATTTTGGATACATATTTTTCTTAATTTGAGCCTTTTTGCTATTTCATGCAATGAATCTGTCAGGAAGTTGGTTTAAAAAATTCCAATCCATCTGTGTTTGTGTTTTATGTTTCTAAGATTACCACAACATACACTCGACTTGATTGTGTATTTCAGACAGAACTCATTGTTCGATTACTCTTCTTTTATATGATGAACCTAACCTAAATTTGACTAAAAAATGACAAGTTTTATCTTGCAACACCAACCAAAAAGATGACACCGTATCCAACAAAGAGCCTTTGAAATATATGCATAGGTATATGATCAATGTAACCCATTTCACTCGTTTCAACTCGAATCAGCACTTTATGCTCCCTCAGCAGTTTGGTCCATGACACAACTTTAAAGCAACAAACAACAAAGATTGTATCAGTCAGCAGAACCAAATGGTCATTTAGCCCTTCAGACGCAGTTTCACGGCACAATTTTCACAGCATCGAACATTTGATCCGGCGCCTCCCAAATCAGGAAAACATTCCTTAGATGAACTGGAACACCAAAACAGAGTGCACTTCATCGAAACAACTATGAAGCAGAGTCTGAGATCATAAAGCCTCTTAGTATATACAATACAAGTCATGAAACCCAAACAGTGAAGGCCGCCAACGTCCACACTGAACCTTGATACTTCAATCATACATCGCGTACTGGTTTCAGACATACTAGTGTTTGGGGCGCCACCCTGTGGGGCTGCTTGAGAGGAAGTTGTGCGCATGTTTCCATTTAAAAAAAATACATTGAGTCCTCACCTCCGTCTAAGAAAACATCTGAGAAAAAAAATCCTCACCTTCATGTAAAAAAATGGTAAAAATATATATTTACTACCACACCCTACCAGTGCCACTTTGCATAACCCTCTATTTAAAAAATACCATAGGTCATCACCTCCATCTAAAAAAAATACATTTTAAAAATATTCCACACCTTCATCTAAAAAAATTCAAAAAAATTCTCGCCATGTGGCATCGCTGGTTGGCCGCCCTTTATGCGTAGCTTTAATGGGTTTAATGAGCTCATGCACCTTTACTTTAGGATTAGGATCATCAATGGAGAACGTAAGCAAGTTACCCTTTCCATCATCAGCTATCTCATCTTTGGGCAGAATTAAGTTGTATCCCTTCGGTAGCCCATCAGACAACGATGAGCTTCGTATCTTGTAAACTGATATCTGATAATAGTCTGTCAAAAAGGAACCATAGGACATCCTCCACTTGAACGTGGAGTTTGTAGCTTTAGGTTTGATGCAGACGACAGAGATGGCATGCCCGCGTTGAGCAGGAAAACTTCCCTGTCTTTGATACGAAGAAAATGTAGACCTGGTTCTAGGGTGAAGTTAACATCTTCGGAGTATTTGATGGTTGTACACGGCCAGTTGTGCTGGGAGGCAGAATGTTCAAGGAGGGCGTCTGTTGGCCCTGCAAAGCTGCAGCCGGACGCCGGGCAGAAACATGGGGAGCTCGGGCATGCCTTCTCGTGCTCTTCTTTCTTGTAGTAAGTGAGCTTCTGGGCGCAACCATATTTGGCATTGGCGCAAGGGACCGTGACTGATTCCATGAGACGTTCCATCCCTAAACAGCGCTCGAAGGTAGTTTCAGCAGAGCATAAGTGACACTTGTTGCGCACTAGCTTCGGATGACAAGAGCATATGAAATGTCCCACAGAACACTGTGGAAAAGGAAGAATTAGCCGGGTCCCCGTGTGAGAAAAACATTTGACGCACTACAGAGCAACAGAACAAGTTTGCACCACACAAAATTATGCAACCATTCATATTCATGTAGGGCTTAGTTTTGGTATATGCAACATGCTGGTCTGTAAATCTGCAACCGACATACGACTCTAAAGGGGAGCAGACAGACCAACCATAATGCTAGTAAAGGGGTATACGTCATCCGCGCTTGATCCATACGCTACTACTAGGGAACAGCTGTGAACTGGAAAATGGTGTGCATAGTTGCTAACAGTTTCAGTCTCAGAACAAAATGCTAGTGTCCTATATAATTAATTCTCTACGAAAATGAAATTTCAGCAACCATAGATACACCGATCCATGTTGTCTCAATAAACAGTTTTTTAGCAAGCTGTAGACTAACAAATAGTGTAGATTATTGCTAGCAGCTTCGGTCTCAGCCAAAATATCAGTGTCCTAATTCTCTACGGAAACAAAATTTCAGCGACCATATCTACTTCGTTTTTAATTTCATCTGAACTTTGAGAGACAGGTAAAAGTATATGAGAGGCCTGAGGGGATGAAAGCAGACGGGGCAGTCGAGGGCGTCCATCCCCATGGTGACATTCTGCCTCTTGCCGTTGCCGCTGCTCTGTCCCTCTCCCGGGGCTTCTACTCGTCTCTTGATAGAGATGCCAACGTCCATCGCAACAAAAACTCGCTTGATGTTACAATTAAACGTGCAGCAGAGCTTCACACCTGTCGATCAACACAAACAACCTCACCAATCTGTCTCCAAGATATATGCTGGCAATAGTAGGCACAAGCTATCAAAGGCTTCCTGTGTTTGTGCCAGACTAGAAAGGGTAAAGCGACTCTCCAGACTGGAGCACGCATTGGAGATGTGCTAAATCCATCTAATCATCCTGAATTGCTGTAATTTGCTCATGTCTTTTATTTATTTTTTCTATTTTGGTTCAGGAGCACGCATTGATAATTTATTTGTTCATGTAGAGGACCAGTTACTACATGCAACTGGTGATGGTCTCAAGAAGAAGCGGTGAAAAGGGAAGAAATTTACCTATACCCGCCGGGAGGTCACCGTTGGCGATGAGGCCGACTTCTCGCCGGCTACGCTAACTCCTCGGAGGGGAAGGAAGAAGGGCTCTGCTCTGAGCCGGAGGAGAGCACCGGAGATGCGTCGGGAGAGGAGGCGACGGCGGCGGAAGATTGGAGCGACGGAGGTGCGGTGTGAGAGGAAGAAGGGTGGGCTGGGCCAGCGGGTATTGTGAGGTTTCCAAACAACCTACACCACTACGGCATGAGCCCACAGCTAACCACCCGCTGGTTGAAGGTTTCTTTGAATTTGTTAACATTTTCATAATTCATAAACATTATATTAAAAAACATGGATTTTTTTAATTAAAAAATGCAAACATTGTTCATAGTTCGTGAAATTTTACAAGGTTAGACTGTTTTTATAATTTTGAGAGCATTTTTTAATTGAAATAAATATTTTCTTCTAGCAGATGATTTTATTCTGCAGTGTATTGTTTGATACCTTTTTCATGATAATATTTCTATTGGTACAGTACATTTCACATTTACTTCACAAATATGCACAAATTTTAATGGAGGTAATACCCTACTTCCTGCTTGATTGATCTTGATGAATATAGGGATTACAAGAGTTGATCTACCTCGAGATCGTAATGGCTAAACCCTAGTTGTCTAGCCGATGATCGTTTTGTTAGCCACCACGGACTAAATCCTCCGGTTTATATACACACCGGAGGAGGCCTAGGGTTGTATAGAGTTGACTTGCGGAGGAAGGAAACACTACACCCGTACATCGAATTTGCCTTTCTACATACATAGGAGTCCTACCCGCACATGGGAGATGGTCTTCTGCTTTATCTTCACGGCTCATCAGTCTGGCCCACAACAAGTAGTCCGGACACTCGAGGACCCCAAATCCATGACTCCCTCGGTGTGCTAACCATTTATACCCATGGATGCGTTGTCCCATTGTGCACACATAGGGTTAATGGTTTCTGGTCTTGGAGTAAATAAAAGAATGATCTCTTCAGTGTTGGATCTGCGTACACGATGTTAGTCCACACAAAATTTAAAAGAGGAGGTCGGCTAGACGAGACTTTGTGATCTTCTAGTAATGATATGTTACAAAAGGGTTGTATCTCAGTTTGGCACACCCAAGTCCCAACAAAATACGAGTCTTCTTGTGTCGATCAGCCCAACATTCACTGCCTGCATATGATGTTCTAGCCCAGCAATGTATGGCAGATACACCAAAATGCTGCCTCTGTGGCGCGGCTGATTCATTGAGGTACTCGCTCCTGGAGTGTTCGATGTCAAGATGTGTTTGGGCAATGGATGACAAGGACCTAGTTGAACATTTGATATGCACAAATGAAGCAAGTGCAAGAAAGGTGTTGTTCGAGCTGCTGAGTTCATTATCACACGCTGAGTTTGTTCGGGTAGATGTCTCTGTGTGGGCGGTTTGGTCCTCGAGAAGGAAGACAATCCACGAATCTGAATTCAAATCTTCTCTCTCGACCCATCTGTTTATCAAGAATCATCAAAGAGCTAAGCAGGTTAGACACGAAGCTACAAAAACCATAGATTCCGATCACCAGGAATACATGGGGTGCATGGTTAGCACCACCGACAAGCTTCAGTAAATTTAATGTTGATGGAGTTTCGAGAAATGGTCATGTGGGCTAAGTTTGAGTGGTTTGTGCAGTGAAAAGGGAGAATTTTTTGGCTCTTCAGCTATGGTCTTTTTGTGTATTGTTGGCCATTGATTCCGGAGACTCTCGCATGTAGGGAAGCGCAAGAATTGGCCAATGATCTTCTTCTTCGGCAATTATTTGTTGCTTCAGATTGTTATCAGCACCAAAGGAGATCGAAGATGGTAGTGGAGGAGACAATGTAGCTATTGGACGCGAGATCAATACAAGGCGAACCGGATTTGATGAATGTTGTTTTAGCCATGAAAGTAGAAATTGTAATTTTGAAGGTCTTTACCGTGCAATTTTTTTGCCTTCTCTTACGGTTGGACGCCACCTATGGCTAGGAATTCCCCATGATATTGTAAAGATCCCTTTGAACATTTAATAAAGTGGAGTGGGATTATTCTCAAAACAAAATGCTACGACTACAAAGAAGACGAAGAGAGTGACATCAACCTTTTCTTGCTTCACATAGGGTCACTAGACCCCGCGGGGGCCCCGCTGGTTCACGTCCAGGCACACGCGCATGAGTACGTAACCGGATGCTCCGTTGGTTTCACTTGGTTCACCGGCCAGTCCCAGGCCACGATGCTGGGCACTATCCTCCGCTCGTCGCTGTTTAACGGGCTACCGAAATGTTGCCTATGTACTATCACCTAGGTGCACCGCCAAGATGGCGAGCGTGTTGTGCTCACTATCACCATCAGTATCGATAGGGACACATGGGATGCCAAAATTGGCAGCAAGAAGGACGATGAAAGCGAACGAATGGCCTGGATAGGGGCTGCACCTGCCCAAGGTAGGACCGAATAGGATGATGGGGTGGATGGTCACAATGGTGATTGAGGCAAGGGGTACTTTGGTTGTTTGGGTCCTAGCTTGACGGCAGTTTATTATTTGAAGGGTGTGAGACTTCGTGCATAAAATCTTGGGGGTCAGCCTGCCCGACGGCCTCGAAGGAGCGGAAGATCATCTCGCTCAAGTCGAACTGAAGCTAAACTGCAAGAGTTTGTACAATGGACCTTATGTAGGTACAAAATTCATGTGGTATGAGATGTTAGGAGGATTGTGCAGCGCAGTAGCATCTAGTAGAATCCTGGTTGTCATTTCTTAATCTCAAGAACTATCCATTTGTGCATGTGCGTAGTTTGAACATGGATTGTGCAGCCAACCCAAACGAGGGAATAAATTTCACACTCTTAAAATGATAGAAAAGTTTGAATGGAAAGAAATGGGACAAGATCCCGAGAAGAGCATGTGGCTGAGATTACAACCTCTATAGGGAAACACAATAGCTCTGCATTTCCATATATATATTTGATAAAAAAGTCCAAAGAGTTGATGAAACAGATAATCCAAAACGCATTCATCCTTTTGCAAGACATATATTTTAGCTATATTTCTACAAGTTACGATGGGCCCTATATATTGAAGAGAGAATAATACCAAATATATGATACGTTTAAATCTTGTCACGCAAATGCGCAAATCATTCTGCTATACCTGATGATTCATGCACATTAAATCTGAGCAACTTATTGGCTCTGCACACCCTCATGAGGGCATGCCACCCAATCCCATGTGTGGTCAGCCCTGCAGCAATGGCGAATACCCTCCACCCAGCAACGACGCACACATAGGCAAGGAACACCGATGGCACAACGCACATGGCCACGAGCGCGGGCAGTGGAAGAGGCACATGGTAGGGGCGCTTTAGTGTTGGGTACTTGGCTCGGAGCCAGAGGAAGGAGGAGAACTCGAGCAGCAGGCCGAGGCTATAGAGGAAGTTAGCTGTCGCAACGATGTCGTCGAAACCGAGAAATGAGACCGGGGTGGTGACAGCGGTTGAGGCAGTGATGGAAACCCATGGAGTTCCGGTGCAAGTGGCACGACTGGAGAAGACGGGCGGGAGGAGGCCTAGATCCGCCATTCCGTGGAGCTGGAACACGCCACTGCTCATCTGGGCCTCAAACATGCCAATGGAGGAGATTACCGCACCTGCCCTTGTCCAGTACTTGAGCCATGGACCCCGGATGATGCCTGTTTAGATACAATAAAATTATGAGATAAGTTAGAAGGCTGATTGTAACATGCACTCACAAAAATTTCGCCCAACTCAATTGTAGCACAAGCATGCCATGTCTACGACTTTTTTCTTGAGTATTCACAACAGTAGAGAGCATCATGCATCTATTGTGTTCTTTCCGTTGGCTTTACAATAATTTTGCATATGTGCACTTGATAGCTACAGGGCCTTCCCTCGGAATGGACAGTGGATCGTTACTGTAGTCTAGCCAGTGGTCTGCTGCCGTCCACCTCACTAGTGCAGCTCTAGCAGCTATATGGCCCATTGTCAAGTCATAATCTCATCTTTATCGTTTTCTAACATCTCCTAGTCCACCGGTGCATCTAATTATTCCTATCGATGCCCACACATTTGATTGTATGAATCACGCATAGTTGATTTAATAATATAGGAATTAAAAGTAAAAAGAATATAACTCATATACATTATATTTGGTTATTATTGTGCAGCCAAAAAATATTTTAAATATAAATGGCATAATATAATGGAAGAAAATTCTCAAGCATGTTGAATTGACCTTTGATGAGGTGGCATATGTGGTATTGTGGGATATGTGCATGGGGTCAGCTAATAATGAAAGCCTTTTTTCTCATGCATGATGTGGTGGACCTTTGTTGAGGGGGCATATTTGCATGTTAAGATGATTAATAGACGTTGTGGGGGATGAATTATTTAGGTATATATAGGATATAGAATTTTCAACTAATGTTGTTGCAGCCAAATGCGGTATGAAAAAATAGGCATTATGGTGATGTGTCATAAATGCTAGAGCTAACGATACCGCTCTATGTCCTACAGTGAGTTGTCTTTGTCCTACAGTGAGTTGCATATTAATGATAAGCGTGCCAAAGAAAAACATGTCCTATTTTTTTCAAGACTAGTATTAATTTAGATAGTAATGGAATTTGATGACAATATCTTGGTTTGGCATAGCTCAATTATATGTCCAACATTTAACATATTTTATGAAGTTGTTTTATATTATCTGTGATTAATAATTCACATGGATTCAAGTCAAGCTTATGGGAAGGGTTATTAGGATGTACTATTATTGTTGTGGTTTTAGTTAAAAAATTAACTAAAATCATGCCAATAATTATGTAACAGAGGGAGTACTAGGCAACAAAGTTCGATAAAACATATTTGAATCACGAGAACAAGAAGCAATACAATATTTTAACAATGTTCAAAGATTATTTAATTCATAAAACCTAGATAAAATCTTAATTGAAGCCAAAAAATTAGATTGATTTGTACACAAAAATTATATGGCATCGTAACTGTGTTTAACAAAAATGCATTGAAGCCGTCACATGCTCATTTGTGTTGGCGATGTGCTAGTTTCATTAAACATGAGGCGTGGAGAGAGTGGTACTTTATGTATCAGTAGTATCATATTGAAACTAATAAAGACCTTAAAAGAACTTAGATGGCCAGTCAATCAACCGAGCAGAACCCAAATATTGGAAGTCTGGGATTACGTCTAGTCTTTGAAGGCTGAACACAGCCGGCAACCAAGATCTGGGTGAATAGCATTGTACCAATCAAGAAACACCAATGCACTAAATCCAATGAAGTGCAGGAGGATACAGAGATATGTTAGCCAATATATAAGCTATCAATATTTGAATTTGATTTTGGTGATTTTTCCAAATGATTATTGTGGGAAGATGGCACCAAGGGAATCCCATAGATATGTGTAATGCATTTTACAGAACAATGCAACTAGTCTTATGCTATTATTTATACAAACCGACAATCCAATACACTTGATGAAAAAGGTCCAAAGTTTTGATCAAACAGACAATTCAAAATGCATTCATCCTTTTGCAAGACATATATTTTTGCTATATTTCTACAAGTTACGATGGGACCTATATATTGAAGAGAGATTAATATCAAACATATGATACATTTAAATCTTGTCACGCATATGCGCATATCATCCTGCTAAGCCTGATGATTCATGCACGTTAAAGCTGAGCAACTTATAGGCTCTGCACACCCTCATGAGGGCGTGCCACCCGACCCCAAGTGTGGTCAGCCCTGCGGCAATGGCGAATACCCTCCACCCAGCAACCATGCACACATAGGCTAGGAACACCGATGGCACAACGCACATGGCCACGAGCGCGAGAAATGGCAGAGGCACATGGTAAGGGCGCTTTAGTGTTGGGTACTTCGCTCGGAGCCAGAGGAAGGAGGAGAACTCGAGCAGCGTGCCGAGGCTATAGAGGAAGTTAGCTGTCGCAACGATGTCGTCGAAACCGAGAAATGAGACCGTAATGGTGACAGCGGTTGACGCAGTGATAGCAACCCATGGAGTTCCGGTGCAAGTGGCACGGGTGGAGAAGACGGACGGGAGGAGGCCTAGGTCCGCCATTCCGTGGAGCTGGAACACGCCACTGCTCATCTGGGCCTCAAACATGCCAATGGAGGAGATTACTGCACCTGCCCTTGTCCAGTACTTGAGCCATGGATCCCCGATGATGCCTGTTTAGATACAATAAAATTATGAGATAAGTTAGAAGGCTGATTGTAACTTGCACTCACTGGATTTCGCCCAACTCAATTGTAGCACAAGCATGCCATGCCTACGACATTTTTCTTGAGTATTCACCACAGTAGAGAGCATCATGCGTCTATTGTGTTCTTTTCGTTGCCTTTACAATAATTTTGCACATGTGCACTTGATAGCTACAGGGCCTTCCCTCGGAATGGACAGTGGATCGTAACTGTAGTCTAGCCAGTGGTCTGCTGCCGTCCACCTCACTAGTGCAGCTCTAGCAGCTATATGGCCCATTGTCAAGTCATAATCTCATCTTTATCGTTTTCTAACATCTCCTAGTCTACTGGTGCATCTAATTATTCCTATCAATGCCCACACATTTGATTGTATGAATCACGCATAGTTGATTTAATAATATACTATGATTTAAAACTAAAAATAAATAGAACTCCTATACATTATATTTGGTTATTATTGTGCAGTCAAAAATATTTTAAATATAAATGGCATATTATAATGGAAGAAAATTCTCAAGCATGTTGAATTGACCTTTGATGAGGTGGCATATGTGGTAATGTGGGATATGTGCACGGGGTCAGCTAATAATGAAAACCTTTTTTCTCATGCATGATGTGGTGGACCTTTGTTGAGGGGGCATATTCGTATGTTAAGATGATTAATAGACGTTGTGGGGATAAATTATTTAGGTATATATAGGATATAGAATTTTCAACTAACGTTGTTGCAGCCAAATGCTGTTTGAAAAAGTAGGCATTATGGTGATGTGTCATAAATGCTAGAGCTAACGATACCGCTCTGTGTCCTACAGTGAGTTGTCTTTGTCAGTGAGAATAAGATGTTGTACATGTCTTAATTTCGTAAGCAACTACTGTCTCACAATAGGGCCGAATGTACGGAGTGAAGAAGACTGAACCACCGGAGTGGAGAGGTCTACCGCCCACCATCTCTCTGATCGCCACCATACAATTAGTGAGTCAAAAGTCAAGATCTATCATCATCACCACACCACCTGATTTGGTTCCCTGATGTAAACTAATAAAAAAGTGTTTATATCACTATTTTAGTATTCTAAATAATTTATATTAGTTTATCGAGGGAGTACTAGTGAAAAAGACTGAACCCGATCTGCTAGTATCATTATTGTAATAATTGTATGTAAAATAGTAAACGTCTGTGGGTACCTGCGGCATCAGCCAAGTAGCCGTTCACCCATGCGTCCGGCGATGCGCCCGTGGCGCCGGTCGCGGCCATGAGCGGCAGCAGGTAGCTGACGGCAATCAGAACTACCGCCGCCGCCAGCGCCCGCGGGAACGTCCGCTCCGGCCGCTCCACCTCGCCGGCCATGGTGCTCGCGCTGTCCCAATAGTTGAGGTTCCAGAACAGCGTGTTGAAGAACAGCCTCCAGTCTTTCTTCCTCCCCTCTACCCGCGTCACCCACCGCCCCGGCCGTACCTTGGGCACCGCCATGGCCGTCATCAGCACGAACGGGACAAGCGAGGCTATTCCCAGCGTCGTGGCGCCCCACCCGACTACGCTCAGGCCGGCGAAGTTCAACAGGGAGAGGAGCAGCGTCATGCCGATCACCGCGGCTGAGCGTGCCCTGCCTGGTCTTGCGACAGAGGGCACCACGCCACCGAGGTAGTCGGCCACGAGAGCCGGGTAGGCGGCGATGTTGATGACGATGCCGAGGTACTTCCACGTGCCGAGGAGCGATCCCGCCAGCGGACCGAAGGCGTGGTCTGCCCAGAGGACGAAGCCGCCGTTGCCCGGGAACGCGGCGGCGAGCTCCGCGGTGACGAGCGACTCCGGGACGCCCCACGCCAGGGGGAAAACGAGGAAGCCGAGCAGGGTGAACAACGGCCCCGCGGCGTGGACCGCCTGCTCGGAGCCGTACGGTCCGCCTGCCACCTCGAAGTAGATCAGGAAGACGAGCGGAACCATGGTGATCCTGCGCTGGTGGTCAGACTCGGACGGCGTTGAGCCATCGCCTTGTGGCGCGACAGTGCCATGCAGCTGAGGATGTTCCTGACTCTGTGTCGGTGATGATTGCTTGGTCATTAGGATTTCTTGATCCATTGTGAGTTTACTCGCTAGAGTGTCGAGGAACAAGCTGGGCAGCTAAGCGCACGTGCCCATCATTCTTGTGGGCATTGTGCTATATAACTTGAGGAGCTGAAACGGATATGTAAGATACACCACAAAAAAAATATCTAGCTGACCTATCTTCTCATTAGTACTAGTAGTAATAACTAGTAGTACTAGCATGGTGGCCCTCACAGATGCGAGGGCAGCCCTTTAATTTGTTGAAAGTGACAACGAAATAAATTGACGGTTCTATATATTCATGTCCACAGTATGTGACATTAAAGAATACTGTTCTATAGCAAATAAAATATCACATTCTAGATGGAAACCAATCATTTTGATTTTAGGGATGATTGTTATAACATTCCCAAAAATATCATATTAGAGCATCTCCAGCCGCGTCCCCAACAGGCCTCCAAGGCCGTTTTTAGCGCCGGCGTCGAAAAATCGGCCCAGTCGCGCCCCCACGAGCCTGTTTTTCACCGGATTGGGCCGAAATTGGCGCCGGCGCTCCCAACCCGAACCCGGCGCGCTGGGGGCGCCCGGGGGCGCCGGCGCGAACGTTTAGGCGCGAAAAAGTGGCGGGACCGGCGCGTCAGCGAGACGAAGGCTGGTCGTCCTCATCGTCTCGGTTTTCCCGCAGGGAAATCAATGCCAAGACTGCAGCCGGTCAGCCTGCCCATTGATTCACGGGCGGCGCAGTGTGGCGACGCCGCCCCGCCTTCCGCCACGCGTTCGCACGCGGCCGCCCCCGAGCCGCTATAAAAGGCGCCCCTGGCCGCGCCGGTGAGGCACCAATCCATCGGCAGTCCTCCCCCTCCTCGCCGCCGCACTTCCTCCCCTCTCTCCGCCATTCGAGCCTCTCTCTCCCCCCGGCAACCATGAGCGCGAGCTACCCCGGCGACGCGACGGCGGCCAACGGTTTAGGCCACTGCTCGCTGCATGAGTGGGAGACCTACCTCCTCCACGAGGCCAACTACCCCGCACCGCCCGACGTACGCGCTCCGTCACGGTGGAGGCTCAGCGCCGGCGGGGTCCCAGTCCCCCCTTTGCCCGTCCCAGGGACGCCCTATTTCCACGCCGAGATCGAGCGTGCGCGGGCGTCCCTGCCGGTCGCAGAGAGGGCGCTCCCGGAGTACGCCGCCGACAACCACGCGGCGTGGGCGATGTACTTCGAACGCCGGCAGGAGAAGCGGCTCGTCTCCACCAACAACGCGCTGATGCCGCGCGGCCGCAACAACAGCGAGGGCCGCCGCCTGTGGTGGGGCGTCCCTGGCTGCATGGTCAGCGGCGTCCTCGCGCACGTCGAGGGCGGCAACGACCCGCGGCTCGAGTGAAGCAGCGCGCTGGGGCGGCCGTGTCAAGGAGGAGAAGCATCGGCCGTAGTTTAGGGTTTTTTTCATCCCTTTTATTCGTGTAAAAAACGTCTAAATTTTGCCGAAATATGTCATGTTTGTTCAAATATGGCCGTGTTTGCTGAAATTTTGGCTGAACTGTGGGGACGTCTGGGGCCCGACCTGGGGGCGACGGCTGGGGACGTGCTCGCCCCCACTCCAAAAATAACGCCGGCTCGCCCCCAAGCGGCGATTTTTGGCGCGTCTTGGAGGCGCAACGGCTGGAGATGCTCTTAGTGATCATATGCGTCATTTATACAATATTCGTCCTTTATAAATTATAATAAACCCATACGTAGAATTACATTTACGCGTGAGTTGTTTTCAGTATTGTTATGAGGTTGTATCATTATGTTACCAGGTTAACATTCAGTTTCACACTAATTGGTATTATGAATTTATAGTTAAAAATCAATTAGTTGGTATTATAATGTAGTTAAAAATCTATCAGTTGTGGCATTGATAAAATTTCTGCTCCTGGGCAATGAATTGGACGTTCCATCAAATGGAATAGGTAACATATATCATATTTTATTGTATTATAAGCTATTCTTGTCAATAGGTAGAGATAACGTAAGTAGAAAGAATTTTTATTTTAGCTTTTTTCAACTTTTCCATCTCATTTCCTACTGTCGTTCTTAAATATGTGAAATTATTCCTCTATTATTAAAACTTGGAAATTTTCATATGGTCCAAAAATATACTGTACTTGATAACTTAGATATGGATAATCTCAATGATCCAACTTTAAATAATTATTTTCATATGAATTTCTGCTGAGAAACTAAAAGAAAAAATGCTACTTAATTTTTAACACAAATTTAGTAGTTTATTTTCTTTGAGGGTTTTGTGCATGTAGATACCAAATCATAGCTATTTTGAAGAGATGGTTGTACTCTCTCTCTCTCTATCATTTTTATGATCAATATTAGACCAGAAATATTAGGGGGGGGGGGCAATAACATGAATAGAGGGTGTAACAACAAAACTGTCATTAAACCCTCGTTGATGGCTTGTACCAAACAATTAAGGGAATGGCTTTATGTTAATTTTCGAAATACTTTCTGATTAGATGATTACTCCCCCTTCGTCGCCGTTGTGGGCTGCCACCTCCTCCGCTTTTTTCTCTAATAGTTTCATTGCAAATTTACGGAACTGCGGCCAATTAAGTTCTCTACATTTCCAACTATGTGTTACTCCGTATATAATGACCAAGCAAGTGATATAACCACTAGTAAATAATCTAAAGATAGAAATAGATAATGAAGTTAAGGATTCGAAACTAATAGAGCCTTGGTTATTTTACATAACATGGTGTTGATCGCAAATAGTCAGGATGACGATCACTAGTGTTTTCAGTTTCTTCTATTTAGCATTTGCGTCAGGATCTGTCTCCTGGCGAGGAGGGGCAATCGTATGATCGCAAATAGTCAGGATTACTCAAACACAATCTGATCATTATCTCATAATCCATCGGATCCCAGCAAACTCATCATAGCAACAGCATAAGGATTACATATGTGCCTCGATCATGTAGGGCAGCTCACGAGGACTAATTAGTGAAGCACAAGAACGGGAGGAGAACATCACATAGCTACTGGTTATGGACCCATGGTCCAAGGGAGACTACTCACAACTCATCCGGGAGGCGTCCATGGTGGTGGAGAAGCTCCCGGTGGTGATCCTCCCCTCCGGCAGGGTGCCGAGAAGAGTTCTCCTGGTGCTCCCGATCTTGGAAGCGGCGGCGGCGGCGGAACAGAGATGAGATCGCGAAAAAGGGTTCCCGTCTCGAGGGTTTCGGGAGACGGTATAAATATATGCCAAAGGGGGGCATCAGACGAGGCTCGGGGGGCCCAGGCGCCCCCCCGGCGCGGCCAGGGGGTGCCGCGCCACCAGGGCGCCTGGGGCCCTGGTAGCCCCCCTCCGGCTGTGCTTCGGGTGCCTGGTAGCTTCTGGAACGCTGATTTTTTATATAATTTTTCCGGGATTTTTCTGGCAGTTCTCGTAATGTGAAAACCTGAAATACAAAAACAGCCGAAAACAAAAACTGGCACTAGGGTGCACTGAGTTAATAGGTTAGTCCAAATATGATCAAAAGTGTATGGAAGTGTATAAATATCATAGCAATATCACCCAAAAGAGACATGGAGCAAGCAGAAATTATAGATACGTTTTGGACGTATCAGCATGTCATGACGACATGAGTTTTATCCCCAATATCAGAATGCAAGTCAGAGGCCATCCTATCTCGTGTAATCAAGACCTTCGCTGGTTAGTGCGTTCGCGTGGTGTCTCTCGGCGCTCGATGTGTGTGTGCATGTGTAACGACTGGGGTGCGCTGATGGTAAGTGTCTGTATGGCTATGTTATCTATCATTTGCGCTTCGCGTGGAGTTTGGTATGTGTGCATTGTACGGCAATAATTTAAAGAGATAGTCAGATGGTATTGGTATATAAAAAAATGGAGTTTGAACAAGCAACTTTCTTTGTTTATATTTTGATGTTATCTTTCCCGAATCATAAGTAAGCTTATCTTTCACCAGCAAGCAACTGAAGTTTTGACATTAATTTGCAGGACTTGGGTTTTCGGAGCATGAACTACTGTAAACTTGGAGTTGGTATCTGGTTCCATTTAATGATAATGTAACACGGGGAGGAGGAGGCTTCAGTCTCCTATTCATAAAGAAAAACATACATGACTTTTTCATTGATGTCTCAAAAATAAACCTGAATTTGGAGGATCTCGCTGACATTGCATGTGACCCTGTAGGGTGGTTTGCACATGTGATGAGCTACTTGCCGTTACGCTACATCTCAAACCTTCCACTTGGGGTAACCAACGAGGTGCGAGAAGCCATCAAGCAAAGTTTCTGGCGCCGTTGCCGGGGACTCCACTCTTCAAGATAGGGGAGTTGCACGCTATCTTTTATCTTTGCTTTTTTGTCTTGTTAGTTTACCTTTCAGTTTTTGCTTTAGTGTCCTCTATCAAAAATCACAAAAAAATTATTTGCTTTTCTGTTAGCAGTCCTTTCTGTTTAGTCAAGCATGTTAGGATATGGTGCTTTGAGGGAATCAGAAGTTCTAGATTTCCATCAAAGGGATGGAGAAAATATGAAGAAGGCATGGGACAGAATTTCTGATGCACATAGGAGAATTATGCCTTGGATACCTATAAAAATTGTGCTTAGAAATTTTTACCATGGTCTTTTTAAATGGTGTAAACACTCTCTCGATATTATAGCCGAAGGAGATTTCCTAGAGTGTGATGAAGCTAGAGCTCTTGAAATTATACATGGTCTATCTAGTTACTTTGTTTATGATCATAGTTTTGATACTGTCATAGATAGACTTGCTACTATTGAGAAAAGAATGGATGCTCTAGACTTGATGAAGGTAGAGAAACCCAAACCCAATAAGAGAGATATTTTGGAAATAGACAATGATTGGGAGCCTTTTGTTAGGATTAGCATCTCTAATCAAGACTTCCTTGCTTATTGTGATATTGGATCTATGGTTTCTACTATGCCAAAAATTGTTCATGATTCTTTAAAATTTAACATGGACAAATTATCATCCTATCATGAACATGCTAATGGAGATATTTCTGAGATCCAGGGAAGAATAAAAGACGTACCAGTTACATTCCTTAAAGGGATTGCAATGGTTGATTTCTTCATCATGAAGCCAAACCAAGGAAATATAGTGCTTGGAAGGGACTTCCTCCGAGCCGTAAAGGGCTTCATCGATATAGGTAAGGGACAAATCCGCCTACGCGGGAAGGCAAAAGGTACGTACCCCTTTCCTAGAAGGAACAAGGGTGAACTTGTTGAGGAACCATTTGAAGCAATTTATAACTCCGATTATTATGATGATTTTTTATTCCTCTTTGCATCATGCCTAGCTTAAAGGCATAAAAGAAAGCGCTTTTGGGAGGCAGCCCACAACGAATTAGGTTTTATTTTGCTTTTGTTGTGTCTTGATGTTTGTTACTACAGTAGCATCATCATTGTATGTTTTCTTTTCAGCTTTGTGCCAAGTTTAGCCTCCGATTGCAAGAAAGTTCAAAAGTTGTGACGTGCAGTCCAGAAAACAGATTCTGTCCTTGGACAGAAAAATTCGTATAAAATCACCGGATCATCTTTTTGATCTGAATTTTTTTGACAGCGTGCTCTATACAATTGGCTTTCGGGCATCTGTTCTGAGTTTTTTGATTTGAGTTGCAGAAGTGCCACGAAAAAATTATTTACTACCTGCTGGTCTGTTTTTCACAGATTCTGTCCTGTTTTGCCTTTTCTTCGTTTTGCAAACCTTGAGCTTGCTTTTTCTTTGCAAAAACCTTTTGGAAATCTTGAGAAACAGTAGTTCTTCAAGATTATCCTTATTTCCAGTAGGGAAAAATTATTTTATTATGGGTACTAACCTCGCTAATCAGATTATGATGAGTTATGTATGAAGGGAGTTTTCAAGTGTGCGAGGGAAGATGATAAAAGAAGATTCAGGAGGGTCAAACACTCAAGCTTGGGGATGCCCCCGTGCACCCCCAAGAAATATTCAAGAAGACTCAAGAGTCTAAGCTTGGGGATGCCCCGATGCATCCCCTTCTCCATCAACAATTATCAGTTCGTCTTTCGTTCCACTATATTCTTATCACTTCATGTGTTATGTGCTATGCTTGGAGCGTCTTGCGCTTAGTTTCCTTTTTAGTTTTCTTTAGCTTTGCTTGCTGTTCATAACAAGTTAGAACCCAGCTTTCTTTGTGTGGGAGAGAAACACGCTCCACTTCAACCTAGAACACAACATAGGATTTTCATGTTTATCTTTGCTATGTGTGTTCTTTGTCTTTCCATAGCTACTGTCATGTTTAGCTCTTAGTTTTCATGCTTTTCTTTTTAAAGAGCTTTTGTTTAGTTAGTTGTTGAACTCTCTTGAGTTTTCATGTTTATATTGTTAAGAGAGTTTGCCTGTTGCACTGAGTTGTGTGTCTTAACTTAAAGTAGGTAATTGAGGTTGCTATTTCATTTTAGTAGTAACTTGCAATAGTTTTGAGGTATTGCCATGAGTAATGTCTGAACTTTTGGTGACAAGAGCTTTAGCCTATTAGTGATAGATGTCGTATTTTGGGCAATCCGTGTTTATTTTCGAAAACCTACAAAATAGTTGAGAACTTTAGCTACTAAATGGATCACTAATCTTTGGAGGGATCGAATATTAGAGTACACTCACGTACCATGAGTCGAGGATGCGCAAGGATAACCAAACCCCCATACACTCCTCCTCTGGGTACTTGTCTCTTTGTGAACCACCTAATTAGATTGAGAGTTACCGATAATAAGTGCATGAGTTCTTCGGACTAATGTGAGTATTCGAAAGTTGACACTTCCACCTAGCCATATTTTTCTAGCCTCTTCGGTGCCGTGCATTGCCCTTTCTCACCTCGAGAGTTGGCGCATACTTCGCTGGTGCATCCAAATCCTTGGCACGATACGCTTTGTCATCATAAGCCTCATTATATCCTTCCTCAAAACAGCCACCATACCTACCTATCAAGGCATTTCCATAGCCTTTCCGAGATACATTGCCATGCAACATCCATCTTCTCATGACTTGATCTTCATGTCATACATGCTTTTTGCTTGATCGATGAGCCGCATGCTAGTTGGGCCTTGCCCTAATCATTGCTACATGACGCGCTAGTATCATTGCATATCCTGATACACTGGCAGAGGCATACATTTGCATACATCATGATAGTTTCATTTTCTTTATGTTGAGTACTTTTGTAAAGTGTGAAAGATCTTCTATACTTCTTGTAATATATAGAGTGTTGCCCCTAAAGTGAGGAAAAGATCCCAAAGAGGACAAAATCAAAAGATCCCAAAGAGGACAAATGAGAGTTAAATAGAAAGAGCCATTGAGGCCACAAAAAAATAAAAATAAAATGTAGAAAAAAAGAGAAAAAGAAATAAAAAGAGAGAAGGGGGCACACTACTATTTTCTTTTGAGAGATCCACACTCGTACTCCATCTTATACCTTGTGCTCAATAGAGATTATAATTCATGCATATAGCTATGTGGGGACCTTCACACTATAGAACTTGGCTTGTATATTCCAATGATGAGCCTCCTCAAAAGAGCTCTATGTCTTCTTGAGCAAGCAAGTTGGATGCACCCCCACTAGTTCCATTGGAGAGCTTACCTTAGCTCATATGTGCATCCGTTGCATGGCAATCCTTACTCCTCACATCATTTCTGTCATTGATGTGAGCCTTTCACACCTTTTTTGTCTTCCCCCTCTATCATTTTTTTCTCTTTGCCATCCTAAGTGTCGACTTTCTTGCTTACGCTCATCCATTGCATGAGTGCTCAAAATATCGAAAGGGAGTGGATCATTTTGACTTGTACCTGACTGACGGTCTGGGGATGAGTCATGATAAGATTCCAAAGAAGACCAAGTGTGAAACTTTAGTAGATTAAGTTCTCAACAATACAAAAACTATGTTTTACTCTCTCATATATCCCTATCCCGTTTCTTGCACGCAAACACCATTTGGAGACATTCGAGTCACGGACAGCGAGAGCTCTTGCACCTTTATGTTCTTATGTTACTTGTTACAATGCTAATATAGACTCTTGCTTGTTATGACTTGAATTGAATTACATGCCTTGATTGCTTTACTTAAAAGTTCTTATATGGTTAATAGCATGTCACCACAGAAATTATGCTTGTTATCATTTACCTACTCGAGGACGAGCAGGAATTAAGCTTGGGGATGTTGATACGTCCAAAACGTATCTATAATTTCTGCTTGCTCCATGCCTCTTTTGTGTGATATTGCTATGATATTTATGCACTTCCATACACTTTTGATCATATTTGGACTAACCTATGAACTCAGTGCACCACAGTGCCAGTTCCTGTTTTTTGCTGTTTTTCTATTTCAGGTTTCCCCCATATTAAAAGTGCCCTAAAAATACCGGGAAAAATACAGGAAAAATCAGCGTACCGGGAACTTCAAGAAAAACCAAAGCAGGGCCAGAGGGGAGCCAGGGGCAGCCCAGGCGGCCAGCCCAGGCGGCCCCACCCCTGGCCGCCCTAGGGGGGCGCCTGGGCCCCCCTCTCTGCTTCTGGTGACCCCCTTTGGCATATATACTCCTCGCCTTTGTGATCTCGCCTCTGTTCCGCCGCCGCCACGCTTCCAAGATCGGGAGCACCAGGAGAACTCTTCCCGGCACCCTGCCGGAGGGGAGAACCACCACCGGGAGCTTCTCCACCACCATGGACGCTTCCCGGATGAGTCGTGAGTAGTCCTCCTTGGACCATGGGTCCATGACCAGTAGCTATGTGATGTTCTCCTCCCCTCTTTGTTCTTCATGGTTTAGACCTCGTGAGCTGCCCTACATGATCGAGGCACATATGTAATCTTTATGTTGTTGCTCTGCTGAGTTTGCTGGGATCCGATGGATTATGAGATTATGTTCAGATTGTGTGTGAGTAATATATTTGATTCACCTCTTTTATATTTATGTTCTTGAGTAATTCTTGCATGTTCTCCGTTGCTGTTCATTGCTTTGGCCGAGTAGTAGGTAGTAACTCCAAGAGGAAACGTTATGCTTGATTGTGGGTTCATGCCCCCTGATGACTAGCTTGAGTGACAGAAACATGAGTCTAGGGGATGTGTTGTTGCCACAAGGGAGAAAACAACGGTGCTTGTACTTGCGGGTGCAAGGATAGTTTACTTTACGCAAAGTTCTTTTAATGCAGTTGTCTGTTGCTTTGAGTTTACACTTTGGGTGGGATTCGCAACTTAATACCAGCGAGATGTTCTGGATAGATATCTCAAGGTGGATGATTAGTAGTAGATGCAGATGGATTTCAGTCTACTTGCCTTGGCGTACCGTCCATGCTTTTGAGCCTCTACATTTCTTTACAGCATAGTTAGCATTGGTTTGCGCACATAATCCTATCAATTGCCCAGCTGTAATTTGTTTACCTCGCTTAGTTGTTTTATCGTCTTTTGGGAGAGAGACATCACTAGTGAACATCATGGGACCCCGGTCCATATTACCATCACTGATCACACCCGCTATTTACTTCCTGTTCTTATTTCCTAGTTGCAGTCATAGCTATCACTATTATCTCTTGTGTTTGATCCTTTGTAAACGACAAGGCCGGAGGGATTGACAACCTCTCTGTACTCGTTGGGAGCAAAGTTATTTGTATCTGTGTGCAGGTCCTGTCAACCGCTAAGTATCTGGCGCCGTTAGCAGTTGACACCTACTTGTCGACCCTCGGAGTCTCACGGGATTCGATCCTTGGTATCTTTGCCAAGGGAAACTTGCCGTTACGCTACATCTCAAACCTTCCACTTGGGGTAACCAACGAGGGGCGAGAAGCCATCACGCACTGCCGGGAAAGAAGCAAAAGGCGCCAGAGCCGGGAAAGAAGTGAAAGGGGCCAGAGCCGCTGCTGAAGGTATGGAAAACGAGGTCTGTTTTCGGGGACTTGCCGTACTGGAAGATCCACCGTGTGCCTCACAGCCTTGATGTCATGCATATCACGAAGAACGTGTGCGAGAGTCTGCTTGGTACCCTGCTCAACATGCCAGAGAGGACCAAAGATGGGCCGTAAGCAAGGGCAGACTTGAAATCAATGGGCATCAGGGAGGAGCTTCACGCTAGTGATGATGATGATAAGGCGAAGCAGGACACAAAAAGTCGTCGCAAAGGCAAAAAGGCCAAGAAGACCGGAAATGACTACCCTCCCGCGTGCTTCACTCTAAGTCATGAGGAGATCGAGCAGTTTTTCACCTGCCTCGTAGGAGTAAAACTTCCTTACGGTTACGCGGGGAAGATAAGCAGATACCTAGACCCAACGAAGCAGAAGTTCAGCGGGATGAAGTCTCACGACTGTCACGTGCTGATGACGCAGATACTTCCAGTTGCAATCCGTGGGATCATGGAGGCACACGTCCGTGAAACGCTATTTGGCCTATGCAACTTTTTCGACGTCATCTCTCGGAAGTCGGTTGGCGTGAGGCAACTCAGAAGGCTACAGGAAGAGATCGTGGTGATACTATGCGAGCTTGAGATGTACTTCCCGCCCGCATTCTTCGACGTTATGGTGCATCTGCTGGTCCATATCGTGGAGGATATAATCCAACTCGGGCCGTCGTTCCTGCACAACATGATGCCATTCGAAAGGATGAATGGTGTCATCAAAGGATACGTTCGCAATATGTCACGTCCAGAGGGAAGCATAGCCAGGGGCTTTGTGACCGAAGAGTGCATCTCCTACTGCACGAATTATCTAGGCATCGAGAACCCCGTTGGTCTGCCCGTCAACAGGCACCTCGGCAGGGTCGCTGGATGGGGTCACCGTGAGGGTCGCCGCGAAATACATGTCGACTTCGAGGGTCGACTCGCCAACTTTGAAAGAGCAAACCTAGTCGCGCTAAAACACATAGACGTGGTCGATCCTTGGGTGGTAGAGCACAAAACCTTTATTGAGAAGACGTACAATGACCGAGGCCAACAGAGGACGGACGGAGATATAATCAAAGAGCACAACTCATGTTTCACGCGTTGGTTCAAGCAGAAGCTTCTGTCGTACCCTTTACATGAGGATTCTGCCGCGGAAGAACAACTCATATTCGCCTTGTCACAGGGCGCCGAGCACAACCTGATGACCTATGAGGCGTATGATATCAACGGCTACACATTCTACACTGAGGACAAGGACAGGAAGAGCGATGGTTGTCAAAACTCCGAGGTAACAATGGAATCCTACACCGGTAACGACAAGGACAGATACTACGGAAGGATCGAGGAGATCTGGGAGCTGAGCTACGCTGGAGAGAAGGTCCCGATGTTCCGTGTCAGATGGGCCAAGAGCGTCATAAAAGAAGACCGGTATTTCACCACCATGGTTATACCCGAAGCCAAATCCAAGACCACAGGCGCAAACGTCACCGCGAAATATGAGCCATGGGTACTGCCTTCCCAAGTGGACTAATGCTTCTTCATTACCGATTCGTCAAAGCCCAGTCGTGTTGTTGTGAGGAGAGGCAAAAGGAAGATCATCGGAATGGATGGAGTCGCCAATGAGCAAGACTTCGACAAGTACGGCGACCCGAAGATGGAACATGACGACGACGATGAAGTAGCAGCATACACCACAAGAAGAAGCAGGACCACCCTACCTAAAGGACGTCCGTTCCACAGAAGAACTCCATTTGCGAAAAAGAAGGGCAAGAACATTGTGAAAAGATAGCTAGCTCGCTAAGATCGATTGTATTTAAATTGTAGCCTTCATTTCTCGATTGTATTTCATGGGCACTTTTTGAACTCATGAATATTTTTAAATTTCATGGGCACTTTTTGAATTCATGAATATTTTTTCAAATTTGATGTTATTTTTTCATATTCATAACTGTTTTACCAATTCACAAATGAATGCAACTAAAAATCCAAAAAAAGACTAGTTGTGCTTGGTTATATGTTACTCCCAAAAGCATATAAAGTTTGTCAAATTTGGAGCTACGGATATTTAGTTATGATTTAAACATGTTTGAACATATTTAAACACAAATAAATATCAAACAACATTTTAAATGTTGTTAACATGGCAACAAACTGCATATTATTTTTGTACATGAAATTCTCAGCATCTAGCATATGTGACATGTTATATTTGAATGCATGGATAAAAAGATATGTGCAAAGAAAAAAATGCATAAAAACAAAAATTGGGGAGCCTGGGAATCAAACCCAAGACCTCCTAATGGGTGTTCTGTGTGCTAACCAGTCAGGCTAGAGTGTCTGTTCTGATGGAGATACGGTTAGGTGTAATATAACCTGAGTGCTCGAACTGTAATAAAAAAATACTAATGGCGCACCAGGGGAGGTGCGCCATTGATGTTGTCGTACTTATGGCGCACTAGGGGGAGGTGCGCCATTAGTATCCCTCCCCCCACTCCACCTATTCCCCGTGGCCGCCTCTCTCTCCCTCCCTCGCCAGATGCCCCACTCTACACCTCTCTCGCCAGATCCCGCCGCCACCCCGCCTTGCTCCGCCCCCTCCGTCCGCCGCGCCTCCCTCGCCGCCTCGCATCGCCCCAGGTGGCCCTGCCCTGCGTCGGCCCCTCCCCATGTCGGCCCTTGTCCTGCGTCGGCCCCTGACCTGCGCCGCCGCCCTCGAGCCATCCCTTCGACGCCGCCGCTGCCGACCCCGACCCCGACCCCTCCGGCGATCGGCCGCGCCCGCCCAGGTACCATATTGTTCAGGTCCCCCCACTGTTTTATACCTAAATAAAAAAGATCTTCTTGGCTGAATTCGAACTAAGAAGTAAAATCGCATTCCAGTTAAGAACATGTACGATGAGTTTGTGCTTGCATTTGGGCTGTTGCCAGAAAATGAAGGTGCTTTCATAAATATTCAGAACCATATTGAAGTAAAAATGAGCTTGCGTGGCTTCAAATTTAAAACAGCACCACCCCCATGCACTACCATTTACTACGTCAGAAGTTTACGCAGTATCTGCATAGCATCCTTCCCGTAACAGCATATCACTAAAATTCCTTATGATGAAATAGACATTTCCGAGTTGGTTATATGCTTTGGTGTAGTCAAGGTCAACTTCAATTGACTTCCAACAGTCTTGTAATAGCCTTATTGCACATATTTAAAGGGTTTGTACACTTGCTAAAAGTACCATATACGTCAATGCAAGAGTAGTACATTAGCAACCAATTGCTCCAACTACCAAATTAGCAAATGTCATTCAAATCTGCAAGACTAAGTAACCATATATGTCATGCAAATCTGTAACCCCCATTGCTCTGACTACCAAATTAGCAACCAATTACAATTTACAAATCTGCAACCCCCGCAGTCAGATGGAGGTTTATCTACTTCATGGTTAATCTAGTTGCACGATATTAAGAGCCACTACCTACATCTAATCTGATAGCACCAAAATTACAATATGTCTACTTTATAGCTGGTCATGCTCAAGTTGGGGCTGTATGCAAATTAAGAGAACATTTCAATCTGAACCAGACACCATATTTCTTTTACTCCCCTTTTCACATATAAACTATAAAGGTTACTTAGTCTTGTTGTTGATGAGTATGTCTGTCCTCCAAGGATCAAGATGATACATTGTGTGTGACTCTCCACAGCTGATACAAACATCACACTGTCATAATAACATCACATGTTCCAAGGATCCAATCATGACAATTTTCTCAATGATGTGCTATACTGAGTACACAATTATGATTTTTTTTACAACCAATGAGTCCCCTGCATATATTTGAGAAGTGGGTATGATCATCTTAGTTTAACAGGCTAAGCTAAATCCAAACTAGGGGTATACCAGACTATACCGTATGTATATATAGTTGTTGGTAGCGTGGCAAACCTCCCACTGACAAATATGTATATATAGTTCTGACAAGGTTTGGACTTGAACTTGGTGTATTGGGCAAAAGATCCAGGGAAACGTTTATTGTTCAGTAAATGTAGGGTATGTTCTGTGTTGTGCCCTGAAGTAGTACTATCCTGATGCTTCAACCTGTTATTATTGCTGCTGCTTTAATTTGTTTGTACTGTAACATCTTATAGCTTCACTGGTCCAATCAGCTACTGGAAATATCCATGTTTAGACATGGCAGATTTCCCCACTTTGCACTGCTGGGTTTTGTCTCTGACCATCGTGTCGTGATGATTTTGCAGGTACCCCGAGAGGCCCTTGAGTTTGCTGGAATTTCAATTAACTTCCGTACCGCCAAATTCGGGTACTCCATATGTCCTATTTTCAGCAAAGGTCATGCTGAAATTTTTCGTGAAATTTAGCATGACTTTGCTAAAAATAGGACATATGGGGTACTTGTGACTAATGCATGGGCCGGGGTATCTTAGTACTTAATTAAGTAGGATCAACTGCCCCTTTATTCTTGCTGCATTAAACCATAGGCGGCAATAGAGCCAAGTGATTAGGCCCAACTTAGAATTCTCCTTCCCATCTTAGCTTTTAGGATGCCTCGGTGTCGACAAACCATAAATTATAAAACCTTGGCTTTTAGGGTGCCTCGGTGTCGATAAAAACCTAAATGATGATAGCTTAGGCTTTTAGGGTGCCTCGGCGTCGAAAAACCCTAAATGATAAAAGCTTAGCTTTTAGGATGCCTCGGTGTCGACAAACCCTAAATGATGAGACCATGATCTTGTTCGTTGACAATAACCAACTTTTTGACCAAACTTTTTTCCTATTTAGAGAAAAACATGGCCCACAACGATGAGGCCGGCGGTTCGGGCGGCAAGGCATTCTGGGAGCTGTCCCAGGAGATGGAGGAACAACCTCACTTCTATGAGGACGCCGCGAAAGACACCGATCCTGACACCACTGATGGTGCCGCCGAGGATGACCCCACTGATGGTGCCGTCGTGGATGACACCACTGATGGTGCCGCCGAGGATGCCACCACTGATGATGGTGGCGCACGCACAGATGGCAGCCAACCGAAGAGGCAACGGAAGGACCGGCGTCCGACCGTGCTCCGCACCGTCAAGGAGGAATTTACTGAAGTGGACTCCGACAGGAATCCAACGGCGCCCAAACAAATAGTCAAGGGGTACTCGCTTCAGCTCGGGTGCATTCTCCAGAGCACCATCTCGATCAACACCGAGAACCCAAGGCATAAGGACCGAGGGAATTTGCGCAACCTCCTCTTCACGAAGCTGCACGAACGATACAAGTTCCCCGCTGAATTTGAAAACACACACCTCACAGGGAATAAAGTGAACAATGCCGCCCTGACGAGGATGAGCATGGCCCTGTCTACTTGGAGAAGCTCGGTGAAGAGAATGATTGACAAAGGTTTTAGTTATGAGAAGATCAAGGAGAAAAATCCTTCGATCACCGAAGATGACTACAACGAGTTCAAGATCAAGTGCGAGAGCACCGCAACCTCCGAATCAAGTCAGTGGGGGAAAGAAATGCGGGAGTTGAACTTAGGGGAACACACACTCGGTCCCAGCGGTTACAGAGTGGCGGAGCCTATATGGGACAAGGAGGACGCGGAGCGTGCCGAGCAAGGCCTACCGCCCCGCTTCGAGAAATACTGTGACAAGCAGACCAGGAACTATGTCAGGGCCCGGTACAAGGAGGACCTGAAAACAAAGGAGCTTACCACGGATCCGAAGACCAGGGCGCTTGAGCTTGTTCTGGCGCAGGAGACTGAAAGCAGTAGCGCGGGGTCGTCTCAGAGCACCCCTTGGGACACCACTCTAAATAGGGCGTTTAACGTAATGAAAAACAAGGATAAGCTCAGTAAGCCGTCGTCAGCTGGTCGTGTGGCCGGCAAAGGCTTGTCCACAAAATGGTCGTCATACTATAACGATGGTGGGCGAAAGGAGAGAAAGAGCAGCTCGGAAAGCCAGTCGCGCGAGGTTCAAGAACTCAAGGCACAAGTGGCACGGATTCCAGAGATTGTCCAAGAGCAAGTGCAACAACAACTGGGATCGACGCTCACCGGCATTATGCCTACCTTGATTCATGGGCTGATGACGTGGATTGCGGGCGGCCAACAGGGGCCGCCCCCGATTCCCAGCTTCAGGGCCAGCAACTCGCACAACGCGCAGGCGGCACCATTGGTGTCTCCGGCGGAGCCGGTATTGGTGTCTCCGACGCCGGCACGTGCATCGGAGCTTAATGCACCCGGGTGTACGCCGGCCGGCACCTCGGCAGCAAGCGGCCCCTCCGTCAATTGCACGCCCGCCATTGGCGGTGCCTCGACATTAGCCGAGCTCGACGCCATTATCACGGTAACTAATTAAGCCTCTCAGCCGAGGACTTCATCTCCTTTCCTTTGACTGGGCATCCCTGACGCCCTACATGTTTTCGCAGGGCGCCGCCGACGTTCCGTGCACTCTCCTGCACTTCGTGAACAACGAGTTGGTCGATATCGCCAAGGGCAAAATTGTTCAATCGGGCAACCCCGTGTTCCACGGTTATCCGATGCCACCCACCGTGTATATGGTTCAACTGGTTCGGGTGCTGCCAGGCTGCGACGAGTTGTTACCTCCGATTCGACCCGTCGGGGCCGACGAAGATGATGTGATGACCCTGACGAGGTTACAGACCTAGGGTAGGGTCACAGGCCTACCCAAGGTACCCCACCCAAGGTCACTACCCTAGAAGATCAAAAGACAAAACTTATGATGACAAGGACAGTCGACTGGGACGACCCAAGAAGACATCTCACTCGACTGGACATCACCTACAAGACGACTCAATTCAACTCGACCAATCCAAGGCACTCGACCCCCGAAGGTCAAAGATCCCTTAGGACAATAACGGTCTGGTATTTATTCGCCGTATTGAATGCCTTAATTGCTCTTTACTATAGGCGTTATCAGTAACGCCTGCCTTAATGTACATTGAACCCTTGGTAACGTGGAGCATGGCTGGGGTCCTGGTGCACTATATAAGCCATCCCCCTCCTCCAGAACAAGGGTTCGCACCTTTGTAACTCACATATACACATACCAGTCGACCGCCTCCGGGCACCGAGACGTAGGGCTGTTGCTTCATCCTAGAAGGGCCTGAACTCGTAAAACACCTCGTGTACAACTCCACCATAGCTAGGGCCTTGCCTCTCCATTCGTACCCCCTACTCGTACTGTCAAACTTAGAACCACGACAGTTGGCGCCCACCGTGGGGCAAGGCGTCTTAGCGACATCTGGTGAGGTTGCAACTTCTCCTCCTACCTCCTTCATCATGGTGTCAGGCGGTGGTTTGGTGTTGGGCCGTGAGATCCGGCTCGGCGCGCTCGTTTTCATCGCCGACGACTCCGCGTGGCTCTAGGAGGCCCCTCTCGACGTCGAGGCTCTGCCCACCCGGGGGGCTGCGCACTTCCACGCCAGCGCTTGCGGCGTCCTCCTTCGGCAGCCGTCGACTGAATATTCATCGATCCCTACATCGTCCCCCATCCCCGCCGGACGTCGCCGCGAGCGATCCGGTCGCTCGCGGCCCCAGCGGTGGGTGAAACACGCGGTGGCCCGTCAAACGGCCTCCCCTCAAGTCGCGGCCATTGAGCCCCACGGTTACCTCTACGGGCCGACCGATCCATCGACCGGGCTCGTGGATTCCGTTTCCGAGTGCGGGAGCAGCGATCCCGCGGCGGAAATCCTCAAGGTCGATTCGCGCCGCAGCCCGCCGGGTTTTCTTCGCGGCGGAGGTGGCGGCGGCCGATCACATGACAACGACGGCTACATTCCTCAGCCCCTAACCTCCGAGCAAAGGGATGAGCTTTGTCGCCGCAAGGAAGATGCACTCTTCACTTCCATCGTGGGAGATTCTCCGGAGGCTCTGGCCCTCGAAGCCACGCGCTTGGCCACCGTGGCCGAGCGCGCGCGCTTGGAAAACATCCAACGCGCACTCGACGAACAGGCTCGCCGACTGGTCCCCGAGTCCAGTCGACGACCGCGGCAATCGCGCCAACGCGAGACTCAGGTGTTCCGCACGCGAGACTCAGGTGGTCCTGTCATCCTCCTAAATCCAAGAATGGTGCTATACATGGTGAAGGGAATTAGACTGGTTGTAATGGAGAGTATCATATACTAGTATCGTGCATATGATACTAGTGTATGATACTACATCCGTAATGCATGGTATCATATGTTGATATTATATAGAACTATATTTATTGCCATGCATGACACAAAGTAACACATCATTTAATATGATACAGTATCATGATATGAAACTCAAGGCTCTCTTTCTTCATTTAATTCTATGCCACCTCATCAAAATTGCTTAGTTGGCATGCATGATACTACCTATGACACTTCCATTACAACCAGCCTTAGCAACAAACATCATGCATTATTTCACCGAGCAATAATACAATGCCTGCATTTTCTACCGAGATGCCTGAGTTAATTCTCAGTTTGGGTCAGTCAACTTCTTGACCGTCAATTCATGCTAAGTTTTTTTAGAGGTTCCTTGAGCTGGTTATTTGCACACAAAAATTGAAGCCAAAAAGTTATTTGCACAAAAAAAAATTGTATGGGATCATATAGGAGTATTTTGTAGTAAAAACAAATTGAAGATATTGCATGCTCATTTGCGGCAACAATTCATGTAGTAGCGGTATCAACCGAGATAAATGTAGAAAATACTTAACACGTTGGAACAACTTAGATGACCAATCATTCAACCAAGGACGAGAGCAAAGCATGTATGTATTATCTACTGCATGAAAACAGTCAACGTATGTAGGGGATACATATGTAACCTCCTCATCCTCCCAGTCCTTGTAGTTGTCGTCATCATGGTCCTCCTCGTACAGCTTGCCGTCATCTATGGTTATGGGGAAAAAGTCCATTTTAAACCTTGAATTCGTAGAGGTTAGGCGGTTTGAACCCTGAACTTAAAATCCCTATCATTTGCACCCTGAATTTATGAATCCCGGTCTAAATTAAACCTTAGACTTGTTTGGTGCACCAGGAATGCGACGATCCTTGCCGGGATTGCAGGCTACTCTCACTGCCATGTGGACCCTATGTGCCAGACCCTTCTTCCTCAATCAGGCAGATGCAAACAGATGCGTAGCGCGGTACGGGAGATGATGCTGACGCCGGAAGTGGAGGCGGCGCCCCGATCACACATTCTACGTAACTCCGATGAATAGTACATTCGAACGAGGAACACAGATGCACGGTGGGTCGTGTACTACGGCTTGCCGGTTGCCTTTCGGCGAGTCGTGCACGTACAAAGACCACAATTGATCGTTCCTGCATAGAGATGCTCACGTCACTACTAGAAAAAAGGCTATAGGTAATATCACTATTAGTGGCGCACCAGAGATGTGGTGCGCCACTACTATATAGCAGTGGCGCACCACAAACAGGTGCTCCACTAATAGTGACATTACTAGTGGCGCACCAGGGGTGGGGTGCGCCACTACTATGTTTTTGAACAGTAACCAGCCATGCCCAGCCTTACCAGTGGCGCACCAGGGCAAGGTGCGCCACTACTATTTTTGATAGTAGTGGCGCACCTTGCCCTGGTGCGCCACTGGTAAGGCTGGGCATGGTGGTCCAAAAAAAAACATAGCAGTGGCGCACCCCTTCACTGGTGCGCCACTAGTATTCCTGGCTACTAGTGGCGCACCAGTGAAGGGGTGCGCCACTGGTAACCTGGGAGCAGTAGCTACTTAGGCAGCCACACCTACCACACACACTCACTTTCCCCCCTCCACCAAAACAAATCTGGTCGTCTTGCTCCTCCTCCTCACCTCATTTGCACCATTGATTCACCCAAATTAAGTGGTTAAATTTCCTTTTTTTG
>LR738711.1:18557499-18577237 GCA_902687465.1 Secale cereale
TTAAAGACCGGACTAGTGCAACCAATAGACATATATACATCAAAAACATTTTTTTAAAAGATTGAAAAAAATGGGAAATATTCAAATACATTAAAATGTATGTTGTTTAACAATATTTCCATTCAAATGTATGTTGTTTAACAATATTTACATTCAAATACATTCAAATATTCAAATACATTCAAATATATTTAATAGAAAACTAAAAAAGAACTGACAAAAACAGTAAAGAAAAAACACAGAAAAAGGTAAAAAAAATGTTTAAAGACCGGACTAGTGCAACCAATAGACATATATACATCAAAAACATTTTTTTAAAAGATTGAAAAAAATGGGGCCGCCAGGATTCGAACCCTGGCTGGCTGGGTTATGCATCAAGGGTCCAACCACTAGGCCATGGCAGTAGTTCTGTCCATAACACAGACGCGGACAGTTTTAACCTATTACTACGAGTAGTAATGGCGCACTACCAGAGATGCGCCATTGAAATTCTCAGTTTATGGCGCACCTGCGAGGGGTGTGCCATTGTTAGCGCTGGCCTGCTTCTCCTCCCCGGCCGCGCCTCCCTCTCCTCACTCCCCGCACTTGTCCCTCTTCTTCCTCTCCTCTTCCCCTCCCCTGTCGCCGCCACAGCCCCCCATCCCCTGCGGCGCCGCCCCCTCCGACGCCACCGCCGGCCGCTGGGTCCCGACCCCGTCTCCCCCGCCGCCTCCCCTCCCCTGCTCACCTGGCACCTCCGCTGGCAACGCGTGTGCTGGACAAGCCACGGCCCTGTACCCACCGGTTGCGCCTCCCTCGAGCCCCGCCGCCGGCTTCCTCCTCCCTCGACCCCCGCCACCGGGCGCACCGCCTCTGGAAGCTCGGCCGCGTTGGCCTTGATCTTGGCCATCGAGCGCGCCCAAGTCGCATCGCCTACAGGTTGCATCGGCACCGTGCACGCCAAGTGTTTGTGGTAATTCCTCTTCATCATAAAAATCTGTAGTCATTGTGTTGCATTGAATTGGAGGCTAAAATGTCAGATACGGCTTGCTTATCTGGGTGCAGGGAGTATTAGAGTGTTAAATTGATTATTATCGACAGTGTTGATTTAGGTTCTCCTTGCACATACTCTGGAAATTAAAATGAATTGTCTTTTCTGCTTAAGATATTAGTGGTACAATGTTCCCAAACACCTGAAAATCCTAAATTGAACCACTATAAATTAAGCGAGGGATTTACAGTGTTGTTGCCTTTGTTAGTTCACTGCATGTTTATAAGTTCTGAAGATCTACGAAACTGTCCAAATGCGCAATCCAACGCGATGGTAGTGTCCAACAACAACTTTCTCCTCCTGTCACTAGAATTACTGTAACAAGCACATGCTTCATGGCCTGTTGAGAGAAGATAAGGCTTGCACTAAGAATTTCTTAATAGCTGATGTTATTTATAGATTCATAGAAAGTAATGAGAATCATAAATGCATGACAGAATACCTGTGTGAGTTGCACATAATGTACGGGTTTATTTCACATCTGGTTCCTGGTATTTTTAGCATTGTTGTTTCTTTTGTTATATTTTCTGATGAACTCAAAGTAAGTTTAATTGCACTGATAAAATCATCGTGAGAGCAACACACATATTCTCTCTTTGTTAAGTCTGATTTACTATTACCTTCTGTTTTTCCTTTTCTGCTTACTTTCTTAGTGTTCGTTTGTTTACAGAGATCCTGCTTATATATACTGATGATGAGTCTTGTTGAAACCTTACATATGTTGGTTCCTGCTTATTTGCTCCAATGGCACAAACTTGAGCTGCTAGCATAAAAAGTGTTGCAGGCGACAGACAGTGAGGAGCTACTGTCAAAAACTTGAGCTACTGTCAAAAAATTCAGTTAGGTACAGTTAGCATCATGTAAGAAAATGGCCATAATGTGCCCTGATAATGATGTATTTTGTCATAAAAATATATAGTGGACTGCCATGATAATGACATGCTGCTAGTAGTTACTTCCATGAGTTGTTTTATTGACATGGCACATTTGCAATGGAGTTTTATATATCTTTAGCCACTGTTCATTAACAGCAAGTCAGTTTTGTTTATAGTTGAAAGTAAGTGTGTGGTTTGAAATTTTGATCTGATTATGGCATCTAGAATTATGTCAGTTTTGTTTTGTAACTAGAAGACCAAAGTGTGTTACTCACCTGGGATCTTAACTGTTGGGGGGTAGTATTGTAACTAGAAGACCATGTATTTTCATAATTGAGCTAAAGATTTGGGGGGTAGTATTTCTGATTTTAGAGCACCTTTGCTGGATGTATTTTACAGCAGCTGTTGGAATCAAAACAATGCTTGTGGGTTGTCCTGTTAAGTTGAGTTAGTCATTAGAGGGCAGATAGAGTCACCCACACCAATTAATGTTTATGAAGAAGAAGAATAAACCTGTTGCTGCTGCTGTTGTGATCTTCTGAAATGACCCATTGGCGACTTCATTACGCGGGGATAATGATTTTGCAGGTACCCCGAGAGGCCCTTGAGTTTGCCGGAATGTCGATTAACTTCCGTTCCGGCAAGTTCGGGTACTCCATATGTCCTATTTTCAGCAAAGGTCATGCTAAAATTTTCCGTGAATTTTAGCATGACTTTGCTAAAAATAGGACATATGGGGTACTTGCGACTAATGCATGGGCCGGGGTATCTTAGTATGCCTCGGTGTCGACAAACCCTAAGTGATGAGACCGTAGCTTTTAGGATGCCTCGGTGTCGACAAACCCTAAGTGATGAGACCATGATAATTCCTCACAAACCCTAAATGATGAGATCTTGTTCCTTGACAATAACCAACTTTTTGACCAAACTTTTTTCCTATTTAGAGCGAACATGGCCGACAACGATAAGGCCGGCGGTTCGGGCGGCAAGCCATTCTGGGAGCTGTCCCAGGAGATGGAGGAATACCCTCACCGCTATGAGGACGCCGCGGAAGACACCGATCCCGACTACACAACCCCTAGTGGCGTCGGGGATGACACCACTGATGGTGCCGCCGGGGATGCCACCACTGATGATGGCAGCGAACGCACAGATGGCAGCCAACCGAAGAGGCAACGGAAGGACCGGCGCCCGAACGTGCTCGGCACCGTCAAGGAGGAATTTACTGAAGTGTCCTCCAGTGGGCATCCAACGGCGCCCAAAGAATTAGTCAGTGGGTACGCGGGACAACTCGGGTGCATTGTCCGGAGCACCGTCACGATCAACACCGAGAACCTAAGGCAACGTGAACGAGGGAATTTGCGGATCCTCCTCTTCACGAAGCTGCACGAACGATACAAGTTCCCCGGTGACTTCGCAAACACACGCCTCTTAGGGAATAAAGTGAACAGTGCCGTTCTCACGAAGATGAGCACGGCCCTGGCTTCTTGGAGAGCCCGGGTGAAGAAAATGATTGAAAGAGGTGATAGTTATGAGAAGATCAAGGAGAAAAATCCTTCGATCAGCAAAGCTGACTACCTGGAGTTCAAGACCAAGTGCGAGAGCAACGCATCCGTGGAATCAAGTCAGTGGGGGAAAGAAATGCGGGAATTGAACTTAGGGGTCCACACACTCGGTCCCGGCGGTTACAGAGTGGCGGAACCTAAATGGGACAAGGAGGACGCAGAGCGTGTCGAGCAAGGCCTACCGCCCCTCTTCGATAAATACCGCCATGAAAAGCAGACCAGGAACTATATCAGAGCCCGGTACAAGGAGGACCCGGTAACAAAGGAGCTTACCACGGATCCGAAGGTGAAGGCGCTTGAGCTTGTTCTGGTAAGGAATACACCCCCGCGTAATTAGCTCCATATGGTTGCATTCTAATTAATGAAGCCAAATTTCTAAATGGTTCACGTTACTTCCGCAGGAAACTGAAAGCAGTAGCGCGGGGTCTCAGAGCTCCCCGTCTGCCCCTTGGGACACCACTTTAAATAGGGCGTTGAATGTAATGAAACAGAAGGATAAGTTAGCTAAGCCGACGTCAGCTGGTCGTGTGGCCGGCGAAGGCTTGTCCACGAAATGGTCGGAATACTATAAGACTGGGCGAAAGGAGAGAAAGACCAGCTTGGAAAGCCAGGAGGTTAAAGAACTCAAGGCAAAAGTGGCGCAGATTTCTCAGATAGTCGAAGAGCAAGTGCGAGACCAAGTGCGAGACCAACTGGGAGCGACGATCACCGCCATTATGCCTACCTTGGTTGAGGGGCTGCGGGGGTGGTTTGCGGGCGGCCAACAGGGGCCGCCCCCGATTCCCAGCTTGACGGGCAGCAACTCGCACAACGCGCCGGCAGTGGTGTCTCCGGCGGAGGCGTCATTGGTGTCTCCGGTGCCGGCGCCGGCATTGGAGCTTGATGCACCCGGGTGTGGGAAGAATACGCCGGCCGGCACCTCGGCAGCAAGCGGCCCCTCCGTCACTTGCACGCCCGTCGTTGGCGGTGCCTCGACATTAGCCGAGCTCGACGCCATCACGGTAACTAAGCCTCGGCCGATGACTTCATCTCCTTGCCTTTGACTGGGCATCCCTGACGCCCTACATGTTTTCGCAGGGCGCCGCCAACGAAGTTCCATGCACTCTCCTGCACTTCGTGGACGGCAAGTTGATCGATGTCGCCAAGGCCAAAATCGTTGAACCGGGCAACCGCGTGTTCCACCATAATCCGATGCCACCCACCGTGTATAGGGTTCAACTGGTTCGGGTGCTGCGGGGCTGCGACGACTTGTTACCTCCGTATCGACCCCATGGGGCTGACGAAGACGATGTGATGACCCTCGGCGCCTGCTTCAACTGGCCATTGCTTTGGCCGAAGAGCCAGATTCGTTTGGGGGCGGGGGTCACCACCCCACAGACAACACCGCCAGTCCTGCCGGCGCCAAGCCATGGCAAGACCGCCGCAACGCTACCGCCGTCAGCTGATCCGGGCATGCATATGGCACAGGATCCGGACGTCGACGACGGTACATTTGTCAACGTCGATGACTACTTCAACGAACATGGTGGGTACGGTGACGAATTCTTGGCGCCTCCTTCTCAAGAACCCAACCCTGCAAAAGTCGATCGCGATCTAGCTGGTACCGCGGAGAAACCCAATTGCAACAGGCGTCGTCTGTTCGGTTCTCAGGAGACGCCTCCAGCTGCCGCCTTCACCGAGACTCAAGCAGCCGAGGTGGGAAATATTATCAGCCCCACCACACGCAAGAAGGTGGTCTCTGAGCAGACCTCGATCCCATTACATCAGCAGAAGCCAAAGAAGGGACGGAAAAGAAAAACTAACAAGGGTGCGAGCCAGCCGGCACCGAGTACGATCCGTGCTCAGGACGGGCCACCAATACCTAAGGATATCATGAGGGCGGTGCATGTGGCGGGTAGGCCGATGCTACCGGCTAATCTGTTCAAGGCTGCAACCGGTGCTATGCGGAGTCTGCATGACAGTGTTCTTTCTATGGAGAAGCGGCGTCTCTCCGAGAAAGATGACTCATACCCGGTTTTCGTGGCCAAGGTGCCAGAGGGCAAGGGCTTTGTCGATGGCACCATCGGGAGTATGATCGTCCTGCGGTTTGATGACATCTTCGCTATGTTTAACCTTCATCCGCTGCACTACACCTTCATTCGGCTATTTTCGCTCAATATGGAGATGCAGATCATTAGAGACAAGACCCCGAACATCGTGATAGTCGACCCCTTCTACATGCGTGCCAAGCACTTGGACAGCGCTGGGGACCGGCAAGTCGCGAGTTCATACCTCGAAGGCGTCATTATGGCGAACAAAGATAAGGATACCTTCCTCGTGCCTTACTTTCCCGAGTAAGTCATCCCCTCACCGCCCCGTAACATATGATTTCTTAGATTTCGATCGTTCTTTTTTTTTCCTAACATTCCGTGTTTTGTGCAGTGACACACGTTGCACACTCATCCTCTTAAGCCCGAAATATTCCACGGCCACGTATTTCGACTCGGACCGTCAGTCGAAGAAAAACTACACAAATATCAAGAAAGTTCTTGATGATGCTCTCCCCGGCTACGCCAAATCTGGAGGCACCTTCAGGAAGGAAATGTGTAGGTACGGCAAGCACGTGTTCACCCACGTAACGACGTTCCCCTGCGTCAAGCAGCCGCCTAGCAGTCAGAAGGATGCCTACTACGCCCTCCATCACATGCGGGCGATCGTACGGGACCATAATCACCTTATGCTACCAAAGGGTCTCCAAGATTGGGCCGCACACTTGTCGGCAATCCAGGACATGGACATCAGACAAGAATTCTTTCGCATCCAGTCGGAGTTTGCGGAAATCATCTGTCAAGATGTCCTTCGTACCTCGGGGCAGTTCCACCTCAAATATCAACCGTCCAACAGTGAAATAGAAACAACGCTACAAATGCAGGCTGACAACGACCGCACATTCATGACGCCGACGGATGACGGCGGCTTCATCCACGCTCCGGTCCCTGAGTCGAGTCGAAGAAAGTATTGATGGTATGTAGTTCTGAAATGTCGATTAGCTCGTGTAGTAATTAAACTTTAATGAACTTGTATGTCTCTTTAGTTTGGACAGTCGTTCAACTTATATGTAATCGATGCTATTTATTAGTAGGACCATGAACCGTGCTATTAATGTGTTGCTTTTCTCTTCCGATCCTTTTGTTGCATACTTATATATTATCTGTGAATTGCTACTAACGTTTTGTTTGTCTAGTGCATAGAGATGCCGTCGTACGTCATGTACAAGGGTAGGGTTCCCGGAGTCTATGACGACTGGGAGGAGTGTCGGAGACAGGTTCACCGTTTCAGCGGTAACAGTTACAAAGGGTACACCACTAGGGCGGAGGCGGAAGCTAGATACGAGCGCTATCTAGAGGGAGAGAGGAGGGAGCGGAGGAGGAACCGGATGAAGACTAGTTTCATCGCGATGATGCTCATCGTGACCGCAGCTCTCTTCTATGTGATGGTAGTTTAGATGATATCAACTTTGTAATGTGACGACAAACTCGCTACTCGGTCTCGAGACCTAAACTTGTCTAATATTTGAACTTTGTTCGCTATTTCGAATTCGGAGACTAATGTGATGAATTGTATTATGTGCTGTTTATATTCTGTGATGTATTGTATTTTGTAACCTGTACAAATACCAGAAATGCAAAAAGAAATTCCTAGAATTAATAGTAGTGGCGCATCATATAGCACATTAGTGGCGCACCCAGTTAATTAACAGTGGCGCACCCCATAGGCATACCAGTGGCGCACCCCCATAGGGATACCAGTGGCGCACCCCATAGGCATACCAGTGGCGCACCAGTGGTGCGCCACTGTTATTGGGATTAACAGTGGCGCATCATAGGTGCGCCATTAGTATTCCTTATTAGTGGCGTGGTATTAGTGGCCCACCCATGGTGCGCCACTAATGGCAATATTGGGTGCGCCACTAATAGCTTTTTTTCTAGTAGTGCGTACAAAGGAAGCAGGCATCCTACTAGGTGGATTGGTTCTCACCTACGTGAAGCTAGCACATGCACGTGCGAAGTCGCCGGGTTCATCGATCGATGCTGTACAACTCGACCGAAACACGCGCACACACGAACATGGCGACACACGATTTGATCGCCACATGACCTTGTCGATCCTGTTCTTTGTATTGATGTGGGTTAAGTTACAGTGTAGGTTGCACGATAAAAGGCGCAGCTAAGCGCTATACGAGTCCTATGCCGTGACTGATTTGTTCCTAGCCGGACTACAACAACGTGGTTTATTCCGACAGCGGTGAGGTGCGCCTGCTGGCCACGGCCTACCCTACGGAGCCAAGAGAGCAGCTGCAGGGGCGGCGGCGGACGAGATTTCCAACGGCCCAAGATTGGATAGAGAGAGGTGAGGTAGACCATATATATATGACATGTGGGGTATATTAGTCAACCAGAGTGACAAATTATTCAGTTTGAGTTTTTTATTTCTGTATTGCAGTAAAAAACTGGTTGAGGGTTCAGAATAGACCGGGATTCACAAGTTCCGGGTGCAAACGATAGGGATTTCGAGTTCAGGGTTCAAACCGTCCAACCTCTACAAGTTCAAGGTTTAAAATGAACATTTTCCTGGTTATGGTGAGCACGACATCTCCATTGGACACCTTGGGCACGACGAAGAAGCACTCGGCCAGCAACCCGTGAGACTTGGACACGCTCCAGAGTTCCTGCCATGTAACCTGGTAGTGGCCAGAGAAGCGCGAGAAACCAACGGAGCACCGGATCACGTGTCCCGGAGCGATCCGCTTGACGGAGACGAGGTAGACTGCATGGCCAAGAGACTCCGGGGGCGCCATGTTGAGCAGAAAGACGTGGCCGTCGCCGCCACGGAGGAGATGATAGCCTGGCCGGACATGGAGATCGAACGACACAAAGTATACGAACGTTTTCGTCTTCCATTTGTGACCGGCGGTGAAATGGTCCAGGAGCTGCGCGTATGTCCCAGAGAAGCGGCAGCCGGAGACCGGGCACACGTACGGCCAGTTCCAGCACTGATTCCTCTCGTGCTCTGCCTTGTGGTAGTAGGCGATCTTCTTCTTGCAACCGTGCTTGCAGGGAAGGAGGATGCTGTCGACAACGCGCTCCATGCCGTAGCAGCGCTGGGAGATGGACGTGGAGCAGGTGCTGCACTTCCTTTCCTCCGTCGGAAGCTTGTCATGGCAAGAGCAGCAGATGAAATGCCCCACGGAACACTAGAATGAATTGACAAACAATCAGTCTACGGAAATTCACTTCTTGATCACAATGGTGGATGTGATGCGTTGGATTACCTACCTGGTATATCGGAGGTTTGAGGGGCAGATAGCAGGCGGGGCAGTTGAAGACCTCCATCCCCATCATGGTGACATCCTGCATCTTTGCAACACTCTCCTCCTCTCGCAGAGCTTCTCCTCCTTAATTTCCTCTTGTCAGAGTTATTTGTACTACTAGTGATATATAGCGGCTGCGCCACTGCTAGTCTACTAGTAACAGATTACCAAAAGCCGGAGAGTCATTTTGTTTGGACTTCCAATGGCCATAACTCAGCATGCATGCAGTTATTAATTTGTGACTGGTGGCCGTTTCGAGGAAACCAGACTTTTAAGTTTGACAGCCAAGCATGCAGTACGAGAAAATTTAGCATGTCACTGGCGGTGTACGCAGCATTGGAATCAGCGACGTTGCCTGGTGCCCAAACTATGCTTGACTAGTAACATGACATATTTCAATATAAGATTGCTTATGTTGCAGCTAATTAATGTTGCAGCTAACATCACATATTTCAAGGCATAATGAGTCTATAACCTAATAAATGAACTCTTTCATGATACCACTTAGGCTGGTCACAATGGGCAGGAACATAAGATAGTAACATACACACTTATCTAGACTATGTTACTACCTTCACAGTGGGTAGAACATGTAGGTAGTGTCATGCAACGATGCATTTATTAGTTTATAGACTCATTGTTTCTTAAAGTGTGTGATGTTCCGGTAACTTAGCTAGTTACCACAAACACCTCACTCTTCATTAAATATGTGCCACATAAGCAACGTTGTATTAAAATATGTGATATTACTCCTAAGTTCCACCCCATTGGGACCAGCCTTAGGCTGGTCACAATGGGCAGGAACATAAGGTAGTAACATACACACTTATCTAGACTATGTTACTACCTCCACAGTGGTTAGGAACATGTAGGTAGTGTCATGCAACGATGCATTTATTAGCTTATAGACTCATTGTTTCTTGAAGTGTGTGATGTTCCGGTAACTTTAGCTAGTTACCACAAGCACCTCACTCTTCATTAAATATGTGCCACATAAGCAACGTTGTATTGAAATATGTGATGTTACTCCTAAGTTCCACCCCATTGTGACCAGCCTTAGGCTGGTCCCAATGGGCAGGAACATAAGGTAGTAACATACACACTTATCTAGACTATGTTACTACCTCCACAGTGGGTAGGAACATGTAGGTAGTGTCATGCAACGATGCATTTATTAGCTTATAGACACATTGTTTCTTGAAGTGTGTGATGTTCCGGTAATTTAGCTAGTTACCACAAGCACCCCACTCTTTATTAAATATGTGGCACATAAGCAACGTTGTATTGAAATATGTGATGTTACTCCTAAGTTCCACCCCATTGTGACCAGCCTTAGTATATGTTACTACCCACTATGAAGGTGGTAACATAGAGGGTGCTTGGATACGTTTTAGTCCCATGACTAAAAGTAGTGGGATTAAAACTTGCTAGCCTCACCCATGCTTGGATCCAAATACTAAAGAGACTAAAATCAAGTTAATGCGCATTTATTATCATTCAAAACTTTCAATCCAGAACTTGCATGTGTTAGAGGAGAGGAGTTAAATGAGGAGAGAGAGGACTAATTCACATTTTAGTAGGGGTACCCCTGACTAAAAGATTTTAGTCTCAAGACTAGCTTTGGCCCCTCTTTAGTCAGGGGTGCTTGGAACTTTAGCCTCTTAAAGAGACTATTTTTAGTCAGACTAGTTTTAGTCCCTTGGATCCAAGAAGGGCCATAGACTAGTAACATCGGCATGTTACTACTCTATGTTACTCCCCACTGTGAGCAGTCTAAGGCCTCTCCCAATGCTCCACCTTGTACAGGTGCTAAACCTTCCACGTAGGCAAAAAATCTGATGTGGCATGTTATTTAAGAGTAGAGAGATGAGTGTGGTGACCCTAGGAAGAAACAATGCTAAGCGCGTGAAACTAGGCAAAACATTTAAAGGAAGAAAGCCCACCAATACATGAAGAGCTTTAGTTGCTAAATCATTAAATGAAGTAAGCTTAGCAACCATAAGCTAAGCACCTATGCATTGGGGAGTATAGTTGCTAAGCTATTTAATATGCTTAGCACCTCATCTAAGCACCCATGTATTGGGAGCAGCCTAATGGGAGTATCATAGGTAGTATCATACATGCCAACTAAGCAATTTTGATGAGGTGGCATGAAATTAAATGAAGAAAGAGAGGCTTGAGTATCATATCATGATACCGTATCATATTAAATGATGTGCTACTTTGTGTCATGCATGCCAATAAATGTACTACTCTATGATACCAACATATGATACTATGCATTACAAATATAGTATCATACACTAGTGTCATAGCATGATAATCATAGCATGATACTAGAATATGAGCCATTACAACCAGCCTTAGCTCGGCGGGGCAGTACGCAGTATTGGTGGTGTACGCAGTATTGGAAGCACTTTGCCGAGTGCCGGACAGAAACAACTCGGGTCCTCCCCCACACAGTAGCCCATTGTTTCTGCTATTGACCTATGCCTACGGCTAAGCCGTCGGCATACCCGTGCCACGTGGCTCTTTCTGGTAGCACTAGGGACCGGGCTATGCCGACGGCATATCTTTGGTGCTATGCCTACGGCTAGGCCGTCGGCATATCCATGCCACGTGTCGCCCTCTGGTGGCTCCTAGGGCATGGCTATGCCGATGGCTTAGCCGACCTATGCCTACAGCTAAGCCGTCGGCACAGACCTGCCCAGGAGCTACCAGTGGGCGCCACATAGCACCTATGCTGACGGCCTAGCCGTAGGCATAGGTCCAGACCTATGTCTACGGCTAGGCCGTCGGCATAGGTGACATGTGTCGCCCACCGGTAGCTCATGGCAGTCTTTATTGATGATTGGGTACAAGTATATATAGCCCCGAGGGGATACATCCAATAGAAGCGATGGTCCGGAGAGACACGAGCGAACAGTCGTGTCCCTCATACATGGCGGTTAGGGATAGTGGAGATTCTCCATAATTAACACATGGGTTAATTAAACTCAACACTCCCTCTAATCTATGCTATCCTTGTAGACATCATCATCTTAAATAAAAACTCCTCAAAAACCCTATGGGAAAATATGAGGAGTATAGTGTTTGATATGTTCCTAAAACTCCTGCAACCCAGTGGGAAAAATAAGGAGAAAATGATGCAACATATAATGGTTATTGTCTCTTTTAACTCAATACGAGAAAACACCATAGAGTTCAGAGGACAATAAATATATCGTATATACTTTCCTAAAAACCCCGATGGGGAAAACTGAAAGTATGACATATGATCTCATGTTGATATTACCTCATTAAAAACCTTTATGAGAGCCTGTAAAGTAAACTCATGAAGGGAAAAAGAGTATAATATGATGCATTAAATAGGAACAATTAGGGAAGATACCCCCCTGATTCTTGCAACATTCGAAGCAGTCATCTACCAATTCCATGAACACATTTCTGGAACATAGAAGTTGGTAGAGACCCGATGAACAAATCAGTCGAATGATTTGACTTGCAAGATATGCAATATAGTGATATTGCTTATTATGTAACCTGTTTGCATCAGGGCAACACAAGAAACATTATCGCTGAGACACTAGTAGAAAACAGGGCTTTGGTTCGGCCAGAAAAGAGCATTAATCCCGGTTGCATTACGAACCGGGACTAATGTGAGCATTACTCCCGGTTCGAGCATTACTCCCGGTTCACATTAGTACCGGTTCGTGGCACGAACCGATACTAAAGGTCTAATGGGGCTGAGACCTTTAGTACCGGTTCGTGCCACAAACCGGTACTAATGGTGCAATTTTCAAATCCTACGCCCCCTCCCCCCGTGTATCGCCTTTTTAGTTTATAAAAAGCAAAAGAAAATGATAAAAACAACAAAAGTTAAAATCCTTCGAGACGTAGTTATGTTATCACATCTACTAGTTAGGAAAATTTAAAAACTTAAATTTGTACATGTTTTGCAGAAAGTGTAGGGAAAATGTAAAACGGCTATAACTTCTGCATACGATGTCAGGAAAAAAACGTATAATATATCAAAATGTTCAGCACGAAAATCCCCATCCGATGAAGACAACCCATGGCCTGTTTGCAAATTTTTAGAATCCTCAAATTCCAAAAGGAAAAAAAGTTATGCTCAAATTTCAGATTTTTTTAAAATTTTTGTTAGATCTGGTCAAACTATGGTCAAACTACTTATTCAAGAAGTATTAGTGGTACTAAATAATTATTCAAGAATATTAGTGTTACTAAATAATTATTCAAGAATATTAGTGTTACTAAATAATTATTTCAGTTTTTTCGAATTTTAGTCAAATCTGGTCAAATTGTGGTCAAACAATGGTCAAAATACTTATTCAAGAAATATTAATGTTACTAAATAATTATTGTTTTTTAGAACAATAGTTTCAAACTCAAACAGTGAAATGTGTGACTTCATGCTCAAGCTAAACTCCTGAGGGTTAATAGGATTGACATCTTACTATTGTCAGGAAAACAACAAGTGCAGACTTGGAAAAGGGGGAGAATAGAACCCGAAAGTTAAGCGTGCTCAGGCTGGGGGAGTGGGAGGATGGGTGACCGTTTGGGAAGTTAGATGATTTGGAATGATGAGGGTGATTAGAGATTAAATTGAGCAGTGATGATGGGTGATTAGAGATTAGAGGTTAAAATAATTCAGAAATTTGAAAATTGGGAAAATATTTCAAAAAATATCAAACGGTTGGTGGAGCATTTGTATCGACCGTTTAGTCCCGGTTCCCCAACCGGGACTAAAGGCCCTTACGAACCGGGACAAATGACCCATTTTCTACTAGTGAGATAATGGTTGGTGGATGTAGCCATGAGGTCTGTTTCGAAGACTCTCCATGAGAGGGCTACCACACCTAGTAGGAACACTAAGCTTGTCAATGATCTGACATAGTGGGGATCTGATCGATGTACCCAATGATATCGGTGTTCACATTTCTGTGAGACTGAAAAACCAGGACAAAATGTTTGATTCCTTGGAGATATCGAAAGATATTCTTGAGTACCAACCAATTGCGTTTGGTGGATCCAATGGCATTATGGAACGTTGAATCCCAATATTTCATTTCCATCATCTCTTGGTCTAAATAGATCTTTCTCTACGTCTAGAGAATGAACTATCATAAGAGTTATGGATGGATAAGATTTGTCCACAATGAATTTCTCCAATATATTGTGGATATAGACAACATAGTATAACATAATGTATGAATGAAGGTGCTCAATTTGTAGTAACGAACGGTATTTTGGTTTACCCAAATCCTTCATTTTAAACTCCGTCATTTAGATGATTACATGTGTCGTCACTGCAGACACACAAACATGGATAATCATCATTGTAGGAGTAATCCTTGTGAATAAGGAACTCACTACGTCTGTAGTACCAAATGTACCGATAATAATAATAAGTCATATGGTGAGTTAGTGATTTTACACAATGTATGTTGCGTATTGCATTTTCGATTCAGAAGTGAGATTCCATCTGGAATCAACCATATATGTCTAAATCTAGTGATCCAGAACGATATGTGTTCACCACATCTATCAACTGCAAAATAGATGATTTTGTACTGCCAATGATATATGTAATCGGAAAGAGATTCCACCTCTGGAGAATAGTTGGGTATCTGCGGGAACCCTTGTGCTACAATACTTGCTCTTTGTTTCACCACCTCGTTATTCTCAATTATGTTTTCAGAAGAAAACTGGTATAGGTATTGCTTATGAATACCTTCCCATTATTGAGTAAGATCATTTCTACCTAGATTATACCCTTTGCTTGAGTTGAGTCCGAGTGTCGATCACACTTTGCCATGGCCATGATCTTTGGATCTGAATCACTTGAAAGGGTTTTTCAATCTAGTTGAGAAATGTATGTCGACAATTGTAGACTTCCAGTTATATGTTCACTACTAGGAAAAGGCCTACTAATGGCGCACCTAATTTGGCCATTAATGGCGCATTAGTGGTGCGCCATTACTAGCACGCCATTAGTATATTTTACTAATGGCGCACCTCTGGTGCGCCATTAGTATCTGGTATACTAATGGCGCACCGCAGATGCGCCATTAGTGTGCACAGTAGTGCGCCATTAGTATGCCTCCCAGGGGCCATGTGTACCCAGGTGCTTTGGCATACTAATGGCGCACTCCAGCAGGATGCGCCATTAGTAATGTCCGCATAGTAATGGCGCACTGTCTGGTGATGCACCATTAGTATCCTTTGGCATACTAATGGCGCACTGTGTTGTGATGCGCCATTAGTATGAATATTAGGTTTTTTAATATTATTTTTCTGTTTTTTTGCACAAAATATAGACAGCACACATCAACAACAAATTCATCGAATACAATAGAAGATTAGTCTCTGAATACAATTCATCATATTAGTCTCCGAATACAATTCATCATATTAGTCTCCGAATTGAAAAGACCGAACAAAGATAGAACAATATATTACAAGTCTCGAGACCGCGAGTAGCGAGTTTGTCTTCACATTACAAGTAGATATCGATCATCTAAACTACCATCACATAGAAGAGAGCTGCGGTCATCACGATGAGCATCATCACGATGAAACTCGTCTTCATCCGGTTCCTCCAACGCTCCCTCCCCTCTCCCGCTAGATAGCGGGCATATCTAGATTCGGCCTCGGCCCTAGTGGTGTACCCTTTGTAACTGTTACCGCTGAATCGGTGAACCTGTCTCCGACACTCCTCCCAGTCGTCGTAGACTCCGGGAACCTTACCCTTGTACACGACATACGACGACATCGCTATGCACTAGCCAAACGAAACGTTAGTACCAATTCACAGACAATACATAAGCAATATATAAGTATGCAACAGAACGATCGAAAGAGATAAGCAAGACATTAATAGCATCGATTACATCTAAGTTGAATGACTCTCGAAACCAAAGAGACATACTACAAGTTCATTAAAGTTTAATTACAACATGAGCCAATCAATGTTTCAGAACTAGACACAGCGTCACTGCTTTCGACTCGACTCAAGGGACCGGAGCATGGATGAAGCCGCCGTCTATCATGGGAGTCATGAAATCACGGGCGTTGTCAGCCTGCATTTGTAGCATTGTGTCGATGTCACTGTTCGACGGTTGATTTCTGAGGTAGAACTGCCCCGAGGTACGAAGGACATCTTGATGGATGATTTCCACAAACTCCGACTGGATGCGAAAGAATTCTTGTCTGATGTCCGCGTCCTGGATTGCCGACACGCTCGCGGCCCAATCTTTGAGTTTACTCGGTAGCAGAAGTTGATGATGGTCCCGTACGATCGCCCGCATTTGATGGATGGCATAGTAGGCACCCTTCTGACCGCCAGGCGGCTGCTTGACGCAGCAGAACGTCGTATTGTGGGAGAACATGTGCTTGCCGGTCTTACGAATAGGCCTGGTGAAGGTGCCTCCAGATTTGGCGTAGCCGGGGAGAACATCATCAAGAACCTTCTTGACATTTGTGTAGTCTACTTTCGACTGACGGTCCGGGTCGAAATACGTGGCCATGGAATATTTGGGGCTTAGGAGGATGAGCGTGCAATGTGTTTCACTGCAGAAAACACGGAATGTTAAAAGAAGAACGATCGAAATCTAAGAATTCATATGTTACGGGGCGGTTGAGGCGGAGGACTTACTCGGGAAAGTAAGGCACGAGGAAGTTATCCTTATCTCGGTTTGCCAGAATGACGCCTTCGAGGTAAGAAATTGTTTACAGAAATTGTTATCTGTAAAAGATGATCATCATCTTTACAAGTCTTTCTCAATGTGATCACAAGTAATTCAGAGGCATCACAAGTAATTCAGAGCATCACAAGGCATTAGTAGTTCAGTACATGAACAAGTTTTACCAAGCACATCAATATGTACTATATTTCATTGTGGAGTGCTATACAGTATGTTACAGCAAAGAAACTGCTTAATCCACATGCCTCAGCTTACAACAGTCATTACTTGTCAAATACAGAAGAAGGAACAATTTATTTGTGACATAGTTACAAATGATGACAGAATAAAGCAACACCCTGTACTAGCCTAAAAACAAGTGAAGTTTCACCCATATAAAAACAGGTGCAAACAAAATAATGACACTCAATTTAGATAGCAAAAAAAGTGAACATCAAGGGTTCATGGGAATTCAGCAAAGGTGCACAAGAGACAGTGTAAGCTTCAGACCCAGCAGACCAGTACAAATTTGCTAGGCTATAAATTCCTGAATTCTAGTCACATTGACACTCCTGGTTTTCTACAAACACCAAGTACTAGGGCACACAAAAGTTCTGAAATTTGTGTGCCTAACTGAATTAACTGAATTTTCAGTATCCGAATAAACTGAATTTTCAAAACTGACAAATATTAATTGGTTGACTACAGCAAATCCAATTTGCAAGCTTGACTACATATAATTAGAGCAACTTCATATTGTGTAGGAAATGATAGAAAAACTGGCTTGGCCTAGTGTATGTTCTGCAGTTACTGAAAATTCAGTTACTGTAGTTGCTGCCACTTGTAGTTACACTAAGGATCTGATCTTAGCACTGGTTATAGTAAGGATTTGGTCTCTGAACATTTGGTTTCAGTAGCTTGCTTAGATTTTGTTTTCAGTAAGGATCTCAAGTTCTCAATTATGACAACATTTGGTTTTCAGTAGTGAGTCTAAGATCTTATTTCATGAATCTTTAATTCAGGTGTTCGTTTACCTTTGTCAAAATCATGGAGTATAATTGTGCCTACATGGAGTATAATTATTTCCTAAAGATTACCTTTGAATCTTTAATTCAGAGAATGAAAATCAGTGAGTAAAATTTGATGATATGATTCCTCACTGAATTTATTCCTGATAAAATTTTCTAATGCAAACTTGCTGATACCAGTAAACTTGAAGCAGAATTGGTCAAACTAATTCAGTGTAAATCTTCACTATGCATTCTTGTGTGGTAAATACACTATCCAGGGTGATTCAAATAAATCCAAATATTTCCTGTGATTTAGATCATGGAGCAAATTTAAATCAGGAGTAACTAGGTCGAGTCATGGGCTAACTAGGCCAAGCCATGATTTACAATCCAACTTCATATTGTGTAGGAAATGATAGAAAAACTGCAATAGCAGTCCACTGATGAATATGAATCTTCTGACACTAAACTACACCTTGAAGGTTCAGGACATACCATGAAATTATATGCTATTATTGTTGGCAAGCAACCTGAGACACGAGTGTTACAGCTATAAATTGAGTTGTAAGGGCATCAAATGTACTTCTTAGTGGACTCTAACAGTACCCATTCTTTTCTGGATAGTAAACACCAGCAGTTACAAGGGCATCAAGAGTAAGGTAGTTAAATTGCAAGTTCTACTCAGATGACCAGTGATCATCGCGTGCAACTATGGCTTGCTGCTCTACAAGACTACAAGGTCTGATGAAAATTTTCCCTTGCATCACAGAGCAAGTATTTTTGCAACTTGGACAAGACACAGGAGATGCCATGTAGCATTAGCACTTGCCAAATTTTAGTTTGTTGTAAGAGAAGTGAGTCCGGTTAAGAAAATGGCACACAGAGTTATCAAACACATTATCAGATTTCACAGCAAGTAACTTAGCACAACAGTTAAATAGCACTTTGTGTTGGATCCCATTCAGGCCATTTCCAAACTAAACATTCTAGCATCATTCATTTTGCGATTTATTACTGACCGCTGTGTCATGTCTTGGATCCAATAGGCCTGCATATTCTAGTCAAGTCTGCCTCTCAAAAGTCATAATACTCATCAACTCAATTACAAGCACGGAGCAGAGCAGGTCAAACGTTCCAAATGGAATTCCATTTGCACACAGTTGCCATCACTTTATGCAAAGGCAGAGCCCGACAGTCAAAGTGCACCAATGAGCATTCTAGCATCCATCCAATTTTGAAAACGCTGCTTATCGACTATGCGGCGCAATGCGCTAGATCCAACTTGGCCTAGCTACTTGCTGGCACAGGACACGCCCCTCAAAACCCTAGCTCCCCAGCCCCCAACGCGGGGCAAGCACGCCGTACAGAAGCTACTGCATATCAGGGACAAGCAATAACTTTTTTGGCTCGCCGGAGATGGCCACGCACCTGGGGGAGGCCGGGGCGTCGGGGGCGCGGGCGTCGAGGCCGGGGCGTCGGGGGCGCGGGCGGCGGCGGCATAGCTCTGGGCGTCCGGGGCGTCGGGGGCGCGGGCGGCGGCGGCGTAGCTCCGGGCGTCGACGCCGGGGCGTCGGGGGCGAGGGCGTCGGCGGGTGCGGCCGGAGAGAGAGTCGTCGGCGGGTGAGGGAGAGAGAGGCGTCGGGGAGAGGGGGGAGATCTGGCGAGAGGGAGAGAGAGGAGGGTGCGGCCGGCCCCATAAGTATGGGGGATTACTAATGGCGCACCGCAACTATGTGCGCCATAAGTATGTAGACACTAATGGCGCACCGCCCCCAGGTGCGCCATTAGTATTCTGTTCTACTCACTAGCCCGACAGAAAGCTATATATTTCACCTAACCCACTACCTAACAGAACCCCCACACTAGCCCGACTGGTCAGCACTCTGCACACCCACCAGGAGGTCCTGGGTTCGATTCCCAACCTCCCCAAATTTTTTTTTGCTTTTAAAAAATCCTGTTTGACACTTATTTGTGTTTAAATATGTTCAAACTTGTTTAAATCATAACAGTAATATTTTTTTATAAAAAAGTAATAGTTTTTTAAAAAATATCATCAAATTTGTTATTTTAAAATATTTATGAATATGAAAAAATATCATCAAATTTATTATTTTTGAATATATCATGGGTCGGCGGCGGCGGTTGAGTAGGGGAATCGAGGGTGCAGGGGGTCGGCGGCGGCGGCCGGTGGACCGGGGGGTG
>LR738711.1:18577416-18603138 GCA_902687465.1 Secale cereale
CGAGGTGGGATAGCGATCGAGATGGAGGGGGGTCGAGATCGAGTGTCCATGAAATTTAAAAATATTCATGATAGTTCAAAAAGTGCCCATGAAATACAATCGAGAAATGAAGGGTACGATTTAAATACAATCGATCTTAGCTAGCTATCTGTTCACAATCTTCTTGCCCTTCTTTTTCGCAAATGGAGTTCTTCTGTGGAACGGACGTCCTTTAGGTAGGGTGGTCCTGCTTCTTCTTGTGGTGTAAGCTGCTACTTCATCATTGTCGTCATGTTCGATCCTCGGGTCGCCGTACTTGTCGAAGTCTTGCTCATTGGCTACTCCATCCATTCCGATGATCTTCCTTTTGCCTCTCCTCACGACAACACGACTGGGCTTTGACAGATCGGTAATGAAGAAGCATTGGTCAACTTGGGAAGCCAGTACCCATGGCTCATTTTTCGCGGTGACGTTTGTGCCCGCGGTCTTGGATTTGGCTTCGGGTATAACCATGGTGGTGAAATACCGGTCTTCTTTTAGGACGCTCTTGGCCCATCTGACACGGAACATCGGGACCTTCTCTCCAGCGTAGCTCAGCTCCCATATCTCCTCGATCCTTCCGTAGTATCTGTCCTTGTCATTACCGGTGTAGGATTCCATCGTTACCCCGGAGTTCTGATAACCATCGCTCTTCATGTCCTTGGCCTCGGTGTAGAATGTGTAGCCGTTGATATCGTACGCATCATAGGTCATCAGGTTGTGCTCGGCGCCCTGTGACAAGGCGAATATGAGTTGTTCTTCCGCGGAAGAATCATCATGTAAAGGGTACGACAGAAGCTTCTGCTTGAACCAACGCGTGAAACATGAGTTGTGCTCTTTGATTATATCTCCGTCCGTCCTCTGTTGGCCTGGGTCATTGAACGTCTTCTCAATAAAGGTTTTGTGCTGAACCACCCAAGGATCGACCACGTCTATGTGTTGTAGCGCGACTAGGTTTGCTCTTTCAAAGTCGGCGAGTCGACCCTCGAAGTCGACATGCATTTCGCGGCGACCCTCACGGTGACCCCATCCAGCGAGCCTGCCGAGGTGCCTGTTGACGGGCAGACCAACGGGGTTCTCGATGCCTAGATAATTCGTGCAGTAGGAGATGCACTCTTCGGTCAGAAAGCCCCTGGCTATGCTTCCCTCTAGACGTGACATGTTGCGAACGTATCCTTTGATGACACCATTCATCCTTTCGAACGGCATCATGCTGTGCAGGAACATCGGCCCGAGTTGGATGATATCGTCCACGATATGGACCAGCAGATGCACCATAACGTCGAAGAATGCGGGCGGGAAGTACATCTCAAGCTCGCATAGTATCACCACGATCTCTTCCTGTAGCCTTCTGAGTTGCCTCACGCCAACAGACTTCCGAGAGATGACGTCGAAAAAGTTGCATAGGCCAAATAGGGTTTCACGGACGTGCGCGTCCATGATACCACGGATTGCAACTGGAAGTATCTGCATCATCAGCACGTGACAGTCGTGAGACTTCATCCTGCTGAACTTCAGCTTCGCCCGGTCTAGGTATCTGCTTATCTTCCCCGCGTAACCATAAGGAAGTTGTACTCCTACGAGGCAGGTGAAAAACTGCTCGATCTCCTCTTGACTTAGAGTGAAGCACGTGGGAGGGTAGTCATTTCCGGTCTTCTTGGCCTTTTTGCCTTTGCGATGACTTTCCGTGTCCTGCTTCGCCTCATCATCATCATCATCATCATATATAGCGTGAAGCTCCTGCCTGATGCCCATTGATTTCAAGTCTGCCCATGCTTTCGGCCCATCTTTGGTCCTCTCTGGCATGTTGAGCAGGGTACCAAGCAGACTCTCGCACACGTTCTTCGTGATATGCATTACATCAAGGTTGTGAGGCACACGGTGGATCTTCCAGTACGGCAAGTCCCAGAAAACAGACCTCGTTTTCCATACCTTCAGCAGCGGCTCTGGCGCCTTTCGCTTCTTTCCCGGCTCTGGCGCCTTTTGCTTCTTTCCCGGCAGTGGGCAATCTTTCCAATTTTTCAACAGCTCGTCTATTTCCTCGCCGCTCCTCGTACGCGGGCGTCCTCGGGGTTCGGTTTCACCATCGAACATATCCTTGCGTTTTCTCCACAGGTCATCGTCGCGAAGCCACCTTCGATGTCCCATGAACACGGTTTTCGAAGACCCGGGATCTCTATCTAGCTGGCGATACGTTGTGTCATCCATGCACCTGACGCATCCAGAAAATCCGTGGACCACCTGCCCCGCGACATATCCGTAACCGAGATAGTCGTGCACCGTCGTGAGCAGCGCGGCTCTCATAGGGAAATATTCTTTCTTTGCGGCGTCCCACGTATTGGCTGGCATTTTCCACAGCGTGTCTAGCTCCTCTTTCAGCAGCCCCAGATACAGATTGATGTCGTTCCCTGGTTGTTTCGGTCCTTCAATTAGCATACTCATGTGAATGTACTTCCTCTTCATGCACAACCAGGGGGGAAGGTTGTACATCCACACAAACACAGGCCAGGTGCTATGTGGGCTTCTCTGGCTGCCAAACGGATTGACTCCATCGGTGCTCGCGCCCAGCACGATGTTCCTTGGATCGTTCCCAAATTCTAGGTCTTCGAAGTTCAACGCTTGCCACTGGCTCGCATCCTTAGGGTGACTCAGCATCTTGTCTTTTTTATCTATCTCCGGATCATTTGCGTCATCTTCTCGCTTCTTCTCCTCCCTATCCGCGTGCCAAGGTAGGAGCTTTGCTACCTTAGGGTCCGCGAAATACCGCTGCAGACGAGGAGTGATCGGAAAGTACCACACCACTTTTTGAGGAGCTTTCTTCCTCTTCTTGTATCGAGTGACGCCGCACACCGGACATATGGTAGACTCCGCGTGCTCGTCCCGATAAATGATGCAATTTTTCATGCACACATGGTATTTCACGTGCGGTAAATCCAGAGGACACACGATTTTCTTCGCCTCCTCCAAACTGGTGGGGCACTTGTTCCCCTTGGGAAGACGTTCGTGCCAGAATGACATGTTCTCGTCGAAGCATGCGTCGGTCATTTTGTGTTTTACCTTCATCTCCAGAGCCATGAGCGTTACTTTCAGGCGGGTATCCTCGGGCCTGCATCCTTCATACAATGGAGTAACCGCGTCTAACTCAAGTTGATCCATCTTGGCTTTCTCTCGGGCGGCAGCTCTTGCGTTATCGCTCTGCTTGAGAAGCAGCTCTTGAATATGAGGGTCCTGCACCTAGCCCATCGATGGTCCAGCGTCGTCTGCTCCGCCGGCATCATCATCTTCATGATCATGCCCGTCGTCTGCTCCGGCATCTTCCTCATCATCATGTCCTGCATCTTCTACATGATGACTGTGTACAGCATCACCGTCGTGATCATCTCCTGGGGATTCTTCGTCTTCTCACCCGCCCGAGCCGCGGTGGTTGTCTTGCTGCCCTTCCTCATTTCTTGCCCGGCCCCCATGGACGACTTTGTAGTCATCTTCATCACCTTGCCACCGATAGCCATCCATGAAACCACGCAAGAGCAGGTGGTCCCGCACCTGCCCGGAATCCGGGTCCGCAATAAGGCTCTTCAGCTTGCATCTTCGACACGGACATCTTATCTCCGTCTCGTTCTTTTGAAGCATCTCGGCCTTCGCGTACCTCAAAAACCTATTCACGATGCCTTCGGTCATCGTGCGCACCATGGTCGCCTGCGGGGTAGAGCAAAATGATATTTTAGAACCAAGAAAAAATTTGCCATGACTTTCCCTAAAAATAGGACAAAAAAGAATGCTTAATGCCAAAATTCTCACCGAAACGGAAATGAATCAACATTCCAGGAAAATATTGGCAACTATCGCATTTCAAATACCGATACACCTCCAAACACAAACACATATGCAACACAACAAACATATGCAACACCACGAACATACATAGATTTAGCTAGGCCATAAAAAGTGCATGTGCACATTGTTGTATGGAGAACAACATAAATATAGCTTCCCCCCTTACTTACCTATCAAAACAAGGTAATTTAACCACTTAATTTGAATGAATATATGGTGGAAATGAGGTGAAAAAGAGGAGGGACCCGAGAGGAGAGGAGGTAGAGAGAATGAAGTGGGGGAGAAAGTGAGTGTGGGTAGGAGAGGCTGTCCAAAATATCTTGTTGCTGCCCACTTACTAATGGCGCACCCACTATAAATGCGCCAATAGTAATCAAGGTTACTAATGGCGCATTTATAGTAGGTGCACCATTACTAGTTTTGCAAAAAAAAAACATACTAATGGCGCACTGACGCACAGACTAGTAATGGCGCACTCTGAGACAGTGCGCCATTAGTAGTTTTGTAAAAAAAAGAATAAAAAATATTATAAAAAAAAGAACATTAATGGCGCACTTTACTGCTGGTGCGCCATTACTAGTTACAACTAGTAATGGCGCACTTCGTCTCGATGCGCCATTAGTATGTTTGGACAGGCGCGCTAGTTCAAAAAAAAAACTTTTTGATACTAATGGCGCACTCCGGGCTTGGTGCGCCATTAGTAGTTTGAACTCTAATGGCGTATCTGTTGTTGGTGCGCCATTACTATATACTAATGGCGCACTGCTTGTCTGGTGCGCCATTAGTATCAATTCCATCTATAGCCCTTTTCCTAGTAGTGGTTTCTCCAGAATCTATATATCAATATATAGTTGATGGAAATATCGTTACCCATAGTGACCGCTTGCGATTTCTCAATGCGATTGAGTCGGGTATTCCGATGTCCCGGTCATTGTGTGCACTATGACCTGGGTTGGTGGAGGTTTCCCTTCCACTGGGTGTATACTACCCATTAGGTGTCTGTCAACGTAAAGTTGACATGCATTTACTGATTCAGAGGACTTGATATTCTTGCTTCCAAGAAGCTGAATCATGATGTACTATTGTCGTGCTTCTCCCTTGTCGCTTTGAACGGGGAGTTGAGTTGTTTTAGTTGGTATCTCCACTCTTTCCGACATATTTTTGCAGGATTGTAGGATTGTGTGACACCTTTATAGTCAGTAAATAAATTTGGCAGGTTATTTGCAACGTGTTGCAAATCTTCTGAACGCATGGTTCAGATCTTTGAGTACGTGGATTTGAGGCAGAAATGTGTTGAACATTCCACTAATTTCCTGGCATTCTTTATGATACTTGAAATCTCCCCCTAATGCCTGGAAATGTTCCTCATTGAATCAGCATACTAGCCTTGAATAACTCCCCATGTGCGACTCCCCATGTGCGGGGCTTGAGGTATTGACGGTAATACAGTTATTCCTCACATAGATCCCAACTATATGTTGATGGGCCAATTATGTATGCCGGGTGGTGATATCGGTATGCAACCGAAGTACTGAAGATGGTAAATACTTGGTAGATTTCCACGTATCAAAGATAGAGGGGAATACTATATGCAGTTTGGTCATGAGTGTGTAAGACTACATGACTCCAACGTAAAGTTGGTAAGTTGCAATTCAAAGTAAAGATCATGCAATGAGCTCAATTCTTTGGATGGGATTCTACCAAACCATTTTGAGTCTAGACATTAAAACAAATTGCTAAACTTCAATCCGAGAGCCATAGAGGAGGCACTCAAGGAGAATCTGCAATGTTGTCCATCCGATTTGCTTGAAATCGATGTCAGGATAAAGCCAATGGTTTCATGTGAATAAAGCACACACTTAAGACCATTATGTAGATATGTCTTTTAGAACCATAGAATACCTGAATAGTCTAGTCAATGGCTGGGAAGAGCCACTTACCTCAACTTGATGCATTCAAGGAGTCTGAGTGGTTCAGCGTAGACTTTAAGGTGGGCAGGCCTTAAAATTAGCTTCCCTGTGTCACTTGTAGTGCACATAAAATCCAAATGTTGTTAGAATTTAGCATCATAATAATCATAAACTATTGGAATTGCTGATAGTTTTAGTTTCAACCCAATGTCTCGATGACCAAGGCGAGAGTGCCAAGTTTCTCATGTACAAGACACTCTGGAAAACTATCTCATACGCAACATGTGCTACAGGTTGTGTCGTATATGTAGTACAATCCAGATAATACACAGAGAATGTGCTTGCCATATCCGTTGCATATGGTAAAGAGAAGTTACTTCTCTTTGTTGTCATCATAAGTTTCGATATGGAAACTATTTTGATGGATACCTCCATAGTCTAGTAGGGTACAAGTTAAACCTGGGAAGCAATGAAGCATCCCGACGTTACTCGAGTACCCTCAGGGATAGTAAATATAACTCGAGTTGAGCCAACAAATATCTCATCGCGTCTAGCGATTTTAAAATATCTCCTTTCTCTCAATGAGAGTGGAAACATTTCACTTCTCCGAGTATAGAGTTTGAGGTGCATATGTCCACACGACACAAATCATCTTTCATCAGATTGACCCCGGTAGAAATCTATATATAGACATGAACATTCTCAAGAAAATCACTGTCAGATATACAGAATACATACAAATGAATTTGTACCAAAGTGCTGATACAATATATTATGATATACAATATATGATGACAACAATAATCATGTTCATATTAGAACATCAGAAATTGACATAAACAAATTGATCACTAAGGAGATTGAGGGACTAAATGTAGTCTCCAATCATGTCGGTTGATGCATATTCAACCACCGTGTTCTCCATGCTCATAGGGTCTCGTGACAGCTTGATGGTGTCAGGTTGAGGGTTTGAAGTGAGTGTCAAACCATTACCTTTGAGATCCTTTGCGTCCCGGTGGTGTGGCTTGGATTGCACACGCTATTCCGTGGGATGCAAGACTGATCTTGATGTCCATAACTCGCTTAAGTAAGTTGTGGCCACTGAGAGCAATAGCCTCCAATTGTTAGCCATCGAATACTTATAGGGACAAGCCAGAGATAATTAATTTACAAGAAATAAATTAAAAGCATCATCGTTTTGTAATAAGAATGCAAAAAATTGACTCAAGTGTATAACTTGAAAAGGCTCAACCTCAATTGTCGGAACATAACACATTGAAGATCATACAGATTTCACAGTAATAGAGATATTTTGCTCATGGGCATTAGAACCAACTCATTACCTTGTGTTTTCCAAATATAATGAGGGAGATGTTATTGTCAAAAATTTACAAGTTTTTTTGTGCAGGAGAAATCAATCTCAACCGTTGTGACATGTTCATAAAGAATGACAATGTTGTAAACACATAGAACATATCATCTCCGGTAAAAAAACTAGTAATTTATTTATATTACAGATTGTGTAATATAAATACATCTTAATGTTGCAAAACTAATAGATTTTAAGAAATGTGGCTCGAAATTATTAGTGTGAATCTCAAATTGCTAGGGATGACACCTTGAAATTTGCATATGTATTTGCAAAAAAGTGAAAAAATCTCAATTGCAAATAGACGTATTAATCTCGACGTGTGATGAACATGAAAAATATATACATCATAGAAATATTCCGGAATACCTCGTACTCAAAGGAGAAAACCGTACTGCAAAGGTACTGAATTTATCTTTGCAAGAGATTAAAAATCTCAAGGTAAAGAACATGTCAAACATTAACAACCATGTATTTTTGGAATTTTAAAATTCAACAGAAAATGATTTAAATGCAGATCTGGCCTAAACATGACAAATGCTAATAAATAGCAATAGTTATTGGAGCACTAATCTACTGAAAAGCTGAAAATACAAGCAATTAGAGCAACTCCAAAGGGGCGACCCATTTCATCTGTCCGCGTCCGTTTGGGTCGTCGCGGACAGAAAAGTCGGCCCAACGCGCCGACCCAAACGGACGCGCTTCCGCTTTCGTCTGTCTACCGACCCATTCCCGGCCCATTTTTGAGCCGGATTTGCGTCAGCGCGGACACACGACGGACAGGCGTGCGCTCGCCCTCTCTCCTCCCCGGACCCGCTGGTCGGTGGCACATTGGCCTCTCCACATGCAACAGCACGCCCTCGCCCGCCTGCTTCGTCGCTGACGCCGCCGGCCATTTTTTCGAGAAAAAAAAGATATATAGATTTCTAAAGTATACAGCTAAAAAAAAGATCAACTACTCGTCGCTATCTGACTCCGACTCAGCAATGTCCTCCTCCGACGTCTGAATATAGGCATCAACCTGATTCTTGTCCACGAAGTCGTCCCATCCTGACGTTTCTCGTAGCTTCAGTTTCATTTGAGTGGTCAGCTTCCGCGCACGCTTGTCCTCCCGATAGGCGGCTCGCTCCGTCCACCTCGCCTCCCTCTCCACACTCCTTTGCCTGTAGAACAAGCACTCGTCGACGATGTCCTGCGGAAAGCGTGCGCGCCACACCACCATGGCCTCAACGTCGTGCTCGGCGATGGCGAGGCGACGCTGCCGCCCACGGTGGACATGACGATCCTCGTCGGTGACAAGTCGCGGGAGAGGTGCGAGATCATGCGCCTGCTGCCTCGACACGTCGGGATAATTCATCTCCTGACGAGGCCTCAGGAGGCGCCACACTGCCGAGTCGTGCGCGCGGGCCGCCTCCTATGCGGTGTCGAAGGTGCCGAGGAAGAGGCGTTTCTCGCCAAACTTAATCTCAGAGGAGAAGCCGCCGGAGCGGCACTCGCGGACTCCGCGAAAATCCGAAGCTCCCAGGCGTCGCATCGACATGGTGGCGCACAGGCGGCGATGCTAGTGAGAGAGGGGGCGAGACGAGTGCGCGACGGACGGAGTGAGAGGCGGCGAGACGAGCGCGCCTTCCTATAGCGATCGTCGGCCACGGCGACGCGCCAAAACAAGCGCGCGAACCTTTCCCGTGCTAGGCCGATTTCCCCCACACGCGAACCTTTCCCGCGTGCTGGAGCGCGTGCGGTCATGAAATGGTTCAGCACGTTGGGTGTGCTGTCAACCCAAATCGAAAAGAGGGCGGACGCCGGGCGGGCGGCCGACCCAAATGGACAAAAAGCGGACAAAAGCGCCGTCCGTTTGGGTCGGCCCGTTGGAGTTACTCTTAAGTAACTAATGCAAATTAGCAGAAGTTGTCGGTGCCTGGGTGGCTCAACCAGATGCAAATAGGCCACGTAGAGCAGCCCAGCCAAGACCAGCCTGGTCTAACTAAACGGATAAGGGAGAGTGGCCAGGAAGCAATGCTCCAGGCCGAGCCGCTTCAGTGGGCCGCCAGAAGTTCAGTCGCCCAGAGGCCGAGCCGCGCGCAGCCGATGGAGGGGCGCTTGTTTAGGCGCTTAGAACATAAAAGAAATTAATTAAGGAAGAAGCGTCGATGGAGCGGTCTGTTGGGGCAACGCACAGGCGCTTATTTGAGCGCTACCGTGATCGATCGAGGACCTGTTGCGCTCGTTAGAAAGGCCATGCGAGAAAAAAAAAATAGACCAGGCGCCCGACGACTGGCTTGGCATCGATGCCAGCCAGAATCCTGGGATCGATCGGGATTTTAACGAAATGGCCAGGAATTGAAACCTAGCGCCTGGTCTTAACACCGCCGTTGTAGATGCCCTTAGGCGGTCCTGTCACAGGGCCGTGGAAAGCCGCGCTAGTGGAGCCGCTGCGTCGCGGCCGGCCACTGATGCGTCGAGTGCTCGAGGCCTCCTTGCTGGTGCATGGCTGAGGGCAGCCGATGCGTGCGCTCCAGTGGCGACTGGCAAGAGCCCAAGTTACTAATCATGATAGCGAGCATGTATAGGAAAAGAGGCACCTTAATCATGCATCAATTAGATCAATTCTTTCGTGTCTGCGTGATGGGCACAGATAGAATGGTGTCCAGGATGATTGATTTGCCCATCGGACTTGTTCTTTTTGATCTTGTGCTGACACTGATTATTTCTTCTCCTTCTATCCAAAATTTCTTCTGGTTCCTGTTCCCGCAGAGATCAATCGATCTGGACATGCTCACAAGCGATTCCTTATGCATAATTGAGAATCAGTTATTAGATCACAGGAAGACAAAATTATATAGATCTCCTCCTGATCGATGAAGTTCTCCTATGCACGGATGTATCCATGCCGATTTGGAGCGGCGCGCTGTGCCGTGAGCGGCTGTTGCCGTGGCCGTGGCCGCATCTGGGGTAGAGCGGACGCGAGAGCCGCTCGTGGGGATAACAACATGCCCTATGTCATAGCTCCGGAGGGCCGGCCAGGGGCATAGCCTCGAACGCCGCCGATCTGCATGGATGCAAGACGAGGGCCGCGTCGACCACCAGGGAGTAGCGCTGAAGGAGTAGTCGTCGCCGTCGTGAGGCCGATAGGATCTCTCCCTTGGGAGCGTGCTGATAACGTATTAGAAAGTTAAACGAGCGAGACCATAGACAGAAACGTAAAGTGAAGGGTTGTCTTTATTGATGATTGAGTACAAGTATATAGAGCCCCGAGGGGATACATCCAACAGACGCGATGGTCCGGAGAGACACGAGCGAACAGTAGTGTCCCTCATACATGGCGGTTAGGGATAGTGGAGATTCTCCATAATTAACACATGGGTTAATTAAACTCAACACTTTAGGCTGCCGGTAATGAGAGTATCATAGGTAGTATCATACATGCCAACTAAGCAATTTTGATGAGGTCGCATGAAATTAAATGAAGAAAGAGAGGCTTGAGTATCATATCATGATACCGTATTATATTAAATGATGTGCTACTTTGTGTCATGCATGCCAATAAATGTACTACTCTATGATACCAACATATGATACTAAGCATTACGGATGTAGTATCATACACTAGTATCATAGCATGATACTAGAATATGATACTCCCCATTACAACCAGCCTTAGCTCGGCGGGGCAGTACGCGGTATTGGAAGCACTTTGCCGAGTGCCGGACAGAAACAACTCGGTTCCTCCCCCACACAGTAGTCCACTCTTTCCGCTATTGACATATGCCTACGGCTAAGCCGTCGGCATACCCGTGCCACGTGGCTCTTTCTGGTAGCACCAGGGACAGGGCTACGCCGACGTCATATCTTTGGTGCTATGCCTACCGCTAGGCCGTCGGCATATCCGTGCCACGTGTCGCCCACTGGTGGCTCCTAGGGCATGGCTATGCCGACGGCTTAGCCGACCTATGCATACGGCAAAGCCGTCGACATAGACCTGCCCAGGAGCTACCAGTGGGCGCCACATGGCACCTATGCGGACGGCCTAGCCGTAGGCATAGGTCCAGAACTATGTCTACGGCAAGGCTGTCGGCGTAGGTGACATGTGTTGCCCACCGGTAGCTCATGGCAGTCCTATACCAACGGCTAAACCGTCGGCAAAGTTTATGTCTGTTTTTTTTTCTTTTTTCTGTTTGATTTCAATTCAAATTCACAGCAGATATATATATGATTTCAATTCAAATTCATAGCAGATATACATATATAAGTATCATCACAACCAATACAAGGAAACAATATAAGTATCATCACAATCATAAGCATCATCTCAAAGAACATATAAGTATCTAAAGAAGCACACAAGTCATCTAAAGGACCATAAAAAAGCACAAGTCATCTAAAGAACATAAAGGCTTAAGCGCCTGGACATCCACCAACACCGCCAAGGTCGTCACCGCCAAGTCCGCTGAAGCCCAGGTCATCAGTGCTAGCGGCATCGCTACCGCCAAGACCGGCACCGCCACCGGCCCCGTGGATTGGAGTGACCAGGCTCCGTGACTCGGGAGTGATGCCAACACCAGCACCAGCACCAACGGTAGATCCACCGGTTCCCTGGATGTTAAAAAGACATGTTAAGGGGATATATATGATTGTGTTGAATAAACGGTATGCTTTGGGTGAATAGTTTGGGGATGTACTAACCGGCGAGGGCCCCGGGTGTTGTGCCACAAACTCCTCAAAGGTAAGCAGCACTGGTTGTGCGGGAGGAGGTGGTGCTGCTTGCAATTGAGGAACCCGTCCGGCCACCATCTCCTCAAGAGCGCGCTGCATCCTGCGATTGTTTTGCTCATGGGATGCAAAAAGGATCGGGTGCCACGCCATGGTCTCCTAGCATGTGTACTCCAAGTAGGCCTACGGTATGACATGATGTACTCCCGACCATGCTTCTTGGGCCCCATGCCCACCACCACCCTCTCATCCAAATCCGCACTAATGGGGTCAGGTGTGTCAGGATGTAACCTCAGATACTCCTCAGAGTAGGCCTGATTCTTCTCAGCGGTCTTGCCGTAGTACTTGGCCTCGCCAGACTTGGGATTTCTCCGATTATGGCCGATCTCTCACGCCTCCATGTGTGAGAGCGGCCGCTTCAGTTTCTCCTCCTGCACCACCAAACAGAGGTTAGTCATACATAAGAAAGTGACGGTAAATAGAAGAAGAAGATTGTTTAATGAGGTCAGTCATACGTGCAGGTTCTTGTGGTGAAAGTGGTTCCGGTTTCCCTGAGCATGTACTCCCTCCTTCCTTCGGTTAGCCTTGTTTTTAAGGCTTGTAGCCGCCCAGCCTCCATCCTTATCACACCATAGATCCACCAATGCAGCTCGGGACTCGGCCCTTCCATAACACCAATTTGGACACACTTACATAATGAAAGCATAATGTCATGTAAACACGAAACGTGCATGGAAGTTACTCCCTCTGTAAACTAATATAAAAGCTTTTAGATCACTAAAGTAGTGATCTAAACGCTCTTATATTAGTTTACTGAGGGAGTAGTTAAAAAATTCCAATCAAATCATATTTGTGTTTTATGTTTCTAAGATTACCATGGTATACACTAAAATTTATTGTGTATTTCAGACAAAATTCATTGTTTTATTACTCTTCTTTTATTTGAATTTAACCTGAGATTTGGATCAGAATATTAATGTTTTATCTTCCAAAACCAACCAAAAACACGTCAAACCATGTCCATCATTTGGTAGTTTCCTCCTTAACAAATCGGTTGGTAGTTTCCATTTATTTTCTTATATATATAAGTGAATCCTTTCTTTCCATATATACTATATAATGTGAATTGAATGATCACATCAACAATGGAGAAGTTATTAGGCTTGAATATCAAAGATTTCTCGGAGTTCATGCATAAATATATTGCCTTTTGTACTCCTCTATTTCAAACTATGTCTGTATAAGCTCTTGGCGGCTCCTCATGCAGCTAGTTGGAAATTGTAGGGCTTACGGCCATTGATGCTCAGGCACAGGTGCTGACGACCGAAACTGCGCTGGCAATGGTGGCCGCCAACGAGTGGAATAAGCTTTCAGTGCGCATCGGCAAGCATGACAATCAAATCGCTAAACTCACGGAGCAAGTACACTCAGTAAGAATTGGAAGGTTCCGCTATTGGGAGGGGCTTCCAAGAACATCTACGATGCCGCGTCAACTCTCCCGTGACGCTCAACTGGATCAAGAGCTCGTGGGATGTCATCGAGCTGAACGTGTGCTGAACACGGAGGTGTTGTACATTTTGTGCTTGGATCTGTTGGATCACGAAGACGTTCGACTACATCAACCGCGTCACTAGACGCTTCCACTTTCGGTCTACAAGGGTACGTAGACACACTCTCCCCACTCGTTGCTATGCTTCTCCTAGATAGATCTTGCGTGATCATAGGAATTTTTTTGAAAGACTACGTTCCCCAACAGTGGTATCATGAGCCAATTCTATGCGTAGATGATATGCACGAGTAGAACACAATGAGTTGTGATCGATAATAGTCATACTGCTTACCAGCATGTCATACTATAATTCGGCGGTATTGTGAGATGAAGCGGCTCAGACCGACATTACGCGTACGCTTACGCGAGGCTGGTTTCACCGTTACGAGCCCTCATTTCTTAAAGGTGACCGGCGGGTGTCTGTCTCTCTCACTTTAATTGAATTGACTATGGCTACGCCCGGTCCTTGTGAAGGTTAAAACATCACACTTGACGAAAAATCATTGTGGTTTTTGTATGCGTAGGTAAGAACGGTTCTTGCTAAAGCCCGTAGCAGCCACGTAAAACTTGCAACAATAAAGTAGAGGACGTTTAACTTTTTTTTGCAGGGCATGTTGTGATGTGATATGGTCAAGACGTGATGAGTTATACGTTATTGTATGAGATGATCATGTTTTGTAAATTATCAGCAACCGGCAGGAGCCTTATGATTTTCTCTTTATTATGTGAATTACGAAGGCCATGTAATTGTTTTACTTTATCACTATGAGTTAGCGATAGTACTAGTAGCAATAGTTGGCGAGACGACCACGACGCTACGATGAAGATCATGGTGTCTAGCCGGTGACGATGGAGATCATGACGATGCTTTGGAGCTGAAGATCAAAAGCACAAGATGATGATGGCCATATCATGTCTCATATTTTGATTGTCTGTGATGTTTATCTTTTTATGCTTCTTATTTTGCTTAGAACGACGGTAGCATTATGAGATGATCCCTTACAAAATATCAAGGTACAAGTGTTTCACATGTGGGCCCCATCTCCTGATTTCCCCCCACCTCATCCTCGGTGAATCTCCCATAGATGTAGCATCTCTTTTTTTATGCGGGGAGAGCATCACTTATTTGGCTTGGATTGAGCGTGCCCTTGTTGTATGGAGCAGGATTTGTCTTCAACATTTCAGCTGTTTCTCTCCATTTTATTTACTGAAATAAATAAATAAATATTTTTCAGGTGGACGTGTACGGTTACAAGAGGCCAGTAGCCAGTTCTGCCAATGGAGTGGATGGGAAAGCATGCCCTAATGATTTTTGTTCTAGTAGCATGCAACGTCGCGCCAATCCTGCTCCAGGGTCTCTACTGGAGGGTACCAAATAATAGCCTTGTAAGGCACCTAAATTTCAACTTATTTTCTCGAGCAGTTGAAATTCATTGGAACATGTGGTTGATCTTCCCGGCTGCAAGCCAGCTCACTGATGATTGAAGAAAGCACAATATCAACTATCAAGGCGCAAAGCCAGAGCCTCTTTTACTTGAACTCAACAGAATTGCATAGATCAGAAAAGAAATTTACTGTCTGTTAGTGAAGCTAACCCAGAGCTCTCATTGCCGGGCTTCGTCCCTATTGACAGCATACGTCTGAACAGTGCCAGCTTAGTACAAGTGAGTGTATGTGTATTTTCTTGTGATGGTTTATTTTAAATATTCTTCACCATGTATTTAAATGATGCAACATCAAAGAGTTCAGCTTCCATCCTTTGCATCATGGATTTACACAACCGACAACATACAAACAAACAAACATAATCAAACATGCATATATATTGCCGTACAGGCAATACAAGAGGAGGGGATATGCCATTGTTAGCGCTTGTGAAGTTAGAAGGGGTTGGGGTTGCGCATGGGGGCCTTATGCGAAGGTGGTTGTACATAGAGATGAAAGATGGTATGTCGAGGATTACTGAATGGTTCGGTCGTGTAGCTTTTGAGCGTGACTTGACTTAATCCTATGTTGGGATAGGTGATGAAGAGAGCATCCCAACTAGCAGCTCAGATAAAAAATAAGGTCATCTCAAGGCTTTCCTCCCTTGACGGGAGAAGTGCTCAAATAGTGCCTGGGGTGAATACAAGGACGAAACTGCTGCATGCACGATACAAGTGCACGATCTATGCACGACACGTAAATCCAGCCACCGACGCCCTTTTCGATCAACGTATGTCCAGCCAGATTTAGTCCATCTTGTGTGCATCGTCTGAGTTTCGTCGTGTGCATAGCAAGAATCATACAAGGCCACTCAAAACTCCCCTTACCTCGTGATCGTTTTGAGCCTTTAGATTTGTCTTGAAGCTAACTACTTTATCCAAATCCATCTCAAGTCATATGAATGCCTTTTGCCTTGAGTTTTATTCAAGTGAGAGTGAATGATTACCCAAGGTGATGGTATGTAGGAGGGTACAACGGTAAAGTTTGGTTGGTGCAAGGTTCATGGTGGACCAACCGACTCACACCTCCACATAATGGGATTCTTTCTCCTGTGCCTTCATCCTTGGATTTTCACTGGTAGCTCACTATTATACTTTACTTGTTGACCATGACTAGTTGCTTAGACTTCTGTCGACTAGACTGTTAATTTGCGCGCTAGGCCAATGTTGGACTATATGGGACCCTCATGTAGGATTGACTATTCGCACAACACCTTAAAAAGTCTAAATTGCTAGAGATAAAAGGAAACTACACACTCTAATGCCATTGGAAGGCTCCAGATGTTGAGATATGGACACTAGGCCGCTATCCATGTTGGATAAACAGGTCATGCAAACCCACTCTAGCTGCGTTCATCTCCCCATCACCAACTCTCAATCGTCCCATCACTGAAAAGTAGACTAGGTATGTGGAGCTGGTGTGTACATAATTAAGTACATAACCTGCACATTAGATTTACTATTCTTTATCAAAAACAGTATCATTACGTCTAAACCACAGTGACTAACATATAGCAAAAGCTCCAACCAGGATCAAAGCCCAGGACCTATTTGATAACTCTCTCAACTAATTACCAAACATATTACTAGTACTCCCTCCGTCTAGACGTGTAAGTCATCTTACGAAACCAAATAATTCCAAAACACTTAGGCGCGGTGCATTAACTCCCACCTCATTTCTTATTTCTTCACATATCAACCAATAAGAGACGTGGAGCGTTCATGCTTTCAACGACTTGAGACTACCAAACACGATATGAAGTGATTAGTTCATTGCATGTAATGCTATTAATTAATGAGTAAACATTAAGTTTTCTCGTTTTCCCCTTCGCTTCGGTTGTGGTACACAACCTAAGATGACTTGTACACCTAAACAGAGTGAGTATAGTGTTGGGTGACTACAATAGAAACAGCTCTTGTGGTGAAAGAATATAGAGAATAGCTTGCGCGTCAGATTGGAGATACACGGCCCAGATTGGTCTTCGGGTTTTAAAAGTTGGCGGTGCAAGTTTCTGAACTCTGGTTTTTTGCAACGAGGAGTTGGGCGGAGGAGTTGAGAATCCGACGGAGCTAGAGGGTTACCGAACAGCGCCTCAGATTGGCCGCCACAGGGCTCTGCATCCTCTCTATTTTTTTAGAAAAGGAGGAGGACCTCCGGCCTCTGCATCTGGATGATGCATGCAGCCACTTTATTAATTATTCACACAAGACCTTACAAAGTCATACAACAGTAAGACTAAAGCCACCGTCTAGGCAACAACTGTCACTACTCCTATCCAAATGATGAAGGGATGCTGATAGTCTGGGCCTAATACCAAACAGACCTCGCAGCCAAACCTAACATCTAAGACCTGAGATCCCAACCAGGACACCTGCCGGGTATGGGGCACCTACCAGTCCGGCGCACTCCTCAACCAGGACGCCTGCCGGCTATGAGGCCGCCGCAGCCACCTGCCACCAATCCATCCTCAGTGCTGTACTGCTGCATTTACCTTGTCCGGTCTAGCTGCCGTCGACGCCACCACGACGCCAGACAACGCCACCATCCTGCGCTCGTCCATCATCACACGCCCACCGGCGAGACCCCGCTGCTCCATGCTGCTGAGACCCGCCGTTGTCGATGTGCCAGATGCCACGCCGCTCATCCTTCGCGAAAACCACCTGCTGGGCAAAGCCCACGTGGCATATAGCGGCGGTGAGGCTTCTCTCCTACTCCATCCGTTGTCGTCCACTTCTCCTCCCCAAGTGAGTCAACGCCTGCTGGCCATTCTCCATCACTGAAGGAGCTCCGATTTGCTCATGGAGTCCTAGCCAAAAGGGTTGCGGCATCCTCCAGCTCGCCAGCATCCCCACCTGCGCCATGTGAATTATGATATCGTCTACCCAGATCTAATGGGATCCAGATGGGGAGCCGGTGAGGACTAGTCATCTCGCCTATCCAGCCATCACCCGTGAGGCAGGGGGCATGGACACTTGGACAGTGACTTTCCATGCCCAGTTCGGGGTTGGTGAATGATGGGCGCCCATGTCAAGTCCTTGCTCAGGTCAGCGACCGTTGGATTTGGCTGCAGCGGCATCTTCCCGTACGACAAATGACGGCTTCTGTAGCACCGAGGTGCCGGGCGGCTGGCAGCGGCCATCGGATCAGACGGCGGTGGTTGCGGCGTTTCCCGGATCTCGCTTCTCCAGCGACCGGCGGCTATGTTGGCAACGATGACCACACCGAATTGCAGCGGCAAACCTACTACTGATTGTGGTGGCCACAGAAAGATCTTCGTGGGAGTTCTCTTCTCTAGATCCGGTGGTTGTCTTTGACGGTGTGATGCAATCTACGAATGGTTTGACGCAAAGGGTATGGTTGTGCAGCAGCGGCGGCCGGTTCAGCGAGCACATGTAACTGTTGGGATTGCGGTAAGTGGTGGCGACAACACATGATTGACTTTAATGAGCTCCCGAGTGAAAACCTAGGTCTGATCCAAGCTGGTTATAACTGGCAATAGCAAAGTTTTTGCATCATTACCTTGTTGAAGGCATTGTTCGGATATGCTTGGACTGGTTCCTAAGAAGAAAACCTAAAATCTAGCCTTTGGTGGTTGGATGCGGTGATGGCAGCGCTTGATCGTTTGATCCCTTCCTACATGCGTTGTTGTTCAAAAACCTCGTTGTCCTTGTGGTGTCACGAGATGGTTGGTGTGGATATGGCCATAACTATAGTTTGATTATCGTGATTTCATCACTTTGGGATTATTTTTTGTGTTTTCCTCGCCTATGCATAGTTGTGGTCTTATGGGATTTTGCTATTTGTCAGCGTGTTTTTTCATTTGCGCATGTGCGTTTGATGATGGCTGTGTGCATCCTAGTTATGCATAGGCCAGGTGTGTGCTCATTATGTTTGTATCTTGTTGATGCTTCATTTTGAGTCAATAAAATCCACCCTTTGTTGAAAAGGACTACACCTCAAAACGCACAAGCGAAATGACATGCGAAGAATGGATGATTGATTCATCTTGACTGTAGAAGGTACACTTGGCGCTCACTAGCCAATTTCGTTTGAGAAGATTTTCTTTGGTCAATATATGACTCCCTTGCTCATATATCACATGAATATGTTGGTTTTTTCAAGGACAGTCCTTAGTTTCCAAAAAAACTTGCCTTTTGTTTATAGGAATATCGGATTGTATTGACGTTGTTGCGATATGAGGCGGCGGACAGCAAGACTTTTTCTTGCCCCTTTTGGTTTGCACCAAGAAGATGCCTTTTTACGATTTTGATTGTAATAACTCATAATTTCCGGCAAAATTCATAATTAACGCAGAAATTATTCTGCGTGTTCAACTACTCTAGTAGTATAACTCGAAGCAGAGAGCGACAAAGTGCTTCAGCTACAAATTACGGTGGATATTCTTTCTATTTTCAGATAACCAAACATCTGATCAGCCGCAGCATGATTCAGAAAATAACTAAACATCACACCTTATCACGCTGCTGATGCGGCGCCACTATCTGCGACCTTGTGATCTCGTGTAATCACACAGGAATGAAAAGAAAAGAGTCTAAACAGAGTAACTACAAAACGTCGTGGTTCATACTTGGCAGTCGTGTAAATGCAGAGAAATGTACTAAGTACATAACATACAGTACTGTTTTATAGTAGCCGCATTGCTGAAGCAACTTGCGGTCTTCTTGTAAAAACTCAGGGTAACCTCTACTAATTTATTCATGACTGTTACATCATCCGGAAGGCTGCCCATGGAAGAAACTTTGCTAGGAGCTTGATTGCATCATAAATTGCATCAGCGGCATCATCATCAAACCCAGAGCTGCATTCAGACTCTACAGCAAAACGCTGCACAGTAATGTGTTCAAGGAGCTACAGCAATGCTTAACAACGGGCGACACCTGAGACCATAAATAAAGATAAAGACTTGACATATATATATCCTAGAAGCAGAACTGCAAAAGTCAGGCAGAATAACAGCGACCAGCAAGTCCACGCTAATCGTTGAACTTACACGAGCACGGCTGGCACTTAGAGGTACATATATAGTATCCTTCACCGAACAATTCGAGGTCTGCCAAGACTTACATGTCTATCATCATACTCATCCTCCTCCTGCTGCGCATCATCATCATAAGTATCGGCACTTCGTTCAGTAGAAGGGTGGGATCTTCTGAGAGATCAAGGTATTTCATCCTCCTCATCGCTATCAAGACAGATACTTTGAGGTCCATAACGGTACTCCTCCTGCTGCGCATCATCATCATCATCATCATCATCATCCTCCTCCTCATCATCATCATCATCATAAGTATTGGGCCTTCGTTGAACAGCAGGAGTCAAGGTCTTTCCTCGAAGACGGAATCTGCTGAAACGTAAAGGTGTATTATCCTCCTCATCACCATCATTGTAAGTGTCAGGCGTTGGGTTGTTGAGTTGTTTGAGTTGTTTGAGTTGCCTAAAACAACATGATAGGTAAGTAATCTATAGTTCATTGTTTGAGTTGCCATAGCTATTATGCTACATTCACAAGAAACACGTCCTTGCCAAGTAGCACTACGTCCAAAGAAAGATAGATTCCATAAAAGCTCTAATTTTATCTTGAGCTTTATCACAATTGAAATAAAAGCTTGCTTTCAAAGACAAGCCAACGCATAGTGCGTTTACCTGGAATATTGGAGGCCTGAGGGGCTCGGAGCAGATGGGGCAGTCAAGGGACTCCAGCCCCACGGTGACATTGAGCCTCTTGGTGCTGCTCTCGTCCTCTCGCTGTGTTTCAGGATTTCTCTTGCTGGGGCTACTACCATCCATCGCAAACAAAATTCCAAGGTGCCCGCAGTATCTTCCTTGGGGCGCACTGCTAGTATCACAAACCGCAACAGAGATCCAAACCTCACTGCTCTATTCTCCTGTTCCACAAGATATTCTGATAGAAAGCCCACAAAACAATTAAACATTTGCAAACAGGCTAATTAACAAACATGTTGACTGTTGAGGACTGGAATTTCACACATATGGGCATTCTTAATGTCCGAGCACTCTCATTGTTGTTTAAGTTTTGCCTCTATAACTAGGTACGGTATTGGGATTATCCATAACAAAGCTGTAACTAGGTACTACTCCCTCCGTCCGAAAATACTTGTCATCAAAATGGACAAAAAGAGATGCATCTAGAACTAAAATACATCTAGATTCAACCCCTTTTATTCATTTTGATGACAAGTATTTCCGGACGGAGGGAGTAGTAGTCTAGTATTGCACGTTAACAATTTGAGACTAATAATCTGTAACTAGGTAGACAGTCCAAAACATTTGCTCATCTGAAAAAAAATCAAAACTACAATTCGTAAAATTCAGCATGCACTGGACACTATCCAATCCACAGGAGCATAGCACTGCTAACATGTTTAAACAAAAACATTTGCTCCGGTGTTCGAACAGAAACACTTTATCACATACTCCCTCCGTCCCAAAATAAGTGACTCAAAAATGACTCAATTTTGTACTAACTTTAGTACAAAGTTGAGTCACTTTTACGTCACTTATTTTGGGACGGAGGGAGTATGTACTAAATCGAACTACAATCTGTAAACATTTGCCCCTACAAGCATTATGACAACCACCTATGAAGCTGCACTGGACACCATCTAATCCGCAGCAAGCATTATATTCTCATCACAGTATGCAATCTACAGCAAGTACTCGTCCAACACAAACACTTTCCATGCAAACTCCATTAATTACACAATATGATCTCACAATATGCGGTACATAGGAGTAACCATCACATTTTTCCATACCAAAAGGGGTCGGCTGAGGGAGGGAAGATGGAAGAGGGAGGGTGGATGGGTCGCTTCTTAGATCTGAGGGAGGAAAGAAGAGCGAGGGTGGGGGCACGAGGCAGGTTACCTGCTGCTGCCGTGGTGGAAGCGATCCGCGGCCGGAGAAACCTGGACCCAGCCGCCCGCGCGTGTCGACCTGAGACTGATCGGAGTTGGGGAAGAGGAGGCGATGGCGAGGGTCTGGCAGCGAGCCAGCGGCAGGGGGATAAAACTTGCCTGCTCCCTCCTCATGCTCCCATCTGTGCTTCCACTTCATCCTACGGCTGTCCTTCTTCCTTTTTCCTTTCTAATCTAACCATCTCCCCCCCTGATTTTAAAGGGGTGGGGCCGGGCCTTATTTTGCTCCAATCAAATCTAGCCACGTACGCGTGAGCACGGATGGGCACACGTGAGGGGAGCAGGCAAGTCTCGTCCGCGGCAGGGGAGACATGTTGGGAGCCGAGGATAATGGGCTGTTTCTGTTTCTGTTTCTGTGGGCCCGGGACACACACTCTCTCTCTATCTCTCTTTCTCCATCCATTACGGTTTCTAGTCCAAATCAAAAAAATTCTGAGAAAATGATTAGTCTCTAAATTCCAAATCAAGTACAATTTGAGAATTAATTATTACTAGCAAAAGAACCCGTGCGTTGCAACGGGAGAGAAAATTTTGAACATTCAAAGTTGTGGTCAGCAAGTACCGGTGAGCCTCAAATATCTTCTTCCTTAAGAAATATTTCTTTCCAATAAATATTACATTTGATAATGTAAAACAACATCAAGTAATAAAATAATCCGTGTTCATTCGAATTTTTTTAATCAGTGCTAGCACGCATATAGCCAACAGAACTCGGTCCAATTTCTTTTCGTACTGTTTGTCCGGACCGGTTGATTTTTCTTTTACATCAACCGCACCACCACCCGCCCCGCTGGATCATGACGGCGCTCTCGACTCTCACACACGTCAACTGGCTGCTGCCACGTGCTTCATGGGACCCACCCACCGCCCCCGCGCATCTTTTTCGGTTTTTCCCATTCTCATCCAGCACCCACCACCACCAGCGAGAGGTAGCAGCAACAGCAAGCCCTGCTTCTTCTTCCTCATCGCAGCTGTTCCTCCTCCTCTGCTCTCCATCAACCTCACATCACCACCCAGCTCTCATCTTCCTGTCTATCCAGCAAACCCACAAACGGCTGGCTGGCCTTTGCGTTGCCGATGACTCAACTCCCCTGGAGTCCGCTCGGCCGTGAGACCAGAGGACGCGTGCGCGCAGCCGTCAGACCAGAGGACGCCATGGGAGCTCCCCTGTGCCGTGGTCCCGATCTGGCCGCGAACTCGCCGCCCTGTGCTCCGGATTCGGGCGATCCCACGCCCATCATCATCCTCGCGTTGACCGTGAGAGGAGGAGGCCAGCGTCTCGTTCAGCGGCGGCCCACCAGAGTCGCCCCGGCCTACTACGCCACAGCCAGCCTAGCACGCTAGGCTCTCGCCGGCTAGATCGAGGAGATCCTTCCTTCTTTGTATGTCAGCCCAACTGACTGAAATCTGCATCCCTCTTTCTGATCCCGTGCTTCCACCGATACTCATCTCCTTCTATGCTTGCAGCCTGATGTGAAGACTGAAATCGGCCGGCATCTGCATCCCTCTTTCTGATCCCGTGCTTCCACCGATACTCATCTCGTTCTATGCTTGCAGGCTGACACGTCGTTGCAGACCACCAGATCCGGATCAGATCTGGAGTGCCCCCGCTGCATCCTGTCCGCGTCACAACTGCGTTCAACGACGGCCGTCGGAACCCTCCTCCCTTCCTCCCTCCTCTAGGACTCCGGTCCTCTTCGTTGCCTTCCCATCATGATGTTTTTTTTTTGAAAAATTTGCCTTCTGGTGAGAATCTGCCCACGGATCCCTCTTTGTTCCTCATTGTTCTCTCCCGTGTATTTGCAGTCTGTTTGTTGTTTTTTATGAGTCTTCTTTCGGGGCGACTTCAGAGAAATGTACTAACTGAACATGTTCTAGCATATATGTATATCCTTGTGCGTTCATGGAAGGAAACTGACCAAGTTTGTCAACGCAGTGAACTATGGGGCTATTTGGTTCTTGCCCATATGAGCACGGCCAAATCGTTGGCGTGCCGAAATTTTGGTGCTAGATTCGCCCGCCCTTGTCTCACCAGCGAATTGGTGCAATAGTGGGCTAGCATGCCAAAATTTTAGAGCCTGTCCAAACAGGATGTGACGCTTCAGTCGACGCCAATAGTTCAGCTGGGAAGGTGAGGGATTCAATCCAAGCAGCCGTTATGAACATGGGCATCTTTGCCTGAATCAGAATGGTGTCATGTTTTGGTAAGCCAAGTCCTTCCTAATTCTGAACTTTAGTTCGTTATATTAGTTATTATCGGTTTTAATCCACTCAGGAAGAATGTGGACATGCGTCTGAAGAGTAGTAACACGAATGACACAAAGCAGCGATGCTAATGCCGAATTGAACTTTTTTTTGCGTCTAAAAACTTGACGAACAATGCAGCCTTATCCAAAAATAATGATGCCATAACTTTACATCGCAGTCTAATTTTTCCTACTGTGCTTTTTGGGCGCGTGGACAGATTCTCTTGGCCATAATATTACTTCACAGCCAACCAAATCTTACCTCACCTCCCTTCTGTCGTTGTGGTGTTTCCAGTGTAAAACAGATTCTGTAGACCGTCTTACCTCACCTCCCTTCTGTCGTTGTGGTGTTTCCAGTGTAAAACATATTCTGTAGACCGTAATCTTACCTCACAAGCCTTCTATTTCCTACGTGGATGCATGCTGGCTTGATTCATTGCGTGGTGGGCTGGGGTGAGGAATAAGAATTCCTCTCCGAGGACGGATAATCTGCAATTGTATATACAAAAATCGAACGTAGACGCATGACCAGACAGAGTTTGCATGCGCGATGGCTGGGTTGAAACTCTGTTGAGGTGACCGCGGGTTGAATACCAAAAAATATAGGGTCTTTTTTGTAAAACCGAAACGTTTTCTCAGAGAACCACTTAAAAAGGGAGTGCGGGTTAATTTCTTATAAACCGAGGGGCTTTTATGCAAAATCGCGCGCGACGCCGTACGGGCTGGAACCGAACTTTCTTTATTATTAGGTAAAGACTTTACGAAAAGCCCTTTGATTAATAAATCGAACCAGTACCACAAACGCCCCCTATAGTATAAAAGTAAAAATTATGTCAAAGTCCATGGGGTCGACCGCCTTCGTCTACTATCTACTACTCCTATAAAAAGAAGAGAAGGCAGATCCAACCTATAATATAGACTGTCTAATCACATCATCAACGGCCTAAATACATCGTTAATGGAATAGTCTTCGTTAACGAAACAGTAAACCCCGCTTCGTCTCGCCTCGCACTTCAACAACCGCTCACCCCACGTCCTCTCGCCCCGCTCACACGACCTCCGCCTCTCGCCCACTCCTCCTCCTGCGCCGTTCCTACCGCAGCCCTTCGCAGCCGGAGCCGCCCGCCACGCCCTTCGCCGCCGGAGCCACCCTTCACCGCGGTAGCCACCGCCGGAGCCGCCCTTCGCCGCGGGACCACCGCCGAGCCCGTCCGTCGCGCCTCCATGGTTTCCCAGCTCCTGTCCGTCCTCTCTCTCTTTCCTCCTCACTACAGGACGCCGCGGGGCGACGGCCTGCGCCGGAGGAAGCAGGCTCGGCCTGCATCGCCGGCACCAGTGTCCCTCTCCTCCGTTCAGCTGCGGCCGCTGATACGTCCAAAATGTATCTATAATTTCTGCTTGCTCCATGCCACTTTTGGGTGATATTGCTATGATATTCATACACTTCCATACACTTTTGATCATATTTGGACTAACTTACTAATCCAGTGCACCCCAGTGCCAGTTTCTGTTTTCGGCTGTTTTTGTATTTCAGATTTTCACGTTTCGAGAACTGCCCAGAAAAATCCAGAAAAATTATATAAAAAATCAGCGTTCCGGAAACAACACTGCGTCCGAAGGGCAGCCTGGGGGGGGGGGGGGCCCC